>JARFIX010000173.1:0-404652 GCA_036346125.1 Lycocerus yunnanus | reverse complement strand
CCCTGTGACTTTTATTTCTTCCTCCAGCCTGCCGTGGAGGAGTCGCTCGTAGAGTTTGCCAAGGTTGTCAATTAGGCATATCGGCCGGTATGAGCTAGGGTTTTCCTGTGGTTTATCCCCCTTTCTAAGTAGCACCAATCTTGCTTTTTTCCAGATGTTCGGAAAATTCTTGGTTCGTAGGCAGGCGTTTAGCACTGTCAAGATGGTGTCTGGATGATTTTTGCCAATGTATTTGATGACCTCGGATGGTATGCCATCTGGGCCGGGCGCTTTTCCAACCGACATGCCGTTGACTGCCACTTCTAGTTCGGGGTGGTCAAAAAATCTTTGACTGTCTTCCGTTAATTCTTCCGCCCTTTCGGGACTTTTCTCTTCGATTGTGTGAATCGGAAACAACTGCGCTATTATTGAACGAATTCTATCAGGTGTTAGGCCCGGGATACTTTTTCTGGTCAGTTTTTCCGTGACCAATTTGTACCCTCTACCCCTTTGTGGAAAACTCCTGTCAAATACCTTGCAAATAATTCAGCTTTTTGATTATCAGTCTTAACCCAATTTCCATCTTCCTTTTTTAGCGGTTGTACTGTAAGTTTTTGTTGCTCTCCACAAGAAATACTCGGTAGCCTCTGTTGCTGTTAAACTTTCAAGATAATTTTATATACATTTATTTGGTGTCTTCTTGTAGACAAACTCATTTAAGGTGAATAATTTTATTACTTAATTAATACTTCTGGACGTGTTTAAAACTACCGGAGAGTAAATTTTATTTTATCTTATTGGAATAACAAATATTAAATTAATATCTACCGAAATGGTCGGATGACAAGTCTAGGCTTGATTCCCCTTTTAAACAATTCTCTGGGATTTCTTTAACCACGCAAAAGTCAATGCGGGTATTTTTCTTTGGTCGGTAGACCAGTAAGTCGGCTGCCTCGTTGAGATGGGTAAATTCTTTTTATCAATTGCTTTTAACAACTCTCGTTGTTTGGGTGTTGTTAATCTAGAACCCCATTGAGGATGCTTCGTATTGTAGTCTCCTCCAGCTATGAATCGGTGACTTAAGCTGTTGTAGAAATGTTGGAATGTTTCGGCGTGCAGTAAACAGCTAAAATTGTTAGTGGTTCGATCCAGTCCTCTATTGAGACGCTGGTAGCCTGTAGGTGATCTTTTTTGTATTTATCTAATACGTGATGTTTAATTATGCTTTTAATGATGATAGCCGTTCCTCCATGGACTGTTCTATCCTGGTGTCAAGTTGAATAAACTGTTAAATTTGAATTTTCATGGAACTCTTTTAGTAAAATGAGTTTCAGATATAAGCATGATATCAATTTCATTGTTTGTTGTAAGTTTTGTAGTTCTTGGCTGTGTTGTGATAAGCATTTTGGAGACAAATGTTGTTAATATGTTTAGCATGGTGCTAAGGGAAGGATATTTTGTTGTCCGTCGCCGTTTTCTTAGTGTCGCTTATCCTTTATTTTCTGTTCGATATTTGCAGAACAAGTATTTTCTGAATCTTCCATCTTTGTATCTGGTAGGAGTTACATCCCACCTGTTCCAGTGTGTCGTTTAGTTGTTCATTTGCTTCTTCTATGTCACAAACTGATTTTAATGGAATTTGTAATTTTAAGTTATTTTTCACTGGTAGCATAAAAAAGTTTATCCAATTAATGTTTTTAGAACTTAACAACGAAGGTTTAGTTTTTCCAGTGCCCTTGTACTTTTGTAATGAGAACTGGCAAATGGTGAAGTGAAGGTTTAGTTTAGAATTCTTCCAATTGTTTCATCTTGATTGAATGCCTCGGCGATACAGTTATTGGGCAAATTCAGTTATCTATTGATAGACCAGTTGCTTGCAGGTGTAGTTTAATTTAGTTTGTTAATAGTTGGATTTACAGAACTGCTCCTTGATCTAAATGATCTCTTTCTACCCTTATGAACTTCGTTACAATGTAACATGTCATGTTTTCGACCAGGACAGCTCAGATTGCTTGTGAGATTGTCACCTTTTTTGGGTTCATTTTGTACGTATAAATAACTATTATTTAGAGGAAAATCTGATGATTGTCTCTTAGATGGTAGTAGTTGCTTAGTTGCATCATAATTTGTCTTATCGGTATTTTGTACACTTAAGTTTCAGGTTATGTTGTCAGCACACAACTGTAAGTCTATTAAAATCAATAACACCACTTTTGTTTTGTTGACCTAGTACTTCTATCGACATCTTGACACTTTCCAAGTGATAACTTAATCCACACTTGATTTAACTTTGCATCCAATCACATAGAAAAAATAATAATTATTTTTTCGTGTTACTATTATTATTATATTGTCAAACGAGACGCCTAATGCCTTCTGGCAAATTGCTGTAATGTCGGAGCTAATAAAACAAAAAAAAATTTCATATGATAAAGTAAAACTTTTAAATAATAAATTTTTTAACATTAAATTCAATTTGAATTTAAATGCAATGGGCAAAGTAAACGAATAAGATAATGTTATCATAATTTCTCGGATTATTTAAATTGTTATGCAATTATTTATAGTACTGCAGTTTATCTCGCTAGATTACAATTTTATTACAACTTAATAAAAAATTCGGCAGATTTAAATTTGGTTTAAACAAATTAATAGACCTTCAATTTAAAATAAATTAATACAGGAAATTAAATTTTAATAACTCAACAATTGATCATTCCCATGATTTTTCAATAAACTAATCAAATAAAATTTTTTATATAAATTCAATATAAATATATTTTTATAAATAAAAATCGTAACGGGTAATTTGAACAATAAAAATGCGATTCGATACCATCAAAAAATTCAAAATTTTCCCATAAATACATGTAAATGTATTGTTGCGCAATATTACGCAATAATTTTATGAATTGTATAAACGGTGCGTGTGCTTTCATATGCATGAATCAACCATAGGGAGGGCTAACTAGAGCAGCGTTAAGAGGGAGTCAGTCGCTCCCCGAGATTCGCCGCGTCAACATCTATACTTTTTCAAGTTGGAGGTACTTGGGGGATGTTTTTAGTAAGTAAAGCGCTTATCAAAACCACTTGTATACTATTATTATCAAAAAATGTCTATTAAATAATACTATCTAAACATAAATCTGTTTTTTCTTCTTCTTGTAAATCAATTACACACTTTTCCGTTTGTAATTGCTCAGCAGTGCTTTATAAAACTGCGTATGCAACTTAGGTATGTATGTTATTCTGGTTTAGCAACCACATCAAATCTTTTTTTTTTCATTAGATATTCCTGGTTGGTTTGCGTACATTGCCTCAAATTTTGATGTACTATAACATTTTCTTCCCTGGCTTTTAACTTTTTTTAGGTAAATGTTAAGAATTCTTCCTGTAAAATAATTGATTATTTGGATTTTGTCCACTATTAGTATATTTATTTTTAACCACTCCACTTTCTCCTTCTCTGTGTTAAAAGTAAAGTTACATTCTCCAGTTAATTTCTTAAAATCATAGAAACCACTATAATACTTGTGGAGATCTTATAGTACAAGAATGGCCATTTCTTTTTCTATCCTCTATTGTGTTTGTATGGTTAAACCGTTTTATAGCACGATGTACAAAAAGTTTTGAAATTTTTAACGGCTTTAACAATTTTAAAATTACACTACTTGAAATGCCGCACTTTATGTAAAGCAACAACTGCTTTCCGATTTTCTTTTGGGTTTAATGGATTAGAGCTTTTCTATAGAGCATTTGAATATCTACAAATTATGTTATAACCCCTTATCGCCTAGAATCAACAGATTTCGAGTAATGAATTAAATTAAGGGAAAAAATGTCAAAAAATTCCGAGTTTTATTTTTTTTACTTTTCTTGCCAACCCCGTATCTTTTAAACGAAACGTCTTAGAATAAAACTAACGGCCCGAACCGGATAGGAAATTTAACGGGCTACAACGTTGGTCTAATAATTTTTTTGGGAAACCAACCGTTTTCACATAAATTACGAAAATAATGAACAAGGTGTAGGTTAAAAAAACTAAATAAATTCCAAAATTTTTTAATAAATTTTCAAAATGGCCTCCCTTATTTTCAGCACACATACGTGCTCTTTTCAAAATGTGTTGCACGGTATTATTTATAATGGAGCTTCTTTCATTAAGTTCTGTCACACCTATCTGTATTCTTTCCATTAATTCCTCTCTAGTTTCGGGCTTTCTTGTATCGCTGTAAACTATAGCTTTAAGGGGACTCCATAAAAAATAATCTAGAGGTGTAAATCGGGGGATCGTGCCGGCTAATTGATAAATCCTCCTCTGCCTATCCATTTTTCTGGATAACCATTATTTAAAAAATTTTGTACTTGGCGTCGAAAATGTACCGGCACACCATCATGCTGGAACCACATTCCTTGTCTCGATGCCAGTGAAACATCATCTAGCAATAATGGAAGATTTTCTTCTAAAAATGTTAGGTATCCGGCAGCTGTAAGTCTTATGTTTTGTGGAATAAAATAAGGACCTATAATTCGGTTTCCTAAAATTCCACCCCAACAGTTCACACTGAAACGTCGCTGATGTTCTGTCTCAAGTTTTTCCCTGGGATTTTCTGTTGCCCATCGATGTTCATTTCTACAATTGTTTATACCATCTCTTGTAAACTGCGCCTCGTCAGTAAACAGAATTTTTCCAACAAATCTTAGTGGATTTGCTTGCCCACGTATGTAGTTGGAAAAAATTAACCTCGGTCCATAATCTGCATTCTCCAATACATGCACCGGATATAAATGGTACGCGTAGTACTGGTACTTATGTAAAATTTTCCATATTTAATAATAATTGTAAACGGTCGAATTAATCTTTCATAATTTTAAATCAAATTTATTAAAAATAATATTTAATTTGACTAACTTTGTGTTAAGATATTTCTAGTTCAGCTTCCAATTTTCTGATGCTAGTTGCCGGGTTGTTTTCTACTATATTGTCACAAGTGGAAATTTTGATTTGATGTTAAATGTAATAAAAAGGTTCTTTGAACTTAAATAAAAAATGTACATGAAAAGGCACTTCCGCTACCAATGACGGGAATTGACCAGTAATCGAAATAGATATATGCAATCAGCAGATCAGCAAAATTAGCAAGGCACGTGGAGGAAGCGATAGGCAAATTAAAGAAAAATCAATCAGGCAGTTGCGTGTGTGCTTTGGATTCGAGAAGATCGAATCCACGTGAGTCCAGCCATGCCGATTTCCTCCACGCGAATCGTTTTGGTGATCTTAGGGTAAGAATAACTTGACAATTTAAATTTAGATATATAAATTATGTAAAAATTATTGATTAATATAAAAATTAATTGATAAACCAAACCGAGTTTAAAACAAGCTACACCCCAACCCCCTTAAATAATCCATAACGCGACAATATCCAAAACGTCTTGACTGTTTGGTAAATCGCCTTCATCGACAGCATGCCGACTTCTTTCTTTAAACGTATTTGGGAATCTTCCAAATTCCGTTAAGTATCTACAGGGATTTATTTTACATATTAATATTTGATGAGTTTAATAATAATTTTTATACAAACCCGTGTATCCTAGAAAAGACTTTTGCATCTGGAAGCCTTCTTTGTGGTTATCTTCTTTGGTATTCTCTTTTAGCTGCCGATGCATTTCCATTGCAATAGCCGCATAGAAAATGCATATCGGCATATTCGAGGTTTGAATATAACATAATATTGATTTAAATAAAACACGAAAAGAAATTACGCTTAAAGCTAATAAAACAAACTAATTAACAATATTAACAATGTAAACAATATAAGCAATATAAACAATATAAATTAACAAAGTAATTAACGATAAATAAATGCGCTTTTTAACAATGTCACTCAAACGTCAAAGCCTACAATGCGTTTTGACATTAAAACACATGCTGCAAGTCAAATTGAGATTTTTAGAATTTTGTGAATTTATTTAGTTTTTTTAACCTACACCTTGTTCATTATTTTCGTAATTTATGTGAAAACAGTTGGTTTCCCAAAAAAAATTAAAAAACCAACGTTGCAGCCCGTTAAATTTTCTATCCGGTTTGGGCCGTTAGTTTTTTTTCTAAGACGTTTCGTTTAAAAGATACGGGGTTGGCAAGAAAAGTAAAAAAAATAAAACTCGGAATTTTTTGACATTTTTTCCTTAATTTAATTCATAACTCGAAATCTGTTGATTCTAGGCGATAAGGGGTTATAACATAATTTGTAGATATTCAAATGCTCTATAGAAAAGCTCTAATCCATTAAACCCAAAAAATCAAAAATATCGGTGCAATGGCCGCTTGAAATCATAAATTGAAAAAATTGCTTTAAAGTGAGTACCCCCCAAGGGTTTGGACTTGGACAAAAATTTTATTTAAAAATATGTCTTAGAAAAGTGTCCTCTATCACCACCTAAGAGGTTCTCCACGGTCACGGGGACACCCTGTATATACTTTATATATACTATATACTCTAAGAAGAGAATGTTCTTCGGGTGCTTGTAAACCACCCGCATCTTCCGGGAAATATGCTTTCTCTTTTAAGGGGAGTTCTGGTGAATGTGTTTTGACCACCCGATATATAAAAAGCCTTCTTTTCATACAAGGGCAGTCTAAATTTAGGGTCGAAACTGCGTAGATGCTGCATAGCATTTTGTTTTTAAGATATTCATAATAAGTTGTATATTATGTAATGCGAATTAAATTTATATCCAATAATCGTCGATCGAGTCGTTTAATTTACTTTCGCGACTAAAAGAAGAACCACGAAACCATTCTGACTGGAAAGCGATTCCACCCATAACATCAAAATTCAAATGTAGCAGGATGTAAAAATACGAGCTGGTAAAATATTTCTAGTACGTATCTGATAAATAAAATACTCGACTTGTAGAAGTTCGAATTGTAATAATTAATTTAACTATGTAGTTCCATTTTTGAAATTTTTAATAGTTTTTTTTCTGTAGGATTTGTATTTCCTGATGTTTAATTAAAATGTTAATTTTCATTTGAATTAATAGATTGAAACGTTTGATTTAATTTAATAAATCATCGAATGTACCGAATAAAAAGTTTAAGGCTTTTCGATACGAAATTAAATAATTCGCGTTTGTGTTATAAGAAATTTGAGAAAGCAAATTTTTGATAAAACTGACGTAGTATTTTAATTTTTGTTAATCATTGAGAGTTTATATTATGTCTTGATCAGCTAAATTAATAACAATAAAAACAATAACACATATTGTATTACAATACAATAACAAAGATAAGGCTTTCTTTTGCCATATGTTTTCGTTTTTCTAATTTAATATTATCAAAATCTGATAATAATTGTTTAAATGAATAACGTTCTAAAAAGTTTTAAGATAAGATTTTGACTTCTTTCCAAGTTCTGAGATCATTTCTAGGCGAACGAATTTCTTTAAATTTACCTTTAAATTTTGAAAATATAGCGGCTTTTAGCATTAAAACCTTCAAATTTTGTACTGTTTCAATAAAATTATTAGGGGACGGTCAAGAAACCCGAATTCGGATTTTCATGATTTTAAAGTGAATTATGAAAAAATTTTGCGGTCGGCCCACAAATTTTGGAAAAAATTGACTTTAAAAATTAAATATTGTTAAAATTTAAAAACTGAAAAATTTAGTTTAATAAGATTAACCGTTTTCTTAAAAACACAAAAACGATTTGAAGGTAGCCCTCATTTTGGAAAAATTAAATTTTCTTTGTTGTGCTAAATTGTGTTAGTTGTTCCCAACATTTTACTAAAATTTTAGTTTTACAGAATTAACCTTTTTAATTTAATTTTCGAAATACAATTTTTTATTTACGGCATAAGGCAGCACAAATCGAGCACAACTCAGCACAACTTTTATTTTTACTTTATCATGTAATATGAAAAAGTATTGTAAGTATTTTGATGGATTTACACTTTTGAGGTCCCTGAGTAAAATAAAACCATTTCAAAAATGTCTGTGTGTCTGTGTGGGGTCAAATTTTGTGTGGGACCTACAGCAAAAACTAATAGGAATTTTTAAACAAAATTTTGGATTTTTTATCCTTATATTGAGACTTAGAACTGATTAGATTTTAGATAGCAGCGCCAAAATTTGAAATTGGAGAAGTTAGAAAAATTAATTAAAATAATTTTGAAATTTTAGAAATGTAAAAAAGACAAAGTATAGTCGACCTGAATTATAAATTGTAAACAATCTTTTTTTTGTCTTTTTGCATTTATAAAAATTTTCAAAATTATTTTAAAATTATTTCACCTCAACTATATTTTCTTTTCAATTGATTAGATTTTAGTTAAAATTGGTATATGAGAACTATTACTTTTTTATTATTTTTACTTTAATATATGTAATATGGGTTTGTTTTCTGAAAAAAATTTGAGATTTTGATGGATTTACACTTTTGAGGTCCCTGAGTAAAATAAGACCATTTCCAAAAATGTTGTGTGTGTGTGTGTGTGTGTTGTATGTGTGTTGTGTTGTGTGTGTGTGTGTAAATTTTGTGTGCGACTCTACAGCAAAAATAATAGAATTTTAAACAAAATTTTGGATTTTGTATCCTTATGTTGAGACTTAGAGCTGATTAGATTTTGGCTAAAATTGATTCACGAACTATTTTTTAAATTTTATTATTTAATATTAGTTTTAATTATATTTCAAATAATAAAATTTCAAAACGAAATTTAGGATTTAGCATACTTATGTCGAGATTTAGAACTGATTAAATTTTAGTTAAAATTGTTTTATGAAAACTATTGTTTTTTTATTTTTAAGTTTTATTATTTAATATTAGTTTTAATTAATATTTTGAAAAGTAATAGAATTTCTAAACTAAATTTAGGTTTTCGATATTTTAATGATATTTAGAACTCATTAAATTTTAGTTAAAATTTGTTTATAAAAACTATTGTTTTTATTATTTTAAATTTTATTATTTTAAATTTTATTATTTAATATTAGCCTTTATTTAATATTTTAAAAACTAAAAGATTTTCAAAACTAAGGTTGGAAATTTGTTATGTTTATGGCAGGAATTAGAACTGATTAAATTTTGGATAAAATTGGTTCATGGAACAATTCTTTTAAATCTTTTATTGAATATTAGTTTTATTAAATATTTCAAAACTAATGAGAATTTCAAACTAAAGTTGGTATTTTGTATTTTATATTTAGACTTAGAGCTGATTAGATTGTAAGTCACATTGGTTAATGGAAAATATTTCTTTTATTAAAAATTATTTTTTAATATTTAATAAAGTATATGATAAAGTCATGGGCATGGCACATCCGATTTTTTTTATGATTTAATATTAGTATTTTCAGAATATTTCAAGAACGAATAAGAATTTTAAAATTAAATTTGATATTTTGTATCTTTGTATTGAGACTTACAGCTGATTAGATTTTAGGTCAAATTCGTTAATGGAAATCATTTTTTTCTTTTATTAATAAAAATTATTTTTAATATTTAATAAAGGTATGATAAAGTCATGGCACATCCGATTTTTTTTTTTAAAAATGGCACTGCTAACTTTCACCCTCATTATACGCGGTCTTCATAAAAGCCGAAATAAATAAAATAAAAATAATTACGATACAAATCCAGCACAACTCAGCACAAGTTTTATTTTTTTATTTTTCAAAAATGGCACGATTAACTTTACGCACATCGCAATTCAACCCAATAAAAAAAATTTAATTTTTCCAAAAATAGGGGGCTGACTTCAAATCGTTTTTTGTGTTCTTTAAGAAAACGTTTAATGCCAAATCAGACCAAAATTTTAGTACAATGTTTAGAACAACTAGCATAATTCAGCACAACAGAAAAAATTTTATTTTTCCAAAAATGGGGGGACTTGAAATCGTTTTTGGTGTTTTTTAAGAAAATGGTTAATCCTGTTAAACTAAAATTTTAGCACAATGTTTACAACAACTAGCACAACAGTACAAATTTAATTTTTCCAAAAATGGGGGGACTTCAAATCGTTTTTTGTGTTTTTTAAGAAAACGTAACAAACGATTTTTTTTTATTTTGAGCCTAAACGGATAATTGAATCTTTTTGTTTTGATCGGCACAAATTGCACAATACTAGCACAACTCAGCACAACCATCAAAACTAAAAAATCTAAAAAGTGGGGGCCAACTTCACGCACCCAATTTAATTTTGAAAAAATTTTTGTTAATGCGGATTTTATGAATTATAAAAAAAATTCTTTCTTATTGATTTAATTCGTGTAATCGCTTGTAAGACGATAATTTTAACCTAAAATTTTTTGTAAAATGATTGAAATTTAGTTTGAAAATAATGCTAATTTTTTGATTGAAAATTTTTGTTTATTTTACATATTGGTTGAATTGAATTGGTTTTTGAATTTATTTGAGTTTTAATTTAATTGTTGAGTTAAATTTACTTGTTGACTTAAATTTTAAATGTCTTATGGCTGATTTCTTCACCCATAGATAATAATTTATCTATAAGATAAATGAACAAAGTAGCGAATCATATTTCTGATTGTTTTGGTTTGCTGCTCTATGATTGGTTACTTCGTTAATTTATCTAATAAATAGATCATCTAAGAGATATCTCTAGGTGAAGAACTCGAATTAATTGACTTCAGTTTGGTTTGTGGATTTTCTTTGAATCTCTTTTGTTTTATTTTTTAAAACACTATTTGATTTTACTTACAATGAATCTTAAAATTAAACAAAAGGAAACAATTAAATGGATTTACTGACCTCTTTGATGTTAGAATTGGTTTTCAATACGCACTCAAGTTTTTCCTGGCGCAAAACACAGACGTTGTTTTTGTTGAATGGCTTAAAGCAGAACTCCTTCGGACAACGACCGAAATGTATGTTCGGCACCGACTTCAAAAGTGATTTCGTGTAAATGAGTATTTTGATATGTGTTTGTTAGTAATATGTGTTGGGCTGTAACTAAATTATTATTTTATACTTTTTAGTGCATTTTTACATTTTTAAACTTGCGTTTGTTTTTTTTGAAGTCAGTTTTTTTTTTAATTAATTTTATTTTTCTCTTTTTAGTGATGTTAACAATAGTGACTTAAGATAGCATCAATTTGAGTACAATCAGTTAGAAATCTGATCACAGAAAATACCTTTTCTCTAAGCCGTTCAGGAATTCCATTGCCATCTTTTTTATTTCTTTTAAATAAGTTTCACTACAAAGTTTACTTCACCATAAGGACATCATGGTAACTTAAATATCTCTATACCCTAAAAGATTTTCCCGAGTATTGTTTATGTGCTCATAAGAATTGAAGAGTTTCGTTATATTCTCATTAATCACATCAGAATTTGACCAAATTAACCAATCAGTTCACTTGGTAAGAAATTATTGCGTAACATACATTAAAAACCTTTTTTTTAAGTCGGTTAAAAAAAATAGAATAATTTTGTTTAGTTGTAACAATTTATTCTGCATTTTGTATTACTAATTATTGCAATGCGTATATGAAATTTTTAACGTTTTAATAGCTGAATCAATGGTTAAACATTTTAAATTAATAAAATCCATTTAGATTTATATCATAAACTTTAATTATTTTGTTGGTTTGTTAATAATTTTCAACAAACCTTATTACTATGTATTTGTTCAACATCCTGTATATCGTAAATGCAATGTTAGTTATGTCAAATTTACAAGAAATTACACGCATGTGTTGGTGTATTTCTGGAGTATAAAATATTTATTTTTTCATAGTTACAATGAAAAGTTTAATAACTTTTTACAGTACTAATCATGTTGAAGCATCCTGTAGATAATTTACTATGCGCACTGTGCGCATGAGCAGGACACACCTGTTTTATTTATTTGACATTACATTATTGTGGTTTTTGATGAAAATTTTTCTTATCGTGAGCTTCAGAGCTCGTAATTGGATTTTCAGGTATTAATTAATTATTTTACAATTAAATAGTGTTGTTACCGTTTCAAGTAAACTTTTTTAGTATTTTTTGAAGACTTCAAATTGAACAAAAAATGATTTAATCCCAAATAATTTTTGGACAAAGAAGTAATTTAATAACTGGATTGACATGGATTTGAGCCAAGGTTTAATATTATAACAGAAAGTATTGTAATGCACTCGAGGATCCTTCTTAAATCGAGGTAAGATATTTGTCTCGTAAATATTACAAATTTCTTATCGGAGTGGTACGTAACTTTTTTATTGACCGGTTAATTGGTTGTAATTGTTTGTTTTGTTTATAATTTGTTATTCATCATGCACAAATGTAGGGTCATGTGTACAACTGCTTTGTTATTCCATTTTATAGTTGTTGCATCATGTGAACTCGGCGATGTAAATGCCGAAGAATATTTGGTAACTTTTAGTGTCATTTATTCAACTCGAAATTATTCCTTAGTAATTGTATATGAAATCTGAGTGTTAGTCATGATTGTAATTGAATTTGTATTTTCCAGGCATATTTGGATACGATCCTGACATGGCACTTGATGGGCGTGGCACTTTTAAGCAGCAAAACCCAGGAGCAAGATTCTATCACATAATCTATCGGTGACCTCTGTTTGGTGGAAATGTAGCGCAAAGAAGAATGAATCAATTCTGCACATCTGTTTGAAAGGTTGGTTGCATGTATGTAAATTATTTTTTGTGCTTGTAATTTAGTGAGCTCATATTTTTGTGATGCATTTTAAGCAAACGTTGTGCATGCACAACCGATCAATTTATATTTAGGTGTATAATAAAAGTAATAGACAAGTAATTGATATAAAAAAGGGTATTCTCTGCCGAAGGGCAATTTGTTCGTATTGTGTGTGTAAATAGGGTGAAATTTCTGCAAATACTTTAAATCGGAATATGTGTTAACCCACTTATTTTAAATTATAATTAAGGTGTAATAATTACAGCTCACGAATAAATTAAATATTAACGAAGAAGAAATTCGTTATAACAATTTAATTTTCAAATCGAGGGACATACTTAGGTTAAAGCTTCTTAGCAAATTTATTATTCTTGATTGCAATTATGAAATCAAAATGGTACACCCAATTTGCAAATTAAGCAGTTGATTTATTATATGAAATTTGGTAGTACATATTATGTTTTTTGTATGACTTATTACAAATCTGAGGTAAAATTTTCATAATTCAAAGTGGCAGTGTAACGATAGTTGAATTTTGTGAATATTTTCCAAAAAAAAATTCTTATTTTGATTTTTGTCAAGAATTTTTTCATTCCCCAGTTTAAAAGTATTTATTATTTTATAATGAATGAAGTGTAATTGTAAGTGTAGATGGACTGCTAAGGTAGGACTTCCCGGTTCGCATCCAGGTAGAGTTCGATTTGTAATGCCGTCTCCGTGCTTCGGAAGGCACGTAAAGGTGGCCTCTCACAAGATGCTTGCAACATCTTTGAGATATTAATTGCTAGAGTACCCTTTAGAGGACGGTAAACGACCTTGGTTGTATCCTTACATAAGGAAGCCGAAATATATATATAAGTGTAATTTTAATTAACAAATACACCAATTCATAAGATTGTGTTACATCTTTCCCATCCAATTAAATTTGTAGTTGTTAATAAGTTAATAAGTACATGAGAATGAAAAGGTGAATGGTAGTTTGAAAAAACAACTTATAATAAATGAAAATTGACTGTTATCTTCATGTGGCTCTTGAAATTCTTCCAATTCTAGGATGCTATAATTGGATGAATAAATCCAACTAACGAAGTTTAGATAATTTATAATAAATTGCAGTGATAACCAAAAATATGTAAATTAAATTGTGTTGCCACATTTGGGAGTTTTCTTGAATTAATTTGAAGAATTCTTTAAATAATTCAAAATGTCTTTTTTCAAGACCATAACAAACTGAATCTTGTGATCATTTTTTTAGTGTATAAAAAAATTATGATGAATAAGTGTTCATACGTGTTATGAACACGTTCATCAATATGATGAACATGGCCAAAAATTGATGAATATTTTCATCAATATGGTATATTAGTCTTTCATACATTAGTGATAATTTGGTGGAAATCTTATTCTTCTTGGCATTTAATGATTACCGAAAATATCTGCCAAAATTTGCTTTCACTCGGTTCAGGTGTTCTAGGTAATGGAACATTTAAAGCGGTAATAGGCGCATGTGATGTTGTAGGTTGATTTTGAGATTGTAGTTCACTTTGCTGAACTTGGTTATCGAAGGCAATGCCAATAGAGTTTCTCCATTGGCCCAATTTGTGTTCAAATAATATTTGTTTTTCAATTTTGTAATCTTTTAAAAGATGCCCGATGTGACGAGGTTTCATAATTTTTAAAATTTCTTTGTTGATATTTTCGGTTAAAAAAATTTTTGATGATGTGAAGATATAAAAACTGTTAATCTTACCAATCTGTTCCAACTTTGTAACAGCACTATTAACTCGCTGTTTTCTTCTACACTGCTTTCAATAAAATTGTTGCGTTTTTAATAAAAATATGTTGAATAAAATATCTTAAAATTACAAGTTTAATGAAATTTGAAAATTTTCAACTTACATTTTAAACTTACATCGACATAAGTGCCTTGCAATGCAACATACATCGTATGCAATGCCTGCAAGAGTAATTCATTGATTTTTACTTATTTGTTGTTTATATTTAATAAATTCTAACCTAGACCTAATTCATTATATGCAACGTTGTACGGAATATTATTTATACTTTTGCATGGTTTGCATTTCCTATAAGGAAGCTTAAATTATTTTCTTAATACAATTATTTATTTATTATGAAATTTATATCTAGGAACACTACATCTGCCTTTCTGAAAGAATGGCTTTCACTATGACCACTTGTGAAAGATATTCCCGACAAATTGGGAATTTTAAAACACAAAACCACATATAAAAATTGTTAAACTGATGATATAAATGTTTTATCCTATTTTAATTATATGTACTTATTATTATTATGCGCAGTCACTGATTGTTCTTTTGATTCTATATTGTACAGTTTACAATCTTAATCTCCCAAAAAACGAACTCAAAAGGTGTATAATTATGATATACATTTGGTGTTGTGTTGTAACAAAAACTATAATATTTAAGCCAATCAGTTAAATTACTATTTATATACATTCTTATGTATTCCTTTAAAAACCGATGATTTCTCTCACACCGCCAATAGTTTGACTATGATATGCAGTTGAAATTTTATGCTCAATGTTCATGAGTTTTAGCAAGTTATCTAAGACTTCATTTTTATACTCTGTACCCATATCCGTACGAATCTCTTTCATAGGACCATAAATTAAAATAAAATTATCCATAATTGCTCTCGCTATTGTTTTGCTTCTTTATTTGGAACAGGTATAACCACTACATATTTTGTTAATTGCATTGTATTGTAACTGCATACGTATAACCATTTGATGTTTTTAAAAATGAACCAATAGTGTCAATACAATTAATACCAAATGCTTTCTGTGGTGTTGGAGTAATAACCATTGATTTTATATGTGTTACTTCATTCTTGTTTAATTGACATTTTTTACACTTTCTTACAAATCTTGCTACGTCACGCGATATTCCTTTCCACCTAAAATTTACTCTTAACTTTTTGTCCCTCGTAAGAGGATGATCATGATATTTCTCCATTAATTTCAGTTTTCGCTGTCTTCTTTAATTATTTTGGGATCCCTAACCAATAATATTTTTAAATTTTTAAGCGCTTTTGATCTTATTTCTTTAATTTTATTAAAGATGCACTTGGTAAATATAGGATCATTAATATTCAGTTTCACTATATTGAACAACAGCTTACCGGCCTCTAGATCTAGCCTAGACAATATTTTCTCTAGAGAAAAATTATCATTAATAATCTGCCATTCACTGTGAAAACTGGGCTTACCACGTTTTCCCATCGTTACCCTAAGGTATTTGGGCTTAATTATGAATTTTAAAACTGGTAACCTTATTGTATCTACAGCGTCTGGAGCTTCCTGAATCATTGCGATCATTTCTGTATCTACCTTATTTCTAATGTCGGAGAATGTCTGCGCGACATTGACCTAGTAATTACGAATATTTTATTATTATTATTATTTAACATTTCCTTTAATTCAGTCATGCTAATTCTAGATAAAGCATCTGCTCCTACGTTATCTTTCCCTTTTATATGTTCTATGTGGAAATCATATTCTTCTAAATCTAATCTCATTCTAGTTAGTTTGGATGATGGATTTTTAGTGAAAAAAGGTATACCAAAGGTTTATGATCGAATTTTACCACGAATTTCCTACTGAATAAAAATATGGCTTAAAATACTTTATAGCCCAATGTATAGCAGCAAGTTCCTTTTCAATTGTCGATTTATAAATTTCTCCTTTTGTAAACGATTTTGAGGCATATGCTATTGGCAATTCTTTTCCGTCAAAATTTTGAGATAATACTGCCCACAAGCTTCTTTTGATGCATCAGTGGTTAGAACAAAGGTTTTGTAAAATCTGGGTATTGCAAAATTTCTGGACTTAATAATGAATTTCGTAGTTTATCAAATGACACTTGGCATTCACTGTCCCATAAGAACTTAACGTTTTTTCTAGCCAATTTATTAATTGGTTTTGCTATTTCAGCAAAATTTGGAATGAACCTTCTATAGTAATTACAAAATGCAATAAAGCGTTTTGCCGAATCTGCATCTGCTGGTATGGGATATTTATTTATAGCTTTATGTTTTGAATCGTCTGGTAAAATTCCTTTATCTGTAATTTTGTGTCCTAAAAACGTCACTTCATTTCTAAAAAATTTGCATTTTTCCGGATTTAATTTTAAATTAAATTTTCTACAAGTTTCAAATACAGTTCTCAAATTTTTAAATGATGATTTCGTGAACACCCTATTACTATTAAGTCATCCATGTATAAAATGCTTTCTCAGGTGTTATACCTGCAAATGCCATTGATATTATTCTCTGAAAACTATTAGGATTAACCTAAGTCCAAACGGTAAAATGTTTTCTGTTTTGAATAAATAGTGTTGATTGTCAAAATTCAAATGTAGCAGGATGTAAAAATACGAGCTGGTAAAATATTTCCAGTACGTATCTGATAAATAAAATACTCGACTTGCAGAAGTTCGAATCATTATAATTAATTTAACAGTGTAGTTCCATTTTTGAAATTTTTAATCTTTTTATTATTGTGGGATTTGTATTTTATGATGTTTAATTAAGATGTTAATTTTCATTTGAATTAATACATTGAAACGTTTGATTTAATTTAATAAATCATCGAATGTACCGAATAATAAGTTTACTCTCTAAAATAAAATTAGTGAAATTTCACTAAATCACAGTGAAATTTCACTAATTCTAGCAGTTAATTCGAGCAACTTAGAATTAGTGAAAATTCACTAAATGATTCAGTTAAAAAGAAAAGACTAATTCATCAGTGAAAATGAAATTCACTGATTACCAAATTGAAGTATATTTCACTAATTTATAAGTGAAAAATAAAATCACTAATTCATAAGTCAAAGTAATATTGACTAATTTAATAGTGACATTGCTATTCACTAATTAATTAGTTACTTAAAACTATTGACAGAAATAGTGAAAGCCATTATTTACATTAAGAGAATTCACTATTTCATTAATCATTATGAACTATCAGAATTCACTAATTCTCCAGTTAAAAGTTGTATTGAAATAAAAACATTTTTTTTAATCAAAAGGAAAACAATACATTAATTTCATCAAATTTTATTAGCTTCAATCATCATCCATTACATAACTAGTAGTAGCAGCATTACTATACGTTACTACGGAAGTACATGTGTCATCGTTAAAATTATTTTTTAAACTATTCTCTCGTTCACTTGATTGCAATGAATTACATATAGTTATGTGAATAGCTGAGATAACATTTTTGGGTTCCACTTCCATTTTGAAAATATATGAATCGATTAAATTATAAAATTAATCAATTCTTTAGGATACTCCAAATTTAAAACATAATAACATTTGTAAAGTAAATCGAATGCAAATATTGGTTCCATTTTTTTATCTACTTCGATAAACCATCCATCTCCTTGAATAAATGCACTGGTTCCAAATTGCCCCGATTCCATGATTATATAGGGTTGAATGCTGTCTTTAGTGCTCGCAGCTACTTCTTCGGAAAAATTATGCAAGTTTGTTCCTTCCTAGAAATATAAGAAATAATTATAGGGTTAAATAATTTGTTTTACGATTATAAACTTGAAAAAAATTTTTATAAATCTTACCGGCACAATTCTAATTAACGATTGATTAGGAAATTTACTTTTCACAACTTGTAAATCAGTTTCTCCTATTTCCTCTTCGTTTAATTTCTATAATTTTGATGAAATAAAAGGAAAAAATTAATCGAATTATAGAAATTACTTAAAATTAGATAATAGATTAAGATCTTACTCGTTTTTTTCCTCTCTTAGCCCCTTCACCTTTTTTCGATTTCAATGAATTGGGCATTGGAAGTAATTCTACCAGAAGTAATAATGCCCTCAAGTTTTCTAAAAATAATAAATTAATTATAATTATTTATGAACCAATACCTATTCAAAAAAAAGAAATAGATAAATATTTCAGTTTATCGAACCATCTTTGATTATTGCAGCATCAAGAAATAACGCTGGTCGACAATTCTTCATGTATGCTAAAATTCTTGGAGCGTAGAATGTTGCGAATTTTTTCTGGAAATTTTCTGCATTTTCTGGATATAAATTAAAAAACTCCTGTTGAATCTGTCAAAGAATTTTTATAAAAAAAAGATTATTGATTATGCATTAATAAATTAAAGAGAAAATTAGAAATCTTACCATTTCACCGTTGAAATCTTGAAGACGAGGATAGGTCTTAAAAATTTCCGATATTGATGGATTTTTTTCGTGGATCCACTTCCTTCGATAAGCTCGAGTATGGTCCATGTATGAAGATATCAATGATTTATTTTTCACATCCGTAGGTGTTTTGAATTTCATTAAGGATATCTAAAAAACAATTTTTTTTCTCGTAATTTAAAATATTTTTAATATATAAAATTAATTTTTCACCTTTTCCTTTATTTCCTCTTCTGTGAATTGGTCATCAGTTTCAGTTGGTGATGGAGCAGCAGGCTTCAACTTTTTTTGCTGCTTCGGTACTTTCTTATATTTTTTTTTGGAAGGATTCAATGATTTTCTCATTGTAAATAAGCGAAATTCAATGAATCCCGTTTTACTTTTGTCATCGAAATAATGCTCCTAAAAGAATAAAGAAGTTAACAAATTTTATTAATCAGTGAAATCAGTTAATTTTTTTATTTCTTACATATCCTTCTCTGGAATGTGAGTTCTTCAGCTGCGGAAACTCTTCAACAATAGCTTTTGCCAGTGCAACTTTAGCTTCATAGGGTGGATAACTGAAATTTTAATGATACAATAAAATTAAAACGATAAATACATTAGATAAGTTTAATAGTTTACAATTAATTAATATGTACTTACTGGCTGCCATGAAAATTTACTAATTCAGAGACAACCATCCGTACAAATGCTTTCCGGTCATTATCGTTGAAAATTCCAGTCATTTTTAGAATAATTTCTTGACCCTGAATGGTACTATTTAAAAAATCTCTGACTGTTTTGAAAGTCTGAAAAGAGAAAACGTATGTACATTAGCAATAACAGCTAATTGTATTAAAATGAAATTTGATTTTTTCATTACTCAAATTCATACCGAAAATTGGGAAAGAGCAGGTGATACACCGTGTTGATTGCTACTTTGTAGTTTTGGTGAAGTAGCACAAGTTGGCTGTTGTATAACAACCGCATTTTGTTTAACTGGAGGTGTGGTTTCTAAAAGTTTGTTAATTAACTTCATAATTATCAGTTGAGGTCCTATTTTTATTTTCATCGCTTGAAGATCGGATTTTTGAAGTTCTAGAAAAGCTTCACCCGTAATACCTTCATCTAAAATAAGTAAATATATATATAATAGCATATTGAAAGAATTAATTAATTTAAATATTTTTACAACGTACAGATCGATTAAAATTTTCTTACGTTACAAACAAATTACAACAGAATATGTCGAAGGCTCAGGTAGAGAGCATCTGATGTTGGTTGAGTCCAACAAGAAAATGGTTTAAAATACGCCAGTTGAGATACATTTAGAAAGCATTTTTCACTTTCTTCATCGTCACATTCAATGCAATAAGAATTTAGATTTGCATCAAATAAAACTGTTGTACATATGGCCATTAATAGATGTATTTCAGTATTATTCAATATTATTATTTCTTCAATTTTTCCAAATACAGGTAAATTATCAGCACGAAGATGTGCAACTTCCAGACAAGTATATAAGCTGGGTCGGAATTCAACTCCATTAAATTTCGCAGATTTCGATCGAAATACCTTATCAGTACAGGTGTAATTAAGAGCAAGTAAAAATTCTCGGCTTAAGGAATTTTGTACTTGTATATTATCGCCAGAAAGTGAACTATACCGGTAAATTTTAACATCTTTAGAACCCCACTTTGCACTTTGACCACATTGTGATACTCTTACAAGTGTTTTCGATGGATTTTTATAATTACATACACATTGAGCCCGAAGTTTTATATCTCTATGCTTTGCTTCAAACCGCATACACCAATAAAGTACCAAAGGACCAGACCATAAGATACATTCTGGGTAATGAAATAAATGATGAAATTTATTAATTTGATCGACGTCAGGAAAAAGTCGTCGGAATGTCATTAGGAACTGTCTAATCAAAGCATCAAGATATGGCATTTGCGAAGACATAAGTTTTGGAGCAAATACTATTTCCATGATTTGCAATAGATTTCGTATCAGTTCTAAATATTCGTCATCATCGGCAATTTTTCCGGATACAAGAAATGGGAATGCTCGAATTAAACACCAAGTCTGCATCGCTTTTTGACTTAAAGTATGATCCTTTTTTCGAAGCATAACATCCGTGAAATTTGCGGAAGGTTTATTGACCATTTCACAATATCCCCACTGAAATGCAGATATTTTATCATTAAAATATTTGACGCTAAATAACCTTTCAACTATGACATACTGTTTCAGAACTAATTTAAGTATCATCGGACAGATACCACAAAGAAGATCATGCATTGGATCAAAAATTTTATTACGAGCAATATGAAAAAATTTCGATTCATTTAAACAACACTCGCCACGAATGCCAGTATTTGATTTTGACTCAGGTGAATAATTGGTCCTTTTTAAAAGGTCCAAGTGTTCTTGAAAAAGATCCTCATTACGCTCTTGACCAGAATTAAGAGATCCAGCATGTAAATCATCTCAAAGTACATACATTCGACAAAATTGATTAGCTGATGGTCCTAGTAAATTAAACACATCATGAACTGCTAAACCATCACCACAAAAGCAGCAATTGATGCTCGAAGCACAAAATACCTTGTTCGGTTTCAACTAGTACCCCATCATCACTTTCTAATTTCTTCAAGTCGTATAGAAAAGGTTCGAGAATTCGTGCAAAGCCATATTTTTTAACATCAGCATCTGAGCATAAAAGAAGGACGTGTATAGAACTTAATTCCGAGTTCATGTGAGGTGGTAAGTTTTGAATGATGTAATAAAATGCTCCCAATTTATGAACACCTGTCTTTGATCCCAGAGGATTGACTATTTCTAATTCATCATAATAAAGTTGTAATCTAAGAGCGTGAGGATATTGCTGAAAGAACGGATGTATTTTGCCATGATGTCCATCTAAAAATGAGCCTAACATTCCATCAGGTGATTTACGTTCAGTTAAAATAGCCTGCTGAACTTCTGGGCTTGAAATAACTAGTTTAAGAGTGTCAATAACAGATACATACTGATATGTTTCCATGACTAACGCAGGCTTATATGTAGCAGACTTTTTGTCTAATTTAACATCTAATCTGTAACCGAGAGGAACTTCTTCCGGATCAATGTATTGGCAATGAGTCTTTAAAGCATCAATTTGATTATTAAGCGTTCTCAATCCATCGAATGGGTTGTTAAAATCAAATGCCATCAAAACATTATTTGCATCTTCATCATTTAATCCCCGCCGAGTAAAAATTGGAGACTTTATTTCTTAAAAAATCCCGGGTGTGGAGCAATAGTTCTTCATATTCATCTAAAATTTCTATTATAGTTCTTGTAGTCATATTTCCTTTACATTGAAACCTCGCGATCATTCTAATTATGTAAGTCCTCAAGTCAAAATTATAATTGTCATTGATGTTGTTGTCATTGTTGTTGTCATTGTTGTTGTCATTATTGTTGTCATTATTGTTGTCATTATTGTTGTTGTAGTTATTAGCGTTATTTACTTCTTCATGATTATCATTATTAACAATATTATTGTTTAAAACTATCTCTTCAATATTATGTTCTTCAGCGTCGTTTCGTATATAGTCTAAATGAGCCCTTTTTATGTGTCTTGTGAAAGAAGAATAAAGTGAAAATCTACGGCGGCATCCATCTTGGCCACATTCAAACCCATCATTTCCAACACCCCGATGGACAGTCAGTCCATGGACCATAACAAAATGATTAGTTAAGTCGGTTAAAGCTCCTTGTATTTTGTATTGACAAAGATAGCAGTTGAATCGCGGCATAATTATAATATAAAACACTTAATACTTTCAAAATTCACTTATAAATATTGTTGATAGGTTGTATCATGAATTTTATATTAAATCGCGTATAAAAATTGTATAGTTTTACTCACTTTTAAAAACTGTTATAAGGTTTGTTTCATCAAGCAGTTCTCGTTAGTTCTAGTGCTATACGCATGCGCTTTAACTAAAATCTGTTTCATCAAACGTTAAAAGAAGAACTACTAATTCTATGAACTACTAGTCCGTTGTTTCATCACCCTTCTTGGGAGTTCTAGAGTCGTTCTGAACGGTTCAAATCAGTACTTGCTCGTGAGCAAGAACTGGCAAGAACTACTAAGTTCTTGAAAAGGTGACCGCCCATAATATCTCGACTGAAGACGAACTCGTACGAATTTTAGCATCGTATTTGAATAAGTAAATTTTTCAAAAAATGCACAAGAAGAAATTCTCCGGTGATTAGTAAGAAGGGCTTAAGCCAAAAATTGGAAAATTTTGTTAGCTATTGAAATTAAGTACATTTTGTATGTTCTTTCGATTTGTACTAAAATTTTATAACTGTAATAAAAATTACAGTTATAAAAATAACTGTTTTTTTTTATAATTTACTACCTACAGTGTTCTTGCTTAGCAAACAGTGTTTTATTTTAAGTTACGTGGTTTTTTGGAAGACCTTTTAATAAGTATATTACGGTTTTTATACTAAATTACTAAATTACTAAGACGGCCATATTTGAATGCGCAGTACATGACGAGATTTAGTTCACCATTAGATCATACCCATACTTACCTTGGTTTTAATAAAATAATTCGTTAAATCACGAATGAGTCCGAGCAATCTCGAAAAATTATAACTGTACCGAAAGCGTTTCATCACGATTATTTTTTGACTACTAGTTCAAAACAGTTATTGCTCACGCGTGCGCTTTGAAAAATTCTGAATTAAAACTCGGTAGTTCTAGAACTGTTCAAAGTATGCTCGATGAAACAAAGCTATTGTCTCTTCGGTCACAACTGATTCTAATTTTGAACATAATTCTTCAACAGTTAATTTAGCATATTCCTCCATATCAGTTATTTCAATCAATTATTTTCCTGTAATACAATAACAATGAAATTAGAATAATACAAACGAACAAATGTATTCTTGAAAAAATTGCAGTTTAATCAATAAAAAAAATGCACTTACCCCGGATAAATATTTAAACTTAAACTTAAACTTTAAATTTTTAAACTCGAATTTTGACCGTCTTACTTGCACGAAAGATCACTTAAAACTGTTGAAGTAACGAAAGGATCGTAGGTCATAAGACTACAATATTCTGATACTACACTGTTTATGTCTCTGTTTATACAAAAGCATACTCAAAATAAAAAGGAAAACTTATACGACATGAGACTGTTTAACAGAATATTGTATCCAAAAGTGTTTATTTTAGTGTCGAATTTCTTGAACGGAAGAAAGCAGAACAGCATGCCGGCTACATAATCTTATGATTTATGATATAGCAACCTTGAAGTAAATAGTGACACATGTACACCAGGGTCTCGTTTTGCGTCGCATCGATTTGCGTCGATTCGATTTGCTTAATAACACGAATATAGGACCGAAAATCTTATATGCGTCACATAATTCAATTTGCGTCTTTTAAAATAATACAAATTCAATTTTTTGCTTCATGCGTAAAATTCTAACGACTGTAATTTAATAGTTTTTATCTGCAAGTAGAATTAATATCTGCATGAATCGCGCCGCCATGCCACTTGCAAAGTTTGTAAGTCTTGTAATGTATACATACTACTACATAATATTATGAATAATTGTGTACGATGCGTTTTCTACATGCAATTACATTTTCATTATTTAGTTTAAAGCAACCGTCAGAGAAGCTTTAAATTATAAAGTTAATTATAACTTGTTTTATCGTTTTTTACCGATATTTTACTAAAAAATAAATTTTTGTTAGCATAATATGTGATTTTATTACCATTGTGAAAAAAGTTTTTGATGATTGTAGAACGCATCTCGTGAATTACTATGGAATCTAATGGAAAAATGTGATTCGATTTGAGTCGATTTGAATTGCGTAGCACTTTTACAGAACGTATCCCCGACGCAAATCGAGACCCTGGTGTAGTTAAGAGTGGTTACGATTTTCTTCACTTATTTTTTGAGTTAAAAATTTAACATAGAATGATTTAAAAAAGAAATATTATTTTTCGTGAGTTTTAAGAAATAATAGAAAATTGTAGTTAATAAAAAAAATAATTTTTATTTATAACTTGAAGTATTTTTAGGATTAATAATATCAAAATCCTGATCATTTGCTTTTGATTTTCAAAATTAATTTTTAAATGTAACAAAATATATATTCGGAATTCTGTTATATAAAATAAGCCCTATTTCATACAGCATAAACAATACCAGATAGACACCTCTTGTTCTGAGTATTACTCATGCGTGCATTTAATATAGAAGTATTTATCTCTGTTGACAGAAAGATCATGTTTCTTCGGTACTTGTGATTAACTTAAACTAAATTTTATACGTTAATATATTTTATACGTAAATATTCATATAAATATACAAATTTTTTTAATATTAGTTATGATTACTGTGTAAGGTAATCTGTAATCTTACTTACCCTATGTCAAAATTTTAAAATACGAAATCACGTAAAATCAGAAACTTCAGATTAAACTTCACACTGACATATTTGTAAACTATTTGTATTATTAAATAAATGAATTAGTATGATTAAAAATAGTAGAAACAGCATATTTGAGTTGTCAATTTGTAAAACGACAAGAAAGTCTACAATTTATGATGCTAGAGGAATTATACCGAAGGGTATAATACCTACAGTTATACCTAAATTTAATCCTGCAATAATGTCTAAGCTGCACTTCATATTTTTTCCCGTAACCTACAGTGACCTTCGTCTCTAGCAATAAAGCCAAAAACTATCGGCTTAAATATTATAATGAACTAAAATTTCTAAATTTCCAAAACTGCTTGTCCTTAATAAATATCCAAAAATTTATCCAATTTTTCAACAACATTACTTATATTTAATGATATAAAATAATTACATTAATGATATAAAATAATTACATTAATGATATAAAATAATTAAAATAATAATGTCGTTGTTTTTTGATAAATTTCTGTTTTATCTAAAAGTAACTATAATTAAAAGAATCGACTATATAATTTACAGAATATATATATATATATGTATTTTTAACCCAAGTTGAGATCCGGATAAAACTAGGACAACCTGAGATCCCATTTAAAAACTCGGTATTTAGGCGTATATTTTTTAAATAAATAGGAAACAGTCATTCTTAATGTTACTACCACAGAGGGAAAGAATATTTAATTTTAATTTTGAAGTTAAAATTGAGATAAGTGAGATCCTCAAAATAAAACATACAAGTTGAGATCCTTTGCTGTATAAATTGTTATCTGTAGAACAAGGTGAGTTCATGTAAGGTTGCCAAGTGTACGTACATGACTCACTTATTATAAATTGCAAGGGTTGCAAAATTGTTTTAATGCGCTCATTATTAGTATAACTTTTGTGTCATAAGTACAATCGGGTTTTATTGATAAATTAAATTTAAATTTATTAATCGAATCATGAATACTCGTGCTAAACGTATATTAGAAATGTTACGCAAGGAAGAATGTGCTCTTGACAGTGTAAAAACTACAGGTAAGTTTGTTCCAGAATTTTAATTCTCGTTGGAAAGTTTCGTTAATGTATTACATTGAGTAGAATAAATTATATTTCTTCTAGACCATGATAATAATATTAAAAACTGTAAGGTAGTGATAGAAACTTTACATAATAAATACCAAATGAAAGAGCACGAAAAGATGAAGATCCCTGGAGTGAATTTAAGAAATGGAACAGAACGAGAAATCCTCAAGTAACTACTTATATTAAACTAGAATTTATAAATACCGTAAAACGGGGTGAGATTGAACACCTGTGATTGTTTACTTTTATTTAAATTTTGGCGCTGGCGCCGCCGTAAAATAAACAAACGTACTCAGCGAAATCAATCTCGTCTCATTTTACTGTAATTATCAATTTTATTTGTTTTATCAAACCTTGTTTTATTTTTAAGAAAACAGAAATTCAAATGAAACAAGATTGTAAATCAAGCGGTACTGAAGATCAAAGCAAATCATTTTCGGACTTCGTAGATTCGTCAGTAAGTTTATTTAAAATTATACGATTAACCTGTTATTTTAATGATAAAAATCAACAAATGGGTTTACCTATTTAAATGGGAAATAGGAAATACTCTCCAAATAAGAAAGAAATTTTTTTTGGAAGAGAGAAACTCTCTAATTAGTTAGTGTATTTTCAAGTGGCTTTTTGTAGGTATCTTGAAACCTCCTCAAAATAACAAAAATGATTCAAGCGATAATCAGTCAATTATATCGATAAAAATTCCATTAGTAGAACCTCTTATATATAAGGTAAAACTCAATTTGTTTAGCTACTAGTTTTTCTATTTAATTTGTCATAGAATCAATTTGATACCCAAGAGAATATTTTTCTAATTCCTTTGGAAACCCGGATATAAACGTAGTTTGTGAAACCGAAATTAAACCATTAATCGGCAATAAAATTAGTACTGATACAAATAAGAAAGTAAGGATTTTACAAAATATCACTGTAAGTCAATAATAATATAAGATTATAGTAAAATTGAATATAATTCAACTTCATTTTAGTTAGATCCGATAAACAAAATGAACATGAAAATAAAAACAACCTCAGATATGGCAAAGACAAATGTAAATATTCAGGTAAGAAATTTAAGTAATTGACTGATTGACCTATATGATTTGATGTGGTTCCCTAAAAATTTTATTTTAAAATGTACAGAGTGTTGGAATAATAGGCGATTCAAAAAGGTAGTTGACGTAAGCCACAGAAAATGTAGAATATGGGATAAAAAGACAGATGTATTTATTGTAGTCGCGATTTTACAAATTTCTCACGACACTTATTTCGAAATCATGCCAAAGAAGTTTCTGTTCTTAAAATTATGGAGTTTCCCAAAAAGGTCATAAACAAAGAAGAAAAATGATTAATCTGTTGAGAAATGAGGGCAACTTAACTCTGCTAGAAGATAACAAAATTAGACCGGTGCAAAGGGCTGCACGAAATTATGACAAACCACAAAACAGTGAAGAAGTTCAAGAGTTCATGCCATGCCCTTATTGTAAGGGCATATATCGTAAAATTCGCTGCTAAAGCACTCGAAGACATGTTCGTATAATAATTTGCAAAATGGGGACAAATGCAATATTGCGAGTTTAGGGCAAAATTTATTATTATTTCAATCATCTCGGAAATGCTTTTGGATAAACTCAGATTAAAAGTTGAAGTATTTCCCACTATGCATGCAGATAGGGCATCGTTTAATGGTAAAATGATCCCGTCATTTGCCAGTACGCCGAAGACTACTTACGCAAACAAAAAAGAGCACATATTAAGAGTGCAGTATCGAATAAAATTAGAGAACTCGGTCGACTTCTTATTCCACTTAAAGATATATATGGTTTTAACGGAATGCTAGAAGTAATGAACACAAAACATTATGATAAAGTTGTTCATGCAGCACAGATAATTTCTGGCTATGATGCTAAAACGAAAGAATTCAAATCACCTTCATTAGCAATGCATTTAAAAACAATTCTATTGTCAGCGTGTTTAGCTGCTAAAACACTATTATTAAAAGAAGATCCTGTTTTAGGAGTCTTTGATCACTTGGAAAAGCTGAAGGCTGTAAAACACTTCAGGTCATTAGTAGACGAAAGATGAAAATTTGACATGAGCTGTTTAGCCTTGAAGGAGCTTAATAAAAAACACGGAATCAAACTCGACCAATAACAAGTGACGTCATTAAATTTCGACAATATGCTGTTAACATTGCTGAAGAGAGCATGGACGTTTTAAAAAAAATGTTTGTGATTTGTTATCTTTCAAGAAACTAACGGAAGCTGTCCTTGTTTTGACAATATTATTAAACCGAAAGAGAGTAGGTGACGTGCAGTACATAAAACTGAATTCCTACACACAAAGCATTAGTAACACAAGTCAAGAAGAGTGTTTAAATGTTCTATCCGAGTCAGAAAAATTGTTATCGGGACATTTTAAAAGAATTATAACCATTGGAAAAGGTAGCAAATCTATTCCTATTTTGTTTCCAAAAATGTTCAAACATATGTAGAAATGCTTTTATCTAGCAGAACGAAAAATCAATTAATTCCAAAAGAAAATCCATTTCTTTTGCTTTGATTGGTAGTAAAGAGAAATGGGTGGATGGTTCTTCAGTTCTACGTAAATATGCAGCAAGCTGTGGTGCTGAAAATCCAAAACATTGACATCTTCACGCCTAAGGAAACAAATAGCTACGGTGTTACAAGTAATAAATTTGAATGAAACTGAAAAGAACAGGTAGCATCTTTCATGGGACATACCAAGAAAACTCATGAGGAGTTCTATAGGTAAGCCGGTGTAGTTTAATTTTTAGTACACCTTGTAAATATGTATAATAATCATAGGCTGCCTCAAGATGTCTATCAAACGGCAAAAATAGCAAAATTGTTACTGATGATGGATAAAGGAGAGGAGCTGAATTTCAAGGAAAAACACTCGAAGAAATTGATGTCCAGTTAGAAGTTCCTGAAGGAATAGAAGGTGATATAGGTAAGTCTTCTTGTCTAAATAAATAAAAAATTTCAATAAAAATTCAATCTGAAAATTTTATCAATTTTGATAATATTAATACTATGTTTTAGAATCCAGTGAAGAAGAAGAAGAAGAAGAAGAAGATACCCAAAAGGACTATAGTTTTGATTTCAATTCACAGAACGAAGGTAAATTATTAATCATCTTTTAAGAATCTTAGAACAATCATTTACTTTTTATAGGAACTAGTAAAGGTACTAGACTTCAAAAACTAAAAATCAAGAACGACAACGTGGGTCGTGGAATGAAAACAGAAAGCAATAATGAAGAAGTTTTCAAAAACACATTACCAATAAAGTTGCCCTAAAAACACGAGTGCCTTCAATTACAAAATAAACACCAATCCTTGTTTGGAGACAAAACGTGGGTGCAAATTAAAGTGTTTGTTTATAATGTTTTTAAAAACAATAATGTCTGTAAAAATTGTTTAGATTTTCATTAAAATTTTATTCTTATTTTATTATTGATTTGAAATAATTAGTTTTTATATTTTTGCGTTAATAAATTTTAAATTTTACACTTAATTTTTAACCTATCCGAAAATATTCTTATTGCCGGGATTATAAACGACGAATAAATATTTACCTCGCAAGTAAATTCTTATTAGTTGTTTATGATCCCTCAAAGTGTGATGGAACGGATGTTTTGAACGAACGGTTGCTGAACCTCAATGTTATAGAAAAAATCTGCAAGATATCTTACTTATGACCTCAATAGAATACAAATAATCTTCATTTTCTTCGTAGTACAAATTCTGATCTCCAAATAATTTCACAGCTACTAGTGATAGTATTGAATCTTTCTTGGTTTCCAATATTCTTAATTTTATTATTTCTGTATCGGAAGACACAAGTAAGTGGTGCATAATATCAGCACAATTTGCAATTCGCGATGTTTTTCCAGTATTAAATTTCCTAATCGTGTAAGGATCTTTTGAAATCCTTACTTCTTGCTTCTTGAGGTTCCTCGAAAAGCTCTCCGATCGGAAACATGGCAGCACGATTATCTAGCTCCACGTTAAAAAATTTTAAATTGTTTATGAATTTTCTAATCCTCTTACATAGTGTTCATATAAAAAAAGAAAGGTAGATTTAGAATCACGTTCATTAAACTCGCAGGATAACAAAATTTTGAACTTAATGTTAATAAAACTATTGCTTTACCTGTGTCGATATTTTTGCATTTTTAATAATTGACGTTGTGCTACATGCTTTATATTTTACATAAGATTTATTAGCTTTGCTGTATGTTTTGTAACAACTGATTGATTTATGTGCTTCTTGTGTATGCCACTGGTATTGATGCAGTGCATCAATATGCATTTGAGCTAATAAACCAACGTTTTAAGTCCTGAAGAAACCGTGAGAGACGACAAATAAAGCAATTGTTTTATTAGCTGCCAGTCCAAATTCTACTATCCCGTAGTTTAAAAAATAATAGAAAAGGAAAAGTAAATAATATAAGTCAATCGCCCCTTCGGTAAAATTGTACAAATGGCAGTAATAGACAAGGTTCTTGTGTTCGCAGCCACAAATATCTGCAGCTGAAAATTGGAGGGTCATTACTAGAAATAGCAATGATATAACAAAAGTTTTTCAATACATTCTCACACAACTAAAAGTTTATATAAATTGAAATCTTAAAAAATTGGAAGATTTTGTTTTGGAATTTGAGAAATTAGAACCACAAACCTTTAAAAAATGTTAAAACACTGTTTGTTCGTCTCTACCACATTGTGCGGCTTATTGGTTATTTAATATAAAATAACCAAACTCCATTCTATTAATTAAATCACTTGAATTTTTAAGTAGGGTATTAAAAGTTGATGACCTATAAATCATTTTATTTATACTTAAAAAATCTGCTAGAAATGTTCTGCAGAGAAACACGCGAGAGAGCATAGCTTCCGACGGAAATTAGAAGCTGAACGACAAACGTCCCGTTGGATGGTCTATTTACATGTACACCAGCATCCATAAGATAAGTACCTACAGAAAAAATGATTTTTTTAATGAACAAAATTAATGAATTGTTTAAAAATATTATGTTGAATAAAATATTTTAAAGGTTTCAAGTTCAATGAAATTTGAAAAAATTTTAAACAATTTTAATAAATTTGAAAATTTTCCAATTTACATATTAGTTTAGGACCTCCTTTGCGTAAAGTGGTTTCGTCTTTTCAAGGTCCTAGACTAAAATGAAAATTTGGGAAAATATTCAAATTTCATTAAAATTGTTTAAAAATTTTTTTCAAATTTCATTAAACTTGAAACCTTTAATATATTTTATACAACATATAATTTCAACAAGTTAATAATAAACAGTTACTGTTAAAAATATTATGTAGTTTAAATAATTGTGAAATTTTGTTTTCATTTTATAGTAGTATTAACATGTACTACTATAATAATTAGTAGGTAAATTTAATTAAAATTTTAGGCAAAGCTTTGTGGTAAATTCGAATTATTTGGAAAATAATTGTCTGGGTAATATTTAGAATTCAAATAAAAATTTGTAACTATTGGAGCAATTACCTACTTTTATGCTTTACAGTGGATATAGAACACAGTAAGTGAAGAACGTCTGTATAATTTATTTAAATGAATGTTTTGAAATTAAACCAAGTACTTAAAGCAAAAGAGGATTATTTCGAAGAAAATAAAACCTAATAAAATTGTTGTTTTTAATTTACAATTTTGCATAAAATGGTGTAATAATATGTAAATTTTAAAAATAAATAGTAAAATTATTTTTAAACAATTGTATTTTGTAATGTCTTGGAATGCAATTGATTTAGTCTTTAAGTGATTTAGTCGATTGAACTTATGGACAGTAGACACATTATAAATTAATATAATATTAAAATTAAAATTTAAAGTTAAAATTAGCCAACTTAGGTAGAAATATGAGCTTTGCTACGTTGCCAAGTTATAGGATCTCGCTTTGGCTAAAAACAATTTCAAATATACACATATACAACTTGCCGACAGCAGCGCTCTATCGAACTTCTTGTGAACTACTGGTGTATATAATACGAAAAAAATCGGAAAAATGAGCTCCACCAAAAAATTCAAACTAGAGCTCTATCATACCTACATTAACGGAAAGAAATCTATATACACGTCAAAAAAGACGAGATCCGAAAATGGATCTCGTTCTTCCTCAAATGATCTCACCTTGTTAACATTTGTCTCAAAATGATCTCAACTTTCCTCTTTATAAATCTATATATATATATATATGAGAATTGATACCACTACAAGCAGTAAAAACTTTACTAAATCTTCAATGAAATTCACTACTTAATTTGGAAACATCTAATTTCGTTGATTATATTGTAGTTTTCAACTTGTAATTAGCGATATCAAATAATACTAGAAAATAAGTGAAAATTCCACTAATAAATTAAGTGGAAGCACTTCTAAATTAGTGAAAAACCAAATCACAAATAACATTAGTGCATTATTCCTTTATGATTTCATAACAATCACTATTAAATTAGTGAAGATTGAAGTCATTAATACAATTAGTGACAAAATCACTGACAAATGAGTAAGAACAACTGCGTAATTAGTGAATTCTGAAACCACTAGTCGAATTAGTGATAAAGTAACTACTAATTGATAAAAACGACTTTAGAATTAATGAAATTTAAAGTTACTAATTGCGGTAGTGAAAAATTCACTAATTAATCAAGTAAAATAACTAACTTTACAGTGAAAAAATTTTCACTAGCTGAATTAGTGAAAATTTCACTAATTTAATTTTAGAGAGTAAGGCTTTTCCCTACGAAATTAAATAATTCGCGTTGATGTTTATAAGAAATTTGAGAAAGCAAATTTTTATAAAAATGAGGTGGTATTTTAATTTTCTGTTAATCATGGGAGAGTTTATATTATGTCTTTATCAGCTAAATTACAATAACAAACAATAACACATTGTATTACAATACAATAACGAAAGATAAGGCTTTCGCAAAATTTTTTTATCGTAAGTAACAATTTCTGACCTTGAATGAAAAGAAGTTGATAACGTTAATAAATTAACGTTATCATTTTAATAGTGTAAAATATTCACATGATCGAAAATATATTTAGATATCCAGGTAAAATTCTTCGCGATTTTTTTTGAATACCTTTATGATTACATAATTTTATTGATTTTTGAAATTTTTTTAAGTTGTAATAATTTATTACGGGCTAAAGAGTAATTGTATAATTTAATTACTGAAAATAATTACCTATCAAGTTGAAATGGAAAAATGTCCGTTTTTGATACAAGGTGGTATATCATATTTCATCTTCCTTGTAAGTGCGTTTAAGTTAAAATATTGCATTTAACGTTTTGCTACAAATATTTTTTGTTTTTCCTAATTAATTTAAAAGTTTATAGATTTGTTCAAAAAGTTTAAAAGAGTAAAGAACTTCAGATTTTCTATATTGAATTTTTTTTTGGTTGAACTTAATGCCATTTGTTCTTACGTTCAATAACCAATGATACTGTTTTGTCATGCTCAACTTCGTTTTCTGCAGCAATTCCAATTTCATCAAAGTACACCACAACGTCTTGTATGTCACCAAATATTTGCACCATTTTCCTCCAAAACATTTCCGGATAAGTTGGAATTAAAATTTACCAAAGAAGTCATGAATGTTGTTAATTCAGAGCTTTTGTTGTCCAATTCCATGTGCCAAAATCCACAGCTAAGGACAAGAACTGCCTAGATTGCGAGTATTTACCATTAGGTTTTTCGACTATTTGTAAGTTACTAACCTACTCTGTTGGGTATTCGGCATGTGAAATTATTCCGGTTTCTAGCATATTTCATGCGTCGCCATATTAATGGAAAAACAAACAGATCAAACATATTAACGATCACAATATAACCTAACCTTAAACACGCCTTGACTCGATGAACAGGGTTTATACCAACTTGGTCCTCTTTTTCCTCTAAAAATTTTCAACGTTAGGTCTTGTGAAAGACCTTCGACACGTCCTGAAAAATTACATTGGTCGCCTCCTTGCTGTAGGCCAAGGTGATCTGCTCAACGACTTGCGATCTGCTGATATCTAAAGGATTTCTAGGGTTGGTTTCACCAAAGGCCAACTTTTCTTGTAATAAAAGCTAAGGTCACAGATAAAAAGAATTAGGAATCAGTTCCTTTAGCATGGAAATAGCAATTGTTTTGGGTGTGGCCGAAGCATGGGCACCTATGACATGAGATGATGCAGTGCTTTAACTATGCAGTTCAGTGCTCAAAAGCATTGTTTTTGATGCTATAAAACAATATAGCTTTAACAATTCTATATTGTTTCGAAAATTTCCCTACCCTGTGTAGTTTTTTCAAGAGAACCCTGGATAAGTGAAAGGGGTGTTTTCTACGCACCTTTTCTGAACTGCTCCACAGCAACAATGGGAAGGCCTACATGGAGTAGATCATCATTTTATTGCTGCCTTGATGCAAAATATAAATGTTCAATAAAAGTAATAAATGGTCATTGTATTAGTGAAAATACTTTTTGGCAAAAACCTAACAGCAGCAAAAAATAATGCTGTATTGTTTTATTTGGCGGAGGAAATTTTGAGGGAAAAGATTCTAAGGTCTCTAATTACGGCTTTTAGGGCTACTAATAATTATGTCGCTTCTGATTCTTTCAAAGTTGGTTTATTCCTTTTAAGGGTATTCTAAATATTATTTTGGACTCAAGTTTATGTGGTTTCGATTTTGTTTTCAGGAATCATTACTTAAATCTGTTGGTATCATAGCACTAGCACTAATTTCCACTAATGTAACGGTTTTTGGTTTGACAACTGTAGGAATCTTCTTCGAAGTTACCATAAGTTCATCGAGCGTACGTTGCATTTGGCGCACAGCCGCTCTAATTTTCATCTGCTTTAGAAATAACTAGCATTTAAGTTTAGATGATTAAGTTGACGTAATTCTACCAGAATTTCGTTATGCTGTGAACTGTAGTGATTATAATAATAAACAGAAAGTGAAAGTTCGTGATTTCTTTAATTTACAAAAATAAAGCTGGTAGCGGTCGTTTAGCTTGTAAACAATGTAAACAGCATGTAACAACGACTACAGTTTTGAAGTTTGATAATGTGAAATCATATCTCGATACTTTCTTTGATAGGAGTAATATTTTTAAAGATGAGGTAAATATGTATTATAGAAAGTGTTGTTTAAAGCGGAGTTAAGGGTAAAAACACAACCACGGCAAATCTCTGATTTTCTCTAAAAATATATGCTAACGCAATAAAATACAATATTTTTAATCATTTTAAGCCCTGAAAAGGGCTCATTTGTTAATCGACGGCTATGTGGAATGTGCGAACGTACATGAATGTACGAGATATTCAAGCAGCATTCTGTGGTCACTGACATCCATGGCGGCGAACATTCACCCCTTCTAATTTTTTTTTGGTGAACGAATTCACCAAATTGCTTTGAGGAACTTATTGAAGGGGGAGGTACTAATAAAACAAATTCAATAATTAGAATTTTAAATTTACTACTTCTTATTATACCAGGTATTATGCAGACTAATTGAAATTTAAGTACTCTGGCCTAATACTAATCATTATTAAAATATTAACGGCATTTCTACCATTTTTTTTTTTTTACTCATTTTATTGAAAGTAAATAAACCATAAATTAAAACTACAATTGAAAAGAAAATATAGTGGGGTTTGTAATTTACTCATGGAAGTTTACCCCTTAGGTAAACTTTCTCGTTTAACTTGTTTTTATATATTCTAGCCATCAATATTCAATAGTTGTGCTAGTGTCACTTGCTTTGGTGTTTTATTTTTTCATTGTATGCGATAGATTCTGAGGAATTTATTAAATGAATATACAAATAACCATCATACAAAGAATGCTATTCAACGCCGCTGGCGATTAACCCTGGCCCAGAATCATGGACGAACAAACTTAATATGATCGGAACTCCAATGGATCGCTGGGGGAAATCGGTGACAAATGCACCTACATCAGAAAAAGTTCAATCTACTGACCCACGGTACATTGGCTTGGAAGATATCGACATTTTTATCTTGGCCCATGTTATTAAACGGCCAATCATAGTATTGGCCCAAGACTAAATCAAGAACTCAAGGAATGAACATATATCACCTTCTAATATTGCCGGAATATACATTCCATTTGAATGCCAAGCAGAGGAAGTATTTAAATGCCCACTTCTTTTGGGCTTTCACAATGGTCGTTTTGCACCACTTGTTTAAATGAATACCACGGTTAATCAAACCGAAATCCTAACTTGCCGCTTACCGACAGTAGATCACAATGGCGATTTATTACCATTAAAATTCTTTATAGATTCAGGTGTTACCTTTAATTGTACTTCGGTTGTACCTGAGAATATATTGAATATGCATAGTTATGGATTATGTGAAAATAAACAAGAAGGACTTTAATGTTACAAATTGCGAAGTTTCGATTAAAAACGAAGATAAATTTTTAGATTTGAAGAAAGTGAAAAATGTAAATCTATAAAACATATGGAGATTATCAAGAAAATATGAAGATCAGTGTTAAAAGCAAAGTAGTTCAAATATGAAGCTGCTCCTTCATATTTGATTGATACAGATTTAATTGATATTGTGGTTAAGCATCCAGAAAATTATGATAAGATTTCATCCAACTATCGTGAACTGGCAAACGCTCGACATATTGTTAGGTTATCCAGGGAATGCTATCGATACTCAAAAGAAACTTGCATAAGCAATCCCATAAAAATATATAAGAAATAGAAAAACCGTGGATTTCGTATTGGTAAATCCCGGTTTTATTTGATTACTGATTGTGCAACCTACAATGCAATCAAGAATATCCCAAAGTCGTCAATACCACGAGATAAGACTTTGTATTTATCCAAGTCGATTTTTCTAATGATACTGAATATGTATTAAACTCGGAAAGAGATAAATTGAAGAAGCCAAGTTGAATACTCAAATTTCCTGTCGAGGAATGTAAAAAAATGGCCAAGTTTAACTATATTCCTGATGTTGATTATAATAATTGTAACTTGACTAGTTTTTGATTACCAAAGTTTCATTTTGATGACATTTTTGCTATATTTCGTTATAGAGATTTGGAATTTTTCGGGTGGAAAATTGATGAATCAAGTTGCAGAGGAACTAGCCAAAGCAATTTCACCCAAATTAAAATTTATAAGATTTATTTTAATAATTTAGCGGTTTTGTGAGTGAATTAAACCTTCTGAACTTCACCGATGCCGTCTCCAGAAGTTCATTTCAGTGGCATTTAAGATTTTATGGTTTCGGTCTTTTAACGGTCATATTCGTTATGTTCCTTACTATTGTGTTATATGTATATTAACCATTTGGTTTTTTTGGTTCTCTTTTGATCCCAAAATATACTGTTATTCGGTGATATGGCTTTTCTTCCCGACATGTTCCTTTCTCTTATAGGGCCATCCAGTTTCCAGCACGCGTGATCTTCAATCCTAATATTTGTACTCTCGGCTTCAATGCGCTTATAAATCAGGTATTCCAAATCATCATAATCTTGCGAAAATACAATTTGTCGTTGACATAACAAAGTATATAAGATGCTATTATTCAAAAGTATTCCCATTCTCTTACACTCTTTCTTCCACGTCTTGAAATCATCCTTGTTTAAGTTCCTTGGAACCTGGAATCTATGTGTAAACTTTAATCCTAGCTTTGGCATTTTCATACATTGATTGTAATGCTCTTATAATGATTAAACTAATCAGCTGGGTTACATAAAATAGGTAAACTATATAACTCTATAAAATGTGAAAGTTACAAGTAAAACAAAAGTTTACAAACACAGCAGAATCAACAAAAATTTATTACCATGCCAAAAATCCAACAAGTACAACGCAAGTCAATTTTATCGTACTTCTATAATAATTATTATACAAGATAAAAGCTATTGTAGCTATCTTTTTCTATCGTATGCGTTGAGCATCATATTTATAATTTTGACGTATAAGATTTCTATAATCACACGCTTAAGACACAATTCTTTAAGGTTGTCTTTGTTGCACCTATGATACTAATAATTAATTTAAGTAACCAGTTTTCGGTACTTAATTCAGATGGTACTGACGTCAGCTTCATTTTTCGTGCAAACAAGTGTACTCTATTTTCCCCCTAGGAAAGTATTTATTCTGGAGCACCTTCTTTCCCATGTTTCGTTTTTTTGGAATACTCTTTACTGCAGCTTGCTTGTATATTATCTTGTCGTTATTATTATACCCGACTTATATGCACATTGAAACCGAGAGTACAAATATGTGGGATTGAAGATCACGGGGGGTGGAAACTGGATGAGGCTATAAGAGAAAGAAGCATTTTGGGAAGAAAAGCCATATTACTGATAAACAGTATATTGTGGAATCGAAAGAGAACCCAGAAAAACACACGGTTAATATATAACACAGTAGTGAAGAGGATAACTACATACAACGGCGAATACGGCCGTTAAAAGATCGAAACCAAAATCTCTTAAATGCCACTGAAATGGACTTCTGGAGATGCGCCTCGGTGAAGTTCAGAATGTTTAATTGATCCACAAAATCGCGAAATTATTGAAATCAAATCTTATCAAGTTTAATTTGGGTGAAATTGCATTGGCTAGTTCCTCTGCAACTTGATTCGTCGACTTTCTACCCGAAAAGTTCTAATTTTTTTATAACAGAATATGGTACAACTAATGTCATCAAATGAAATTTTGGTAATTCAAAACCAGTCGAGTCACAATTATTATCATCAACATATGGAATATAGTCAAACTTAGCCATTTTTTTACATTCCTCGACAGGAAATTTGGGTACTCAACCTGGCTTCTTCAATTTATCTGTTTCTGAGTTTAATAAATATTCAGTATCATTAGAAAAAGTTGACTTGGATAAATATAAAGTCTTATCTCGTGGTACTGACGACTTTGGGATATTCTTGATTGCATTGTAGGTTGCACGATCAGTATTCAAATAAAACCCGGATTTCCCAATACCAAATCCATGGTCTTTCTAGTTCTTGTATAATTTTATGGGATTGCTTATGTAAGTTTCTTCCGAGTATCGATTGGATTTTCTGGATAACCTAGCAATATGTCGAGCGTTTGCCAGTTCACAATATTTGGATAAAATCTTATCATAATTTTCTGAATTTTGAACGACAATTTCAATTAAATATGCATCAAGCAAATATGAAGGAGCTGCTTCATATTTGGACTACTTGGCTTTTAACATTAATCTTCCAATATTCTTGATAATCTCAATGTGTTTTATAGATATAGATTTTTTTACTTTCTTCAAATCTAAAAGTTTATCTTCGTTTTGAATCGAGACTTCGCAATTTGTAACATTAAAGTCCTTCTTGATTATTTTTGCATAATCCATAATTATGCATATTGAATATATTCTCAGGTACAACCGAAGTACAGTTAAATGTAACACCTGGTTCTTTGAAGAATTTTAATGGTAATAATTCGCCATTGTGATCTACTGTCGGTAAGAGGCAAGTTAGCATTTCGGTTTGATTAACCTTGGTATCCATATAAACAAGTGGTGCCAAATGACCATTGGGAAAGCCTAAAAGTGTGCATTTAGATACTTCCTCTGCTGGGCATTCAAATAGAATATATATGCCGGCAATATTAGTAGATAAAATATGTTCATTCCTTGAGTTCTTGATTTAGTCTTGGGCAAATATTATGATTGGCCGTTTAATAATGTGGGCCAAGATAAAATGTGAATGTCTTCCAAGCTAATATACCTTGGATCAGAAGGATGAACTGTTTCTGATGTAAGTGCATTTGTCACAGATTTCCACTCAGCGGTCCATTCGAGGGGTGTATGGGGTCTACACTACAGAGGTAACACCTTTTACCACAACGGTCACATCGAGTGTAATATACAGGAGATGGTTGTAGGTGACTGGGCCTCGTAGGGTACCCAGCTCTCACTTATGGCTCCAAGCGCCACACCCCGGTAAACTGCATTGACCTGCAGGCTAAACTAAGTGAGGGTAGCCAGATATGGTGAAAAGTAGCGACCGATACATAGTAGACGGTACAAATAGCGTCTGTTCTCCATATTAGGGGCGGTTGAACTATACAGGGTAAGGCATCGGAAACTACCTTGGTGAATATTTTCCCAGGAAACTACTATGAAGAGAAATAGTCCCGGACAGCCCTTTATTGGGTAGGGGTGTTACGGAAATTTATCAATTATTCCGTAATTAAGTTTTGTCCGATTTATTTTCTGCCATACCTCGGACTTTTCCATTTTTAGATACGATACCTACTGCCATAGCTCTCCGCTATCAGCAAACGGTAGTTGTTTTTGCCTGCGCAAAGTGTTTGTTCTCCAGGGCAAACATCTTTATTTTCAGGGGGCGCGAAGAATCTCCCAATTGGACATGGTGAAATTAAAAATTTGTATAGACACGTGGAAGTTGAAAACCTTATATGCAGGCGAAAAACTAGACAATATCGTAAATGAAATGGTCAGGATGAATGTCCTCAACATACTGGGCATAAGTGAAGCAAGATGGCCGGAATCAGGCATTTGCAAACATGTACAAGGTAACCTGGGAAGCATTGTGGCATTAGACTACATTGAATATGTGAGTTCTACGACGGATTGTAATCGGTGATAAACAGAGAACCTACATAATTTGTGATTGGCGACTATAAAGCGAAGATTGGATATAGAAGCCAATTAGATCTGGTGGGGAGCTATGGGTTGGGAATAGTGTCACAATAACAATTATTTTAGGGGTTGGGTTGTAGCTTATTGGTTAAACTCGGTTTGGGTAACAATTCTTAAATTATATTCAAGAACATTTCTATATACTAATATTCACATAGTAAAATTATTTAGGTGCTTTATTTATATGCTTTTTAATACGTTCACCCATCAGCGGCCCGCTCTTACGGACTGCAGAGCTGCAGAACACCCAGATTTGTGATGAAATTTGCAATAATCAAATAATAATTTAAACAATAATAAAATTTATTGTAATTATTGGTAGGTATAATTAAGTTTCAGATTAATAATATATTTAAAGAATTGTATTTCATACGTCTACTTTCAACGTGCGATCGTGTGCGATGCAGTTAGTTGACCCATTTGGTCAAATAAATAATCAAGTAATTGCATATTGTACGCTATGGAATAAATTACTGTCTAACATTGATGTTCTGCAACTTGAAAACATTGAAAAATGATGCTGTTCGATAGACATCGCCGGCAACCCGAACATACTCTAGTCACGAAATTATGCATTACGAAGTGCTACAATAAATGCAGCACATTTTAGTATGATACGTGCTATCTAATGCTTACGCACACTTGCGAATTTTAATTTGCTACATTATAAGAATAAGAATCATGATTTTCATAAGTTCATGTTAAATGTTTTGTATTTCTCCGTTCTTTTTGGTTTATTCTAGAATAAAATACAAAATATATAGAAAAAAAAGCACTTATTGAATACTTTCGTGGTGAATCACACAAAAAATTTAAAATACAATTAAAATTAAAATTGATGTCTGTCAGCATTTTCTATAGACTGATGTATAACATTAACTATTAAATGAAAATTTAAAACTTAACAATCAGCGTATTCCTTCAATGCTTAAAAAAATTTAATACGGTAAGTTTCTTTTCTGAGATTAGAATTTAGCTGATACTTTTATTGTCATGCAGAACATCCAAAATTATTTTATACCAGCCGCCGCTGCCTTCACCTCAAGCAACCTTAGAGACTGCCAAGATCTTACGACTCACAACTACGTCCGTCGACTTCCAACTTTCGACTAACTTATTTTTTACCATTCATTAGTTCTCGTAACCATCTAGCTTATCCTACATTTTCTCATGGAAATTTTCCATTTTCGTTCTTACTTGATGGTACCACCTCAAGCTATTAGATGACGGTGTTCCTGCTCACCACATTATTGAGTTTACTTTAATTTATTTTGCATATAGGGTGGACATATGTTATAATAACAAATGAAAAACGATACCGTTTATACGAGTTTTGTCAAGATACCATGGTATATATAAGATACGATAATATGGTAGTCTCAAACACCTTTTTTTTTATTTGTTTGTGCATTGGGAGTGGGGGAAATCTTCAAAAAGTGTCAGATTTTTACTGACTAAAACCCCCACTCCCATGAAAGTGGCGGGATTCGTTTAGAACATTCCTTCCGTACACTTTTTGCTGTAGCCCCTAGGCCTCGGCGGCCTTTGGACCCAGCGCTGGTTTCTTTTCCTACTTTGGGCGAGCACACTCCCGGCTGTTAGTCCGGTGGGCTCCCCCACAATTGCAACATTTTGCGTCGTTCTTGCAGTTGCCAACCATATGGCCGGCCGCACCACAGTTGAGACAGTTGTCTCCTCTGATTCCGAGGCAGCTTTGGGTTGGGTGTCTGCTTCCCCCAGCATCTGGGGCAGAACCCGAGAGAAAACACTCGCGGATCCTGCACCCCGACACCATTCCAACCGCCACCCTACCCAGTCTGAGCAGGGTTTCGGCGCCGGCCTCATCGCATGTTACCACTGCCATTTGAGTGCCTCCAAAGCGGGGCGGAGGGACCGGATTTCCAAATGTTCTCCCTCAGCAGTGTGCCTTCTTAGGCTCTCTAGCAGTTCCAGACCATTGACCAATTCGTCCAAATCCGAAATTTTCACCGAGTGGCGGCGGAACAGCTGGCGGGTTTCTGCTTCAGCCATCTTCTCGCTTACCATAAAATGCAGCTGAGCAACACCTCCACTGCTCTCCGACGGCTCCAGAAGGACGTCCCCCCCCGCGTCTTTACCACTTGGCCAACCGTCATTCCGCTCTCGTTTAGGCAGTTTTTAGCCTCGTGAGAACCTCTTTGTATGAGAGGTTCTCTGATGTTTTGATCAGGACCCCCGGGGTTTTTTCCGAGGGGCTCTTGCTTGGTGCGGTTGTACGGCGGCGGCTTTTCCAGCGTTCGGGCTGCTGCTTTTTTGCCTTGGCTCTTTTGAGTTTGTCTTTGCTGTGCGGGTCGACAAAACCCTCCGTCGCCCGTTAGATTCTCCTTTTGACCGTTACCGAATGGTCTGGTTTTGTCGGCCACCACTTCGAGTAGTGTCCTTTGGTCCTCGGGTCTAGTCGTCGGAACGTCAAGCAGCTTCATGAGCCTAGATCTCATGTCCGCGGTAGTCTCCGCATCTGAATCTTCGTCCCCGTCTTGGTTAATTGCGAGGGGAGGCTTTGACTTTCGGACTTTCTCAGGCGGGTTCGTGACGTTTTCCGCCATCGAACTTTTTTCCTTCATTGACATGTCGGCTAGTGACTTCCTCATGCCTTTTATTTCCTCCACCAATTTGTTTGTTTGGTGAATTTCTAACAATTTTTCACGTTTCCTATCGCATGTCTCCCGTGATAAGGTATCCACGCAATAGGTTTTATTTCGTGTGCCGTAATAGCACATTCCGCTGTGTCATTTTGCAGTAGCTCCAGCGTGTTTTGATTTCGCCTAGCCACTGCTCTGTCGGCCTCTGCACCCTGCGCTACCTGCTCAGTCAGGTGCTCAAGGGCGTCACGGTGTTGGCATGCCAGCTCGGTGATGACCCGTAGGTCATCGACCGGCCTTTCCTGTGCGTCACCGCCTCTCTGCTCTACCAGTCTGCCAATGCGCCTCACTTCTTCAAGGATACTGCGCTCGAACACCTTTCGGTCTTCAAACAGCTGGGTTATGTTCTGCTGTAGACCTCTTATCGTTTCGCCCAGACTTTCTACTTTTCTTTCCAGCGCTGCTTCCCTTTCTCTATTTAAGTGGAGTATAGGGATTGCCTTGTTTATGGCCTCCTTGATAGCGGTTGATGTGCCCCTGACCGAGGACGCTTTCATTAGTTCTTCCGCTACCGCCATTGTCCGCTCCGTGATATTCGGGGACTGCAACGGGGAAGAGTCCACGGATTGCGATGTGTCCAGCCTCGCCCTAGGTTTCTTTCCTATTTCCTGAAGCTTATCTCTCGTCAAGATCTTATTTGACTTGGATAGCTCTTGTTTTTTAACTACTCCGCCAGTAGCAGTTATTGGCGTCCCAGCCTGGCCTACCACCGGGTCCGTCAAGAGGTCGCTGGATGACGGTCGGGAGAAGCCCTCTTTCGCACTATCTCCTCCGACCGGTACTTGGGTTCCGAGCCCATGCACCGTAATTTTCTGGTTTGCTCATCATTTTTGCCTCGGGGTTTTCTTACCAGGGATTCTGGATTTCAGGTAGGAGGGCAGGGAGCGAAGCTCCCCACGCGCACTTAGGCCGCTAAACCGGGCTCATTGTACTACCTCCGTTATAGCGCCCCCCTCCCCGTCACTCCTCGAGCCATCCCACCGATAAGGCAATCTCAAGGATTCTAGCGGGTGGGGTGTCACTAATTCTGGCCATATCAGGCCAGAAGTCCCCTAACATGGCACCTCTTTTCGACGCCAAAGCTGGACAGTGACATAGCACATGCTCAGCTGTTTCGTCTGTTTCGTTGCAACCTCGACATGTGGGGCTATCTACGATTCCCATTGTGTTGAGATGTTTGTTTAACTTGCAGTGTCTAGTCAAGATCCCTGCAATTGTCCGTAGATTGACTCTGGACAGTTTCAAGTAATATTTAGAATGTTTATTTGAGGGTGTTCTTATTGCAGCCCTCGCCTGTCTACATTCGGTTTCATTTGCCCACCTGCTGGAGTGCAGGTTTAGGGTATACTGTTTCAGAAGGTTGTTAAGGAATTTGACAGCTGGCATTATCATCGGCCCAGGGCCGCAGGGAAGGCTGTTTGTGCCGTTTCTTGCCAGCTCGTCTGCCTTTTCGTTGCTCTCGTTGCCTTGGTGTCCCTTAACCCAACTAAGGGAGAGACTGTTTGAAGTTGATATCTCATTTAGTGCCCGAATGCATTCGAGCACCAGACCAGAGGTGACCTTTTGGCTCCTGAGTGCCAGGAGAGCCGCCCTACTATCTGTGGATATCTGGATATTTTTATCACGGATACTTTTTTCCTCGATTATTCGTGCGCAGTGTAATATACCAACCAATTCCGTCTGGAAGACTGATATATGTGTACTCAGCGGTATGCTTATGTTTAAGTCGAGTTCGGCGGAAAATATTCCTGCCCCTGAACCCACATCGTTTTTGGAGCCATCTGAGAATAGACGGATGTCATACTCACAGGTCTCTGTTGGATTCATACATTTTAGTTTATATTTAACGTTGCTAGGTTTCGGCGAACCATGTCCCAGCACGGCCCCCATGGGCTTGGGTCCGCCCCTAGCGCAGTGCGTGAGCTGTTGCTAACTAGGGCCCTTTCGCCGGACTAGGCGGAGCGTTCAACGGGCAGTTATAGCGCACGCAAGCGTACTATGCCCGTCCGGTTCTACTTATTCATCTCAGGATTGCAGTCCTTGATACCCTAAGTGGGGGCCGGATACACTTTCCTGGTACCCTCCCGGCTAACGCGGCCGGGGCTAGAGTGGATTTCTACGCCACTCCCGCGCGGCGGGACATTTCTCGGTAGGGTGTTACCTGCATTCGCTGGTATCTTTCCTCCAGGGGTCCCACTTAGTCTAGCATGTGACTCAATAACCTCAGCCACTACGAGTCCAACCTCAGCTGGGGGGGGGTAGTGGCGGACCACTAGGGCTCCCCCCCCCTCCCGTAGTAATCTTGTGTTTTCCACTCCACACAAGTGTGGTTTCCGTTCCTAAGAGCAGATAGCGGAGAGTATAAGACTGAACCCTCGTATCTCGGTTCCGCAATTCGAGATAGCACCAGTGCACTAAGGAGCGCTAAGTCCTTATGGGAGGGCGGTTAGGCCACGGCCCTACTGAAATGCATATGTAGCCCCAGATCGTGTGGGTTGCCACCCCATTTAGTAGCTTTTGGCTACCTCTGGTCACTTATAATGCTTAAACGCTTTTGGCGTTTAGGCATTCTCGCTGTAGGGGCTCTCTTTTTGGGAGGAGCCCTTACAGGTTTAGCTGTGGAGAGTTACACAATTATTAGACTAAGATTATGAGTTTACAATATTTATAAAGTAGAGTGAGATTAGCATAGCCGCCAAGTTGTAGCTTGTCACAAGTTCCACTCATGCTCATGCCTGTCATGGCTCTCGGCTGATCTTTGGTATGTCCCCCCAGGAGAGCACACTTGTCAATCTTCCTCGCATGGCGTTCACTTATGACTTACTGCAATTGACCCCTCTGCCACGAGAGTCGCGATAGCCGTGGGGCAGACTCTTCCCTAGTCCCCTTGCTGGTCGTGCGCTCCCAGGTTTGTTTTACCCTTGTCATCCAGTTCAGAGAGTGCAGGAGTGCATGGTCTCCGGTTCTGGGGTCAACAACTAGGTCCGGGGACTTGATCCAAGTCTTAGGGCTTGCCATTTCTGCTCTTCAGGTCAGGCTTCGCTTCTCTTCCTTCCTGGTCGTGTACTCCCTGGTTGCTTCCCTCACCCCAGTTCAGAGAGTGCAGTGGTGCGGGTCGTCTATTAGGGGACAACAGCCAGTTCAGCGAGTTAGCTCAGCCCTTCCTTACTCTCTGAAGTCTGTAACAAAGAAAATATGGTTAGCCGGCTCCAGGTAGTGCGGTTGCCACCCCGTTTAGGTTTCTCCCTAGTCCCCTTTCCGGCGGGGGGGGACCAAGGAAGTGTTCCCTTATCGGGCGTTCACTTCCACAGTGGGCCCCCGCCGTTCCGGGGATTTGATCGTAACCCCCTGGTACACATTTATCTGAAAGAGAACGGGTGAGCATTGGCACTAGATCGTGTTAGGTCGCCAGCCTGGTTGAGCCCTCCTCCTTCCCCACCCAGACTTGGACTCCTCCGGGAGCTTCTATCCCAGGGCGAATCATGGGGTCCGAGTCCACATCAGGAGCCTTCGTGGGGGTTGGGGTTGGATCGGAACCCTCTAGCTTACTTCTGCTGGCTCGCTTTTCGCAGAGCTCAGATTAGCACCAGTGCACGAGAGTTTGCTAGGCTCTCTGGTTTCCCCCTGGTATGCGGCCCCGAGTCGTGTAGGTTGCCGCCTATTTGGTCAGATTCCTCGTCCCCCTAGCACCTCTTTACCTAGCTCGTGAGCTAGAGGAGGCACGGGGGATTTGGTCACCTTCCCTCGGTCACTTGTGCAGACTTTTGGTCTGTATGTTGCTGCAAGAAAAGGTTAGCAACTGAGCCAGGTAGGGTAGAATAGAAGATAAAATAAAATAAGATAGCAGAAAACAAAATAAATAAAAATAAGATAAAATAAAATAAAATGAAGTTGGACGCACTTTCACTGTCACTATTACTGTCTCTCTTTTCTCTTTTTAAAGGCTTCTTTGGCAAATTCTTGCAGTTTGTTGAAGTTTCTTTCTTCTTTGATGAAATCCCTCAGGTTGTTTTCGTTTATGTTCCCCAGTGGCCTTATATCCTGGTATAGGTTACAGTACAGAAGGACATGTAGCCATGTCTCTGCCTGCCCACAGTAGCATTCATTTGTGTTGAATAGGTTTAGCCTTTGTAGATTCTGGTTCAGGCTGCCGTGCCCTGTTATCAGGTAGCTGGTGGCCATCTCTAGATTAAACCACCTGCGTTCTTCGACAAAGCCTACCTCTTTTATGAAGGCATACGTGGCTCTTCCTTTCTCGCTCACGTCCCATCTTGCTTGCCATTCCTCCGTTGCCCTGCTTCTAAGGGTTTTCTTGAAGGCCGTGCTGCGTCCAGCTCTATCTTCTTCTGAGGTCAGGTCCCCAGGCGTTGGAGGGATTCCATTCTTCCTATTGTAGGTCTCTCTTCTTATCTTGACCATCAGGTCCCAGGGCAGACTTCCCGCTAGCACTTGCAGGGTTTCTGTGGCTACCGTTCTGCACGTTCTAAGGCCAGCTTGTAATGCACTTCTCTGCATGCTGTTCACCTTGTCTCTGTATGTTGTGTTGGTCATCGTGTGTCCCCACACGCTGGCTCCATACATCACAACAGAGCCAAGGAGACCTTTAATTATTACGTTGTAGGTCTGCCTGTCCAACCCCCAATCTTTTCTTAGGACTCTCCTAAGGCATCCAGCAAGCAGGGAGATCTTGTTCCTGAGCCTGGCTAGGTGGGGTCTAAAATTTAGCCGCTCCGCTACTTCCAGGCCCAGGTACCTGGTCTGCCCAACATGCTGTATCCTCATATTGCCTAGCCTGATTGTGGGGTCCCTGGTTCTTGATAGTGCTCCTTTGAGGAACATGGTTACCGTCTTCTTTTCCGACAGCCTCACTCCCATGTCGTTCCCCCATTCCGAGATCTGCCTTAGGTAGTCTTCAGTCAGTCTTTCCAGGGTCGCTCTACTATCCCCCTCAACCAGCACCAACAAGGCATCCGCGTATGCCACACACTTGGCTCCGGATGCGTGGAGGCTGTGAAGCAGCGAGTCCATCATCAGGAGCCAGACTCTTGGTCCGATGATTGACCCTTGTGGGCACCCCCTTGTAATGCCCCTTAAGACCGTTTCGTATTTGCCCCTGACATAAACTTTTCTGTTAGAGAGATAGCTGGCCCAAAGTGGGAGCTCTTTACAGTTTAGTTCCTCGAGTTTACTGATTATTTTGGCTCAGAGGAGCCCGTCAAAAGCCCCCTTGAAGTCCACGAAAAGCCCCAGCACGTAATTGCTGGTTGAGGTCAGGATAGTTTCTTTGACCTTGTTCCAGGCGTCTTCCGTACTTCTCCCTTCCCTGAAGCCGTATTGTGCTTCGCTCATTTGGCCTTCCGTAATACTGTTCAGGCGTCTGACCATTATCCTTTCTAGGGTCTTAGCCAGCACCGGGAGGAGGCTGATGGGTCTGTACGATCCCGCGTCTGTTCTAATTTTATCCGGTGATTTTAAGATGATTACTAGGTTCGCCTCTTTCCATTTTTCAGGAAAGATCCTTTCTGTCAGGCATTTGTTGAATATCGTTGTTATCTTCGCCGGAATGACTTTCCAAATTTCCTTCTCCATTTCTGGCATCATTCCATCTGGGCCGGGCGCTTTCTTTTTCTTAATTCTTCTTATTGCTTCTTCTATTTCTTCTTCGGCGCCTCACAGGTATTCGCCCTCTTGTTGCTCCTTCTTCAAAGAAGCTGTCCAAGAGGAGATTCACGCTCTCTATCCAGGAGGTGGTGTATTCCCCGTCATTTCTTTTCAGAGAGGCCATTCCTTGTCTTTCGTGCTTTCCCCTGCAGATTTTGTACACTGCACCCCATGGGTCCTCGTTACCTTTCTCTTTACAAAGTCTTCCCAGTCCTTCTGTTTGGCACTGGTTATTTCTTCTTTGTATCTTTGTGCGCTTTCTATATATTTTCTTGTAGCTTCTTCTTCGTCGTTTCTCAGTTTTCTTTTTTGCTCTCTGCATGGCCCTTTTTTGTTTCTGACCTCCCTTCTTAGAGAGGTGAGTTTTTTGCTCCACCAGGAACTCTTCTCTTGTTAGTTTTCCTAACTTTGAGAGTTTTTTGATTGGTTAGCCCGACCCACTCTTCTAATTTTTGTACCATGTCTTCTGCCCTAGTGTCCGTAAATGGATCGTTCTCCGATATCTCTATTAGGGTTTTCCGGTATTTCTCCCAATTCGCGTCTTTGACACAGTATCTTAATTCGCTGTGCACGGTCTCAGCTTTCCCCGTATCGCGTTTCACGTTTATTATGATGGGGTTGTGGTCGCTCAACCCGTGTCCACTTAGCAGTTCCCAATCGGCTTGAAGAGCCTCATCGAATTCCGCGTTTGCTAGTGTCACGTCTATGTCCGATTGCCCCCGCCCTCCCACTCCCTGGCCTCCGACGAAAGAGAAGTGTTCGCTGGGTTGGTTTATGACCACCAGCTCTTCATTTAATATGAAGTCGAGAAGTTCCTTGCCTCTGTGAGTAGAGGGGTCTCCTTCCCTTATATTTTTGCTATGCCATGCCGGGGATTGTGCGTTTGCATCTAACCCTATGAGGAGAGGTCTTCTTCCCGCCAATCTCTGCAATTCTTTTACCTTTTCTAGATTTTCTTCTAGGTCCCCTCCTCCCTTGCAGTATATGCTGCCTATCATTAGCTCTCCGAGCGGCGTTTTCACATGGCAAGCTACGTGGTGGCTGTCTCCATAGTGTCCTATGTCAACCGTTTCTATTTCTTCGTTGAGTATGTATATGGCCGCCCATGGGTGCTTGGTATAAATGGCTCTGAAGTTGCTAGGAATTCCCCTTACGTTTCCTGCCTTGTTGGCATAGGGCTCTTGGACTAGCATTATGTCCACCTCATTTTGGGCGGCCCATATGGCAACCTCTGTGGTTACTCTCTGTGCTCTTTGGCAGTTTATCTGTAGTATCTTTAGCTTTCCTTCGCCCTTCTTCACCCTCTTTCGGTCACTTCCCCTCCTGTTTCGGGCTCTTTTCTTTCCCGTACCCATCACCCTATCACCTTCACTGTCACTGTCAGCGTCACTTTCACTATCACTGCTACGTTCACTTGTGTTTGGGATAACACGGGGGTGTGTGTGTTGGGTATTTGAATGGCTTGGTCCCGCTACCTGGCTCACGGGAAAACCGAAATTACTTACTACGCCCTGTGACCTAGTCAGGGGGGCATCAGTTCTTTCCACCTCTTTCCCTTTACCCTCTTTCTTGTTCTTCCCTCTAGTCATGTTCGTTAGTTTGTTGTTCGTTAGTGCTTTGTTAGTCTGTGTCAGTGTATTATATCTGCAAAAGGAAGGCAGATTAGGTATATTGTCTGTGTGTCAAAGAAAATTAGGCGTAAGGTTTTGAATTTTACTTTGAAAAAAAAAATTTTTTTTGGTGAAAAAAGGGGCTACTCCCGACGAGAACTGATGGTTCCCGTCGAGAGTGCCCCTTTGTCACTGGCTGAGTGTTGCTGAGAAGATTTATTAAGAAGATTGGTAAACCAGAAAGTTATTCAGAAAAATTTTGATGGAAAAAGGGGCTACTCCCGACGAGAACTGATGGTTCTCGTCGAGAGTGCCCCTTTGTTTTTAAACCGGTAAGTTATTCAGAAAAATTTTTGATGGAAAAAGGGGCTACTCCCGACAAGAACTGATGGTTCTTGTCGAGAGTGCCCCTTTGTCATTGACTGAGTGTTACTTAGAAGATTTGTTAAGAAGATTTATTAGGAAGATTGGTAATCTGGTAAGTTATTCAGAAAAAAATTTTTGATGGAAAAAGGGGCTACTCCCGACAAGAACTGATGGTTCTTGTCGAGAGTGCCCCTTTGTCATTGACTGGCTGTTACTAAGAAGATTTGTTAAGAAGATTGGTAGCCCGGTAAGTTATTCAGAAAAATTTGATGGAAAAAGGGGCTACTCCCAGCGAGAACTGATGGTTCCCATCGAGAGTGCCCCTTTGTCACTGACTGTTTTATGATTATTGACTTGGAAGTTATTGAGAAGATTGATATTGATAGGCGCGTGGTGGTTCTGGGTTCGCATTTGTCCGCAGGGGATTTGGTCATGAGGTCCGTTTTATTCCGCTTTCGGTGCCGCTGGGATAGGGATGGGTTCGCTAGTGAGTGTACACAGGTTTGTTTAAATCTTTATTCTTGCTTTTACATATATTATATACATTACATTTTCTGTGATATTTGATATACACAATATTATTATTTTCTACAACTACTGCATTTGGGGTGTAGAATCTCTCGTTCCTCGGTTCCACTCATGCTCATGCCTTTCGTGGCTCGCGGTGGAGCTTTGGTGCGCCCCAGGGGGTCACACTTATCACTCCCCCATCGCATGGCGTTCACCAATGGTTCAAGGATTTGAACAGAAAGGGGTGGCGGTGCGCCCTTGAGGAGGGCACCTTTACCATTTCTTAAAACGCACGGAAGCTACTCACAGATTTGGGCCGATTCCCTTGGCTGGGGTTCCTTTCGCGTTGGCTTGATGCATAGTGAGATGCATCTTCTCTTTCGCTTTCAAGTGGGTACTGGGTCCTCTAAGCACCCAGCTGGTTCGGGGCTAGGGTCCTTTCTTCCCCTACAGCGGTTGAGTCCTTTCCTTGGCTTTGTCTTCCCTCCATTGCCCGGTTCCCTTGTCACCTTTGGCCAGGTTAGGGACTTCTCAGAAGAAAGGGGAGTTGGGCATACGCCAGGGGTTCTCTTCCCCGCTGTATTTTATGTATTTACTCAGGACTACACATTGACGGTTGGCCTGGGCCTACTGTCGCTCGGGTCCTTTTCACCATTTGAATTTCTAGATTTGCATGAGGGAGTTCTCATGCTAGTCTAAGGAGTCCCAAAAATCGGTTGGTCTTCAGTAACCTCTAGTAGTGTGTCTTACTAAGCCATTTCCGCATATTCCACAAGATCGCGATATGGAGCCATGAAGCAGCGTCCTGCTCCTGGTTCTCCACATCATGGATACCGGATTTGCGGTCACGGTACCCACTTTGCTGTTCTTATGTGTTTATGTCGGGGCTCATGCACTTACATATCGAGCTGGTTTACGTTTGGTTGGATCATCGATTGGATCTGAGGCAGAGGGGGCGTCCCCTTACTGCTGCCTCGACGTTGTACTTGGGTTCGCAGGCCCTTATACCCCGTCTCCTTTCTAGCCTTTTTACACTCCATCACACAGAACCGGGTTTGACCAAGGCCTTGCCTGCTCCATTCTGTACTGACTCCCGGAGTGCCGCATACCAGCTAGTTCCGCGTTTAAGGTCTTTATCGGTGACCAGAGTCGCAGTTTCACATCGTACGGACAGGTGCCTTTTTCGGAGTCTTGCCCATGACTCTGCTTGTTTAAGGTCGTTCGCAGTGACCAGGGGTTTGCAGTTTCACATCGTACGGACGGGTGCCTTTTTGGAGTCTTGCCCATGACTCTGCTTGTTTAAGGTCGTTCGCAGTGACCTGATTGCAGTTTGACTTCGTACGGAAGCGGTGCAGTCCTAACCTTGCCGAGGGCTCCCTGCTGCGGGATAGCTATCTGAGTACCGGCATCTCGCACCTTTTCGTTTTCTGATGACGGGGTTTTGGGCTTCGACAGCGCAAGTCCCCCGAAAAATACTGGCAAGAATTCTTAACTGCAGTATAGCTAGGTATGCTATTCCGTTGTTCCGGCGTGGTAACCTTTCCTTCGGGTAGCATCCTGTTCTGGCGCCCTTTGCTTCACATCCATTTTTGTCGACGTAGGCCGCGAACGGCATGCGCCTTGGATGTCAAACTGGGGGCCCAGCTCCGTGCCGCAGTTTAACAACATGCCGGGGTCGAAGTAGGTACGGACAGTGGGAATCTCGTTAATCCATTCATGCGCGTCACTAATTAGATGACGAGGCATTTGGCTATCGATTGCGCCTCCCGACAACTTCCTCCAGCCAAAACACTGTACAAACACAGAAGGGGCCGGACCGTCGGGGTGACTATTTCCGGTGCGGACGTTGCCACCGGTAGCTAGGAATCAAAAGACGAAAATTTGGCATTGCTTCTGCGAGCCGCGCTGACGGGCCGGCCAAAGACGGACATTCGCCGCAAACGAAGTTGCGACGGCGGAGGCTGTTTGGCGCACATGAAGTGCGTCGCCAACAAATGCGGACTCAGGTGTCCGACCTTGGACATGGTTGGTTTCGCAGAAACACACGTTAAAACAATTTCGGGCTAACGACGTCGGGTGCAATCTCGTCATATAATAAAACTGGAATTTTTAGGAATAAAATTTGATCGATTGCAACCGACTCGCGCCCTATAGAAATATAAAATTGCACTTAGGTCATAATAACATATTAAAAATCGAACAACAACACAAGACGCACAACATGCATGAATAAAATATATATATAAACTTTAAAAATAAGGCTATTTACAAGATATGTACAGAATAAAATTTTTCAAATATATTAGGACTAGTTACAATTTAATTAAAATTATTTACAGATAGATAAAAATAATTTAATTTATTTAACGTTACAGAACAACGGATCATACATTTAAAAGGACATACAATTTATCTACAACATAGATATTAAAAAAAAAAAAAAACTTTGCCAATATACATAAATAGGAATAGAGGAGAAGGCCAAACAGCTCCCCCGCGGCGGGGCGGACTCCTTGATAAGGAGTTTTATCCGCCTCCATCGCCCGCAGCACGGCGCCTCCATATTGTTCGCATGAATTCTGCATGAATGATAATAGAGCCGTTTATTGTATTGTGGATTATGGAGGACGCCTCGCTCTTGCTGAGGCGCAGAATGCCGAGGATCTCGGAGTTTTGCTGGCACCACGTTCCGCGAGCCCCGAGCACCAGCGCAGTAACGATGATTTCAGCCCCGGGGAATCGCTTCGCCAGGGCCTCCGTCACGTCGGGCGCAGAGAACATCGCGATTTCACGAAGTCCTCACCAGACCAAAAGGTCGGGGGACTGTCGATCCATCTCGACGAGAAAGGTGTCCCCGCGCCCTGAATCAGGCCGCCACCCGAGTAGGACGCCTCCAACCGCTCCCCCCACCCGCGCTTTACTGCCGACTTGTTAGTCCCGGAGTGTCGCGTCCATTTACAAATTCGCTGCCAGAGCTTTTCGCATTCTGGCGTTTGCGAGGACGGCTACTGTGAGCAGTTGGTCGCTCATCATTGCTTCCATAAAACAGGTGTGGAGCAATCCGGGAATTGCGGTAAGGAGACTCTGAACCCCGAGTCCTCCCAAGCGCAGGGAAGCGTGTATGAACGCGTCGCTACACGACCGGTTGAGACTCAATGTCCTTTGGACAAAGATCCGGATACCCCGGTCGGCGCGCGGACGTTAAACGCGCGAGGAGTCTGGGCAACAAATATACTTTTAAAATGTTTAGTTTTTGCTGCGGCTTTAAAGCGGCCTTTGACAGTCGGTCCAACTGCAGTCGGAGATTCTCGAGGCAGGGCTTAGCTCGTCCCAGGTGGTTGCACCGTTCTCCTAGGTAACAACATAGATCCTGAGGCCCGAGTACAGTGATGGGAACACCACCAACAAAGAAACGGGCCCTTGAAGCGGCGTAAAGCTGCTTCTTACCCAGGACGACTCTACAGCACACAGAAGTGCACTTATTCGCGTTCAAGCTTAGGCCTCTCGCCCCGAAGAAATCGACGCAATGTCGCAACAGGCGCTGTGTGTTTGAATAAGTACTACTGGCGACCACAATGTCATCCGTGTACGCCAACGCCGCGCATTTTACGTGGTCGTTAACGGGGAGGCCAAGCCCGGTATCTTCAAGTTTGCAAATCAGCTTGTCGACGACCATATTGAACAGAATCGGCGAGAGGGGGTTTCCCTGCTTCACTCCCCGGGAGATGCGGATAGGGGAGGAGCTCACTCGGACTCCCCCCTGTTCGCTCGTCAGGATGGTACGACAGTTTCTGTATCCCCCCATCACGAACTCCGCCAAACGGCCGTCGACGCCGAACCTTTTTAAAACTCTCTCAACAGAGCTGTGTGATACCGTATCGAAGGCCTTTCTCAGGTCCAACGAAAGAATATGATAGGGCTTGGCCGCCCTTCGGCAATTCCGGATGATAGCGTCCAACGCGACATTGTTCAAAAACACTCCATTTTGTGCGGTAAAACCCTTTGATGGGGATGGAGTGGCAAACTCATTAGCCGTTTTGCAATAATTTTGTTTATTAATCTCGTTAGCGCACACGGAATCGATATAGACCGCCTGTTATCCGCATTTTCTAACCCAGACCTTTTTAGGAATCATTATAGTTTTGCTGACCTGTAGACTGGCGGGGAGCGCGCCCGCTATAAGCGCAGAATTAAAGAAGAGCTCGATCCGCCGACGCGGGATCTTCAGCAGGGTCTTCAGCGTCATGCCGTCAGGGCCCGCAGCGCTCGGCTTCGAAGTAGCCAGCGCGCCTTCTATCTCGCCCGGAGTTATTGGGGTCCAGAGGTCAGGAGAAACCTTTTGGTCCAGGATCGCCTCATCATCCCTGGGTGAGGGAGATCCGAATAGTCTTTTAACCCCCGCTCGAAAAGTACGGACGGGGGTTGCGCAGGTTTGTGCAGTAATTGTTTTCCGGCGAGAATACAGTCGGCCAAGCGTTGACGATTCTCCCGGAACATGGTCTGTGATACCTTATAGACTGCTGCGCGACCTTTCGGCGGTATCTGATTTGGAGACGAACCCTTCTCCCTCGGGTCTCACCCTTTCCCGGAACCCCTTTGCGTTTAGGGAGACACGCTACCCATTCGGTTAGCGCCTCGAGCAGGATCGCCTTATTGTTCGACGTGGTTTGAGAGACGGCCTGAAACAGCGCCTCATCGGCGACGCTCCAGCCGTCCCATTCGTCATGCAGAGCGGCGACCGCCCGGACGACGGGGTCGCCGGACAGTATCGGCTTGCCGATTGGCCTGGAGGAGAAAGAGGTGCAACACTCGCCCGGTGTGCATAGGTCTATGATTGTTTGGGAATCGGTCGGCCGTTCAGGGGTACCTCCGGATATTGCCGCGGACGCACCCGACTCGCTCGCGGGGAAGCATCGGCTTTGGACATGGTCCTCCCTCGAGCAACCCGCGCGACTCGCCGGGGAACGCCCCGTCCGGCGCAGGCAAATCCAATTTGCGACCGACCTATCCTCTTCGTTAGATTGCCTTCGTTGGCGGAGCGCGTATCGGTGTTCCGTCGGTCTCGAGCTTCCCGGCGTGGTAACCGATCCACACGATTCCTCGGGAATCACCAACGCGCTGGTCTCTACGACTTCCCCTTCTGGAAGTACAGACCTTGATTCAGATTGTCTCCTTTCTTCTTCGACGACATCCGCCGCCGGAGCACCGGCGCCGCCGGACGCCCGCAGCTCCGCGACCAGTTCTTTGTAGTCAGGCCGCATCCTGCGCGATTTGATCGCCTTCTGGGTCCTGCCACCCATTTCACTTACCAAAAATTTATTTATAAATCGGCCGCTGAAGCCCGCCTCGAACCGCGCCATGCGGATCAGCTCCTCATCGGTCCATGCACCGACCGCTCTTAGTGGATTCTCCGCCTGGTCTTCCAAGTCAGCATTGTATTCGACGGGGTGTGCCAGGCGCATATGCTGACGCATACCGGGGTACGTGTCAAAAGCGCGCCCGCAAACAGGACACGCTTTCTCAGGGGGGGGGGCTTCCCCCCGACAATGTCTGCGCCTCAGGTGCTGCTTAAGCCCGGCGTCTGAGCCAAAATATTTGCCGCAGACGCAAGCTATCATCGCGACACCAAAGTTTCGCAATGTGGGGCCGGTGGCTACCCGGAGAAAAACTTCCCGGGCAATAGAGCAAAGAAAACTATATACCACCGGCTGACTTACTCCGAGAGGGAGTGATAGCTCGAACCTGGTGAAAAATACGCGGTTGGTATAAAGTTTGAAGCAAGGCTGCTTAACCAGGCTGGCCCAAGGTATCTTAGATGGCGATAAAATACTTCTCGTCCTAGGGAGCCAAATATAAAAGAACCGTAACCGCGTATCGCTGGTGCAATTAGCAACGGGGTACACACTCCCGTTCCCAGGGCTGCCACGAGGAGGCTTGCACGCAACTTGCTCGGAGCAAATTCCAGAAAAAAAAGGAAGACAAAAAAAGCGCACCGATGTCTTACTCACAAAAAATGCTTTTAGAACTTCTCGGATCGCCGTCTCGCACAATTTTCTCAGGGAATCTACACCGAACCGTAGCCCCGTTAAGAGAGTCATAGTTACTCCCGCCGTTTACCCGCGCTTGCTTGAATTTCTTCACGTTGACATTCAGAGCACTGGGCAGAAATCACATTGCGTCAACACCCGCATGCGCCATCGCAATGCTTTGTTTTAATTAGACAGACAGATTTTAAGTTTATATTTAACGTTGCTAAGTTTCGGCGTACCATGTCTTAGCACGGCCCCCATGGGCTTGGGTCCGCCCCTAGCGCGGTGCGTGAGCTGTTGCTAACTAGGGCCCTTTCGCCGGACTGGGCGGAGCGTTCAGCGGGCAGTTAAAGCGCACGCAAGCGTACTATGCCGTCCGGTTCTACTTATTCATCTCAGATTACGGTCCTCGATACCCTAAGTGAGGGCCGGATACACCTTCCTGGTACCCTCCCGGCTAACGCGGCCGGGGCTGGAAGGGATTGCTACGCCTTTCCCACGCGGCGGGACATTTCCCGGTAGGGGTGTTACCTGCTTTCGCGGGTATCCTTCCTCCAGGGGTCCCACTTAGTCTAGCATATGACTCATAACCTCAACCCCTACGAGGCCAACCTCTCCTGGGGGGGTAGTGGCAAGCCACTAGGGCTCCCCCCCTCCCGTAGTAGTCTTGTGTTTCCTACTGTTCCTAAGAGCAGATCGGAGAGTATAAGACTGAACCCTCTTAATCTCGTCCGCAATTCGAGATAGCACCAGTGCACTAAGGGGCGCTAAGCCCTTATGGAGGGCGGTTAGGCCACGGCCCTACTGGTATGCATTTGAGACAATCACGAAGACCCGCCAGTCCAAGGTTCCCATCCTTCTCTAACGTACATCAGAGATTTGGGACAATCACGTAAACTGCGGCCTAAGGTTCTCTTCCTTCTCCAACTTACGTCAGAAATTTGGGACAATCGCGAAGACTGTGGTCTAAGGTTCCCTTCCTTCTCTAACGTACGTCAGGGATTTGGGACAATCACGAAGACTGTGGTCTAAGGTTCCCTTCCATTCCTAACGTACGTCAGAGATTTGGGACAATCACGCAGACTGTGGTCTAAGGTTCCCTTCCTTCTCCAACGTACGTCAGAGATTTGGGACAATCGCGAAGACCGTGGTCTAAGGTTCCCTTCCTTCTTTAACGTACGTCAGAGATTTAGGACAATCACGAAGACTGTGGTCTAAGGTTCCCTTCCTTCTCTGACGTACGTCAGAGATTTGGGACAATCACGAAGACTGTGGTCTAAGGTTCCTTTTATTAGCTCCAGGGAGTGTGGATTGCCAGTCCATTTGGGCCCCTTTCTCGCCCCGATTTTAGTCTTACGCTCCCAGATTTGTTTTACCCATATCCCAGTTCAGAGAGAGCAGTGATATGGTATCCGGCTCCGGGGTGAACGACTGGTTTCGGGGTTTGATTATTGCCCCCTGGTACACTTCTGCAAGAAAAGGGGTTAGGTGGCACCAGGTAGTGTGGATTGCCAATCCATTTGAGCCCCTCTCTCGCCTCCTGCCAGTCGTACGCTCCCAGAAAGTGTTTTACCCATGAGCATGGTATCCGGCTCTGGGGGTAACAGCTGACTGGAGGTCCGATTATTGCTCCCTAGCACACTCCTGTAAGAGAACGGATTAGATCCTTGTGCTGCTCCGGCGCCAATCTTCGTGCCCCTCGCTCCGCTTGTGCGGGGAAGCCAGACCCCAGTTCAGGAGGGCAGTGGTCTGGTTCCCCGTTCCTCTTCACCTTCGGCGTTCTGTGAACATACAAAAGTTAGGGTGGAAAGGGGAAGGGACGCGCGATTAACGAGATTCCTCTCGTTGCGCACGAAAGGGGCGCCTCCGCTTGGTAACCTAGATTACCGAGGGAAGCACCCTAGGGTACAATTGATGGAGGTGACGGCTGGGTGGAGACTTCACAGGGCTCTTAGCCAGGGTTCTCCTTTCCCCATTTCCGTCAGGAACACTCAAGATATCTGCTTTCTGCCTTTGTCCTCGTTCCCTTATTCCGCCTTCGGTAGTTTCGAAACATCTCAGAGCCATAAGCGGCTGGGGGTCTCTAGGCTTACCTTGGGAGGTTGGGACTGCTGATGAACATGCTGCATGGGCTTGGACCTGGGTTCCTTTTTCCTTCCTAGCTCGTCGGGACTACTCAGAGGCTTGGGGCCTGGGGGTCCCTTCGTGCTTTTAGGTTACTCGAGACTACTCGCAGGAAGGCTGGTGGGCACATGCCTGGGGTCTCTTTCTCCTTTTTAGCATTCTATTTCGTGGCTTCCTATAAGGGAGTTCTCATATTAGGCCACAGCAGTCCCAAAATTGATTGGTCTTCAGTAACCTTATGTATAGTGTCTTCTTAAGTCATTTCCGCTTATTGGATGTATGTGAGGCAGATATCGAGTCAGGAGCAGCGTCCTACCCCTGGTTCTCGCTATCATGCACATGGGATTTGCCGTCCCCTGCACACTTAGGCCTACTTACACCAATATCGGCGACTCATGCACTTCTACTTCTTGGACTGGTACCGGTTTAGTCGGGTCATTGATCAGATACGGGGGCAGGAGAGGGGGCGTCCCCCCTTCTGTCTCCCCAGGTACATAGTTGGGGGTGCATCCCCTTCCTACGACACCTTCTTTCTTTCCCTATTGCTCTCTATCACGCGTGACCGGGTTTGGTTAATACCGCCCCTTCTCCATCACGCACTGACTCCCAGAGTGCCTTAGTAGCCAAGTCCATTTCCGCTTTTAAGGTCTTTTGCGGTGACCTTTATTGCAGTTTCACATCGTACGGACAGGTGCCTTTTTGGAGTCTTGCCCATGACTCTGCTTGTTTAAGGTCGTTCGCAGTGACCTATGGTTTGCAGTTTCACATCGTACGGACGGGTGCCTTTTACAGAGTCTTGCCCATGACGCCGGTTGTTTAAGGTCGTTCCCGGTGACCTGTGTGCAGTTTGACTTCGTACGGAAGCGGTGCAGTCCTAACCTTGCCGAGGGCTCCCTGCTGCGGGATAGCTATCTGAGTACCGGCATCTCGCACCTTTTCGTTCTCTGATGACGGGGTTTTGGGCTTCGACAGCGCAGTCCCCCGAAAAATACTGGCGAGAGTTCTTAACTGCAGTATAGCTAGGTATGCTGTTCCGTCGTTCCGGCGTGGTAACCTTTCCTTCGGGTAGCATCCTGTTCTGGCGCCTTTCGCTTCACACCCATTTTGTCGACGTTCGCCGCGAACAGCGCGCGCCTTGGGTGTAGAGCTGGGGACCCAGCTCCGCGCCGCAGTTTAGTGACATGCCGGGGTCCATGTTTTAATTAGACAGTCGGATTCCCCTAGTCCGTGCCAGTTCTGAGTTGACCGTTAAATGGCGGCCGAAGAGAGCGCACCGGGGTCGGCGCGCGAACGCCGACCTTACGGGGTCTCTAAGCAAGGACGTTCCGCGGGAGACCATGGCGCGAGACCGAGATCGACGGACGGCGCGAACGACGCGCGCGTGAACGCAACGCCGAAACGCACCGCCGACTCTCCCAGGCTCGGCACGTGAGCCGTTACCCGCTTCCGGACCAAGCCCGACACGCCCCGATCCTCAGAGCCAATCCTTATCCCGAAGTTGCGGATCCAATTTGCCGACTTCCCTTACCTACATGAATGATGTTGGATTCACACACATTCTGGGTTATATTTTACGTTGCTAGGTCTTCGGTCACTCTCGGGGAGCCTGAAACCCCTAGAGAGCGCGTCCCCAGGTGGCGGATAGGGGAATGCTTCTCAGATATGAGTGGTAGGAGTGAAATCAAATAGCTCCCGCGGACCAAACAGGTACTTCGCAGCGTCTGTCCCATATTGGGCGGCTGCAAACAGCGTCTGTTCCCCATGTTAGGGGCGGCTGATCTAACAGAGGGTAGGAGGCCCTCTAAAAATCTCTAAAGTAAAAAAAACAAATGATGGAAGACGACAAAAAGAAGTTTGAGTTTACGGTGCAGGGGGTCGGATCCCCAGTGCCGGTCGGTGATGGCAGTTCGAGAGTAGGCTCCACCCGATCGTCAACCAGCGACTACTCGGCGGATCCAGCGGGCAACCAGGCTGGGACGTCTAATCAAGCTACTGGAGGAAAACAAGTAGGACCGGAGTTGTTAACAAAACCGGAGAAAAGTAAGCCGGCGAAATTGAAGCTGAAGCTAGATGTGTCAAGATCAGCAGGAAATTCTCCTCTTACAACCCCAACTCCAATAAGCTTAGAATTGCAAACTGGAGATGCGGTTGAGCTAAAGATAGACGAGCTTACTCGAGCCGCTCGGGAGATGTATAAAAAAAAAGAGTACATGAGTACGGCCAAGGAAGTCCGGAGCTTTGTCAACAAGAGCTTCATAACTATAAGAGCAACGTACATTAAAGAAAGGGAAGCTTGGGTCGCGAAGGATAATGCAAGCGTTAGCGAGCAGAAATCCAACAATAATGTACTCGAAGAGTGGAAATTAGCCCAAAATCTTCGGCAAAAAGAAATGGAGGATGAGATTAAAACTCTCATGGCTACCATTAAGGAAATGGGCGAAGCGAATAAAAACTTGACAGAACAGGTAGCAAGGCTAAATAAAGAAAACAGCAAAGAAGAGCATATAAGCAAATTGGAGGCAGTAATTCGGGGTCTAAGACGAGATGTGCACGAACTAAAAGAGTGGCAATTCGAAGTAAAGCTACCACTGGAACAGCAAAAAATGATGCTCCAAGTGACGGCTGCCGCGAAAGACATGAAAACGGTAATAGACGAAACCTTGTCCGTCAAGGATGCCTGCCCTGGCGACGACGAATCCCAAACTTTTGATGTCTCAGACACGGAGGAAACTGAAGAGCAAAGGAACAGGCTCCAGGAACTACTGGAAGTACCCTATGAAACGGCTGAGCACCGCAAGAGAAAAAACAAAACCAAAAAGAAGAAAACCATGGCGGAGGTGGTTGCTCAAAAACCGCCTCTTCGAACAAACACACGACAGAGTTTTGACGTCGCAACCAGCCAGAGAAGCCAAGCCAGTCAAAAAAGGCAAGATCCAAAAAAAGATCTAAAACGACAAAAAGCCTTGCTGGTAAAAACTAACGAAGAGTCCTATAAAAAAGACTTGGGTTTGGTTAAAACGGCAATCAGAATAGGCAAGGAGGCTCCCCTAATAAGGGGTATGCGCAAAACGCGTGCGGGACACATCCTTATCGAGCTCGAGGATGTGCAACACACCGCACAGATGGCGGAAACACTATCGTCGCATATCCAGAAAGAGGCGATACAGGTACTTCGTGGCGTAAAACAGATGTTCGAGATTAGGGACATTGAGGAGGACGCCACTCGTGACGAAGTGGCAGCAGAACTCAGGGAACTGGTGGTGGGGGGAGAAATCTCTGTAAGAGATCTAAGGCCGTACTACCAAGGAACCCAAATAGCTAGAGTGGAGGCTAGCGGTGACGCGATAACGAAACTATCCGAACTAAGAACTATCCGGATAGGCATTATTAACTCTTGCAGAATTAGATCTGTGCAGGAAGAGGAGAGGTGTCACCGATGCTGGGCACTAGGCCACCGGGAGGCAAATTGTTCCGGCGAGGACCGCACTCAGAAATGTCTGAAATGCGGAAAAGAAGGACACTGGGCAAGGAACTGTAAAGAGGAGCGGCCCTTTTGTCTCACCTGCAAAGAGTACGGACATCGGTCCGCAAGCTATAGCTGCCCAGCTGCTAAACGTACCAAAATGGGAAGGGGATCGCGAGCTGACGTCGTCTGCTGGGGATGCCAGAGAAGGGGACATTTCCAACGCGAGTGCGACAAAAGTAAAGAGACGGGGAGGGAGCAGGGGGCCAAACCCTAAATCGGATCGCCGCATCGAGTTACTTCAGATAAACCTGAATAACGCTGCTAGAGCGCAAGATCTTCTCAAGCAGTTTATTCAGGAAGAGAACATTGGAGTAGCTATAATAAGTGAGCCAAATAAGATCGAGCCCGGATGGTTTGCTGGAACTTCAGCGAAGGCGGCCATCTGGGTGGACAGAAAAGTACCGGTGCTCGATGCGGGGAGTGGGGATGAGTTTGCGTGGGTGGAGCTAGAGAAAGCGGTAGTTTACAGCGTGTACCTGTCGCCCAATATCAGCATAAATGACTACGAGAAACACCTCGAAACGCTGTTTGAGAATTGCCGGATAAAAGCTAAACCTTTGCTGGTCGCCGGAGACTTCAACGCTAAAGCCCCCGAGTGGGGGGAAGAACATTACGATAGAAGAGGACAGACGTTACTCGAGCTATGCGAAGAGTGCAGTCTGCGCGTGTGCAATGTGGGAAATGAACCAACCTTTTCGAGGCAGTCAACGGTGGACCCCACTCGGGAGTCGACATCCATTATAGACATCACGTGGGCGACGGATGGCGCGATGGAAATGGTGCGTGGGTGGCGAGTTCTTTCGGCCGAGAGTCTCAGCGACCACCGCTACATACGGTACTCGTTGGAAGATGTAAGGGGAAGATGATCGATCCAAACGGCGTCTCCAAATATTCAACAAAGAAAGATTCACCGCGGAGATACATAACCAACTGCGGGAATGGCACGGAAACAACGCGGATGAGTTGTCTCAGCGCATTCGCTGCGCATGCGGAATGGGGCAACGATCAAACAAAAACAACAAAAAACCCGTGTACTGGTGGAACACACACATAGCCAGCATTAGAAGGGAGGCTGTCTCTCTGCGAAGAAAAGCCCAAAGAAAGCGTAAAACAGAGCCACACGAAGCGGAATACATCCTAAACTTATACAAATGTAAAAAAAAGGAGCTGGGCAGGGAGATAGCCTCCAGCAAGAGGTGCTGTTGGGATCGACTAGTAGAGGAGGTCGAAAAAGACACATGGGGGCTGGGCTATAGAATAGCCACAAAAAAGATTAGGGGGAAGAACATCTACAGCTGGAATGCCGCCCGAAACTATACGAGCGTTGGTGGGGGAATTGTTTCCGGCGCACTCAGGCGCAGACAGGGAGGAGCTGCCGAGGGGAAGCTGTCCCAAATTTGATGTCGAGGAGCTGAGTCAAGCAGTCAAGCAGATGAAGACCAACAAAGCCCCAGGGCCGGACCAAATATCAGCGGAGGCTCTAAAAATCGCTATCGGTCTGTACCCGGACACCTTTCTCCAGGTTTTCAATGCATGTCTGGAGGAGGGGCGCTTCCCAACCATCTGGAAGCGGGCAACCTTGGTGTTGGCAAGGAAGGGAGAAAAACCCCCAAACCTACCGTCCTCTTACAGACCGATCTGTTTGATAGATCACATGGGGAAGCTGCTTGAAAGACTGTTGCTAGAGAGGCTGAAAGCCGAAATTGCAGAAGCCGGAGACCTGTCCCCGCGGCAGTTTGGGTTTCGCGCGGGGCGTTCTACTATACAAGCTCTACAAAGAGTGATCGAAGTGGCTCTGGAGGCTAGAAAGGGTACATGGAGGACAAAAAGTTATTGCGCCGTCGTCGCGGTGGACGTAAGAAATGCGTTTAACTCGGCGAGGTGGTCGCATATACTGGCAGAATTAAAAAGGTGGAACATCTCGCCTTATCTCAGGAAAATCCTGAGTAGTTACCTGAGTGAGAGACAAATACGTATCGACGAGGCTTCCCTGCAAGAAACGATTAACGTGACAAGTGGGGTTCCGCAGGGATCGGTTCTTGGGCCGACCCTGTGGAACGTCATGTATGATGGGGTCCTCCGCGAGCCCAGACGCGAGGGGGTGGAGGTGCTGGGCTTTGCCGACGATTTGCTGGTGTTGGCTACGGACCGAAACCTGGAAAGGCTAGCCGATAACATCAACAGCGAGCTAGCAAACATCAGTGCGTGGATGAAGGGAAGGGACCTCATACTAGTGCCGGAAAAGACCGAGGCGGCAATCCTCTCCGGAAGACGTAAAGCGAACATCACCTTTACGTTGGATGGAGTGGAAATAAAACCGACGGCAACGATCAGATATCTGGGGGTCGTATTGGATAGGTCTCTGACCTTCGGCGAACATACACGACAAGTGGCCGAGAAAGCGGGGGCGGCAGTGGCGGCATTGACCAGGCTGATGCCGAACGTCCGCGGCCCTACAATGGCAAAAGAAGGCTACTGGTAGCAGTAGCTGACTCCATAATGCTGTATGCGGCTCCAATTTGGCACAAGGCCATGGAGGTTGAGCGCTACAGAAAATATTTTGCAAGACTGCAGCGACTATTGGCAATTAGGGTCGCGCGACTGTACCGGACGGTGTCAGAGGAGGCGGCGTTAGTGATTGCCGGGGTGCCGCCAATTGAACTCATGGCCGCGGAAAGAGCTTCTTTGGGTGCGCTTGGTGACAGTCACAGAAAAGAAGCGCGATTGGAACTCTTGCAAAATGGCAGGAGACGTGGTCCAAACCCGGCAAGGGCAATGGACGCGGGACCTCATTCCCGATATTGAAGCCTGGATGACGAGAGCCCACGGCGAAGTATGTTTTCACTTGGCCCAGGTGTTTAGCGGGCATGGCTGCTTTTCATCGTATTTATACAAGTACGGAAAACGGGAAGACAGTGCATGTTTTTATTGTGACAGCGAGGACACCCGCACCATACACTGTTTGTTTGCGACAAGTGGCAGGCAGACAGGGACCAGGCTGCCCAGATCCTAGGACTTGCACTAACAGGTGAAAACCTGATCCATACGATGCTGGGCAGCGAAATCAGCTGGAATGCTGTACAAAACATGGTACAGCAAATCATGGCTAAAAGGAAGAGCACGAGAGAACAATCCAGCGAGAACAAATGAATGCCAGTACAACATAGGTAATAGGGACGCGCCTGACGAAATGCCATGGCGAAAACCGGGCGACGTCCAAAGGGTGGGGTTTTAGTGGGTAAAATCACACTACCACCCAACTACATCTGGGTGGTGTCTTATTGAAGATTTCCCACTCCCAACGCACAAAAAAAAAAAAAAAAAAGGTCTTCGGTCAAGCCATACCCCAGCACGGCCCCCATGGGGCGAGGGTCCGCCCTAGCCGCGGTGCGTGAGCTGTTGCGACTAGGGCCCTTTCGCCGGACTGGGCGGAGCGATCAACGGACAGTTAAAGCGCACGCAAGCGTACTATGCCCGTCCGGTTCTACTTATTCATCTCGGCTTACGGCCTCGACACCTAAGTGAGGGCCGGATACACTTTCCTGATACCCTCGGACTAACTGGCCGGGGCCGGAGGGATTCTACGCCACTCCGCGCGGCGGGACATTTCCGGTAGGTGTTACCTGCTTTCGCCGAGTATCCTTCCTCCAGGGGTCCCACTTAGTCTAGCATATTGACTCATAACCTCAGCCACTACGAGGCCAACCACTCCTGGGGGTAGTGGTAAACCACTAGGGCTCCCCCGTAGTAGTCTTGTGTTTTCCTACTGTTCCTAGAGCAGATCGGAGTATAAGACTGAACCCTCTTAATCCCGTCCGTAAGTCGAGATAGCACCAGTGCACTAAGGGGCGCTAAGCCCTTATGGGAGGCCGATTAGGCCACGGCCCTACTGGTATGCATTTGAGACAATCACGAAGACCCGCCAGTCTAAGGTTCCTTCCTACTCTAACTTACGTCGGGAGATTTGGGACAATCGCGAAGACTGCGGTCTAAGGTTCTCTTCATTTGGGACAATCACGAAACTGGGTCTAAGGTTCCTTATTGGGACAATCACGAAGACTGTGGTCTAAGGTTCCCTTCATTGGGACAATCACGAAGACTGTGGTCTAAGGTTCCTTCATCGGGACAATCACGAAGATTGTGGTCTAAGGTTCCCATTTGGGACAATCACGGAGACTGCAGCCTAAGGTTCCTTCCTTCTCTAACGTGCATCAGAGATTTGGGACAATCGCGTGGGCCGCAGTCTAAGGTTCCTTATGGCGCCAGGGAGTGTGGGTTGCCAGCCCATTTGAGCCTCTTTCTCGCCCCGGTTTTGTCTTACGCTCCCGGATTTGTTTTACCCATATCCCAGTTCAGAGAGGCAGTGATATGGTGTCCGGCTCCGGGGTTAACGACTTCGGGGTCTGATCGTTGCCCCTGGTACACTTCTGTAAGAGAAAGTTAGTTACATGGCTGTCACATTGCAGTTCGCCACCAGTTCCACTCATGCTCATGCCTGTCATGGCTCTCGGCAGATCTTTGGTATGTCCCCTAGGAGAGCATACTTATCAATCTTCCTTGCATGGCGTTCACTCATGGTCCACTACTTTGTAACAAGAAAAGAAAATAAATAAAATAAAATAAAATAAAATAAGTAAACACGATAAAATAAAGATAAAGATTGTTACATTTAGCATAGCTGCCAAGTTGCAGTTCGCCACTAGTTCCACTCATGCTCATGCCTGTCATGGCTCTCGGCGGATCTTTGGTATGTCCCCAAGGGGAGCACACTTATCGATCTTCCTCGCATGGCGTTCACTTGTGACTTGCTGCAGCTGGCCTCTCTGCCACGTGGTTCGCGGTTTTGGTCGCGATCGCGGTAGCCGTAGGGCAGACTCTTCCCTCGTCCCCTTGCTGGTCGTGCGCTTCCAGGTTTGTTTTACCCTTGCCATCCAGTTCAGAGAGTGCAGGAGTGCATGGTCTCCGGTTCTGGGGTCAACAACTAGGTCCAGGGACTTGGTCCAAGTCTTAGGGCTTGCCATTTCTGCACTTCAGGTCAGGCTTCGCCTCTCTTCCTTCCTGGTCGTGTACTCCCTGTGGCTTCCCGTACCCCAGTTCAGAGAGTGCAGTGGTACGGGTCGTCTGTTAGGGGACAACATCCAGTTCAGTGAGTTAGTCCAGCCATTCCTTACTATCTGAAGTCTGTAAGAAAGGAAAATATAGGTTAGCCGGCTCCAGGTAGTGCGGTTGCCACCCCGTTTTGGGTTCCTTTCTTGTCTCCTTTCCGGCGGAGGGGCCAAGGGAAATTGTTTCCTAAAAAGGGCGTTCACTTCCACAATGGGCCTCCGCCATTCCGGGGATTTGATCGTCACCCCCTGGTACACATATTTGTCTGAGAGAGAGCAGGTGGGCTCTCCTCCTTCCCCACCCAGACTTGGGTTCCTCCGGGAGCTTCTATCCCAGGGCGAATCATGGGGTCTGAGTCCACATCAGGAGCCTTTGTGGGGGTTGGGGTTGGACCAGTACCCTCCAGCTCACCCCTGCAGACCTACGCTACAAGAAATGAAATGAACTAAGATAGACTAACATAAAATACCTCTGCCATTGGTCGATTGGCCGATTCGGCCAACCTAACTTATCTTTCCCCTGTATGTGCATATCTTCCTGTTTTGGTCACCCTTATTTATCTTCCCCCTGTATTTCCTTCTGCAATACGTACCAACCTAAAAGCTTAGAAAGTACCTATATAAGGCGTGAGGCTGTGATTATAGAAGTAAACTTGACCAGAAGTAGAAGAAGAAGAAGAAGTAGAACAGAAGAACTTGACTTGAAGTAAAATGACCAGAAGTAAGAACCGTAACAACAAGAACAGGGCAAGGGGGACGTTGTGGTGGTGGAAAGAACTGATGCCCCCTTTGTTATACTTAAAACGCAATATTTTACTAACTTTATTTCACCTTTTTATTCTAACCCAAAAATACATATGTACATTGTCATTTACCGTTTCGTTTATACAATCTTTATAAAAATAAAACAGTGTTACCAACATAAAAGTAAATACTCCAAAAATCCCGGGATGGCTCATATCCAATACATTACACTCTTCCCTTCTTGAGTTTCTACTCATCTGTAGTTCTATATCGTACTGGTCTTTTTATTTGTCTTCTGGGGCGGTCTTGAGCTATGCTAGTTCCTAAAGGAACCTCTCCTATTAATCTATTTTCCTCATCCGTTACCCCGCCTGATGCACCTATACTTGCTTCTTCTCTCTCTTCCATATTCTCATCTTCCCCCATCTGTAACTCTTCTGTATTTTCATTCCGTTGTGATTCATCTTCCGTACCTGCTGCCATATCCCTATCGTCTGGTCTTCTTTTGGTTTCAAGTTGAATTATTTCTCCTTCTTGTATTTCTGAATCCGTAACCTGTTTCAATTTTGGTCTGAATATTTGATTCAAGTGTCGTTTCCATAATCCAATGTTTCCTGGAATCTTACACAAATATGTACGAACACCTAATATTTTTTCAACTTTTGCTTTAGTCCAGCATGACTTGTTCTTATCTCGGTAGTCCTTTACATATACCTCCTCTCCTATTTCAAACGTTTGCTCTCTTCCTTCTCTAACGATTTGATGGTCTTGCTTCCTTTTAGTTATTTCCGGTCGTAAACAATCAAATCTTGTTCTTATTTCCCTACCAAACATTCTATATGCTGGTGTTACCTTCGTTGTGCAGTGTTCTGTAGATCGGTATTCTAGAAGATACCGAGCCATTATACAACTTGATGGTATTCCCTTGTTCTTAGGATCTTCTAAAGCTTTTTGTAACGCTAATTTGATTGATTTAACCGTGTTTTCTGCCGCGCCGTTTGAAGCAGGGTGATACGGTGGACTTAGGCTATGTTTGATGCCATTTACTTTGCAAAATGTTTTAAATTCTTCTGCAATAAACTGTGGACCATTATCCGAAACAATTTGTTGGGGTATTCCAAATCTCGCAAAATTCTTCTTAAAGCCGCCACTGTCTTTGTTGTTGTTGTATGGTGCATCTCGGTAACCTCCGGCCATTTGCTAAAAGAATCCACTATTACTAAATACATTTTGTTTTGGATTGGTCCAAAAAAATCTATGTGTATTCTTTCAAAAACTTCACTGGCTTCTTGAAATCGTAATACTGTCGCCTTCGGAGGGTTTGGTTTGTGCCTATTACATACTTCGCATAATCTTGCCCTATTTTCAATATCTGCATCCATTCCAGGCCACCAAAAATATGATCTGGCTTTGCTTTTCATCTTGACGATACCGCTATGCGTACTGTGTAATTCTTCTAAAAGTGTTTTCCTAAACTTGGGTGGTATTATCACTTTATGTCCCCACATTATAACATCTTTTTCTAAAGCTAGCTCATTCTGCCGATTTATATACGGTCCCAATCTTGGATCTTTTCTAATTAAATTGTTTGTCCACCCCTGTTCTATTTCTATTTTCACCTTTGATAATATTTCGTCCTTTGTTATGGCTTCTCTGATATCGTTTGCTGAAATCAGAGATTCCCAATGATCTTGAATAAAATGCATATAGCTGTAATAGTCCGTTATTCCTGCGCATTCATTTACTGGCAATCTTGATAAGCCATCAGCGTTTGCATTATCTTCTCCTTTTACATATTTTACTTCGAAATCAAAACTATTTAAAAATACTGCCCATCTTTGAAGCCTTCCTGCCGCCATTGCTGGAATTCCCTTTTTGCTTCCGAACAAATACATTAAGGGTTTATGGTCGGTTGTTAAAATAAATTTTTTTCCCATTAGATATTGAGAAAATTTTTTACTGTGAAGAATATGGCTAAGGCTTCTTTATCCAGCATGGAGTAGTTTTTCACTAATGTTCAGGGTAGGTGATACGTAACATATCGGTCGATCGGTTTTATCTTCATACGTATGTGATAGTACCCCTCCTACTCCATAGGAGCTAGCATCGCAACTAACTTTCAAGGGAAGTTTTGGATCATAATGAGTTAGCACATTGTCTGAAACCATAATTTCTTTAGCTTTATCGAAAGCGGCTTGGCATCTCTTATTCCATTGAAAGTTTTTGTTGTTCTTTCCTTCTTTTAACAAACTATATAGTGGTTCTAGCAGCCCGGTGACATCTTTAATGAATCTCGAATAGTAATTTATCATGCCTAAAAAAGATTTTAATTCTGTTAAGTTGGTCGGTATTTTGCAATTTGCGATGGCGTTCGTTTTTGTCGGATCTTTTCGTAAACCTTCTTTATTAATCACGTGTCCCAAATATTTTATTTCGCTTTGGAAAAACGAACATTTTTCCTTTTTTTAGCCTAAAACCAGCATCCCGTAGTTTATTGAAAACCTTTTCCAAGTTTTGGATGTGTTCTATTCTTGTTCTTCCCGTTACCACAATATCATCTAGAAATACCACCGTATTTTCGCAATTGCTTAACGTTTTCTCCATTATTCGCTGAAAAATTGAACAAGCCGGTTTTGTTCCGAAAGGCAGTCTTTCCATCTTATAAATGCCTTTGTGTGTGCTCCAAGCCAATAACAGTTTTGATGTTTCCTCCAATTCCAGTTGGTTATACGCGTGGCTTAGATCCAATTTCGAAAATTGTTCTCCACCTTGAAGTGTTACAAATAGTTCCTGGATGTTGGGTAATGGATATTTGTCGTCTGCAATGACGGGGTTTACTGTGACCTTGTAGTCTGCACACAATCGTATCGATCCGTCTCCCTTTAATACTGGTACTAAGGGTGTTCCCCATTCCGAAGTGCTTACTGGTGTGATTACTCCAGCTTTTTCTAATCTTTCTAATTCTTCTTCTACTTTGGCTTTGTATGCGAAAGGTAAAGAACGAGGTTTTAAAAACTTTGGTTCACTTTCATTTACTGTTGATAATTTAATTTTCTCGTATTTAAAACATCCTAGCGTGTCCTCAAAAAGTTTCTTATTCTTTTCTAGTAGACTGTTTAATGAAAATTCCGTATTTTCTATGTGATTCATAGTCATTGTTATTTTGAATTTGTCCATAATGTCTCTTCCTATTAAGGGTGCCACGTTATTTCCTTTGATTATAAGCAATTTGACATATTTTTGAATGTTTCCCAATTTCAGTCCCACTGAAATTTCTCCTTCTGGTCTGAAGGTTGCACCGTTATACGTTTTCAATATCGCTGGACTTGTCGTGAGTGGAATCTTCTTGAAATAATTAATGTATGTTGGCCAGCACATAGCCGAAATTGCAGAGCCCGTGTCCAACTCCATTCTAAAACGCACATTGTTAATAAAACCATACACATAAAATTGATTATTTATTGAGTTGCAAGGTAATACATTATTCATTTGGAATTCATTTTCCGATATTCGTTCTGACATTTCTAACCCAAAATTGTTTCTTTCCTTGCATACCGCTTCTAAATGGCCAATTCTACCACACCGATTACATCTAAATCGCTTATACCTGCAAAATTTGAAATTGTGGTTACTCTTGCCGCAAATATTACATTTTAGAATTTCCGTTTTTGTGGTTCTTCTTTCATTTGTTGTTGTTTCTCTAGGCTGGTTTCGTCTTCCAGGTGCTCTGTATAGATTGTTTATTTCTGTATCTTCCTCCGGTTCTTTTTGATCTGTATTGGACGGCTTGATGCTCTTGTCGTTTGTTCTCGTTTTATTGCTAATTCATATAATTAAATGTTACGCGACACAATTGAACTTTTAAAAAATAATTTTATTAACTTAGTAAATAATGATACAAAAGTTACAAGCTTTAAACATAAAGAACTAGTGTCGAAGACACAGAAGTTACAAGCTTCAAGCCTAAAGAACTAATGCATGTATGTAGCTGGGTTATCCCTGCTTTTATACTAAAAGTAAGTGATGAACACGCTGGCTCTAGGTAGCAGATGTGCTCTAGGTAGCAGATGTGCTTTAGGCGAGCAGATGGTGCTTTATTTCTAAGAAGTATTCTTAAAATAGCAACATGTGTGCTCTAAGGAATGTGTTTAAATTAAAAGTAATAAAATACATGTTGACATCAGATATTAATTAATTAAATCTAACAGGTGAAGATCTTTAATGGTTACATAACTCTTCCTTCCTTAAGATTTTTGTGCGTCCTCGTGCAATTTTTGAATGAGGTTCAGTTCTACTGCTTTTTCTTTAGAAACCTTGATGATAGTTTTCTTTTTGCAGAGTCCATCGTAAATTTGTTTCTTGAATTTTAACAAAACGCATGTGAAAGCTATAATAGTTAGTACGATAAAGAAGGTGGCGGAATAATGAATGTAGTCCACTACTGGTTGTACTGTGGATGGTTCTTCCTTTATTCTTTCGAGATCCCGTTTAAGTTGATCTAGATTTTCCAGGTGTTCCATTTTAAGCTGTACTTCGTATTCTGCGTTGAGTTTTTCTTGGTGAACTTCAGGTATAGGTACGGTAAAATTTGAAGTTCTGAGGCTGATAATTTGTTCGTTGATTATAATATCGCAAGGTGATTGTATGAGATTGGTTCCTTGAATAGAATGTCTGGTAATTTTGTAGTTGCAATTTTCTATTATTTGTTCTCGTGGGTTGAAACTAGCGATTAAACCTGTGTTTACAACTGTGTAAACTTTATGCATCCCTGCAATTCGGGCTACTGAGCAATTTTGTAGTGTTTTTAGTTTACATGCGGTGATAATTTGGTTTTTGCAAATAATTTGATTTATTCCTTGCATGCAGTCTTTTTGCCATCGTTCGTCATTTTTCCATTTGAGATTGTACGTTGTTGGAGGTATGAGAATTTCATTTAGTGAATCCGGGATTGGATAAATTTTTAATAACGTGTATGGGATAGGATTCAGGATTGGTATTTTTAATATCATTATTATTGTGTCTTTGCGATCATTAATGTAAATTTCGACATATCAAGTATTTCAAAAGGTGGGTATCATCTAAAGATAATAAATGGTCTCTGTTATAAATTTTGATTAGGCGTTCGTAAATTTCTTGCAATTCTGAAAATGTTATTAATTCGATATTGGGGGTTTCTAATTTAGCTAGATTAATAGTTCTTTCTAAAATTTTTATGTTTTTGTGATAATTTTGAATGTTGAATAATTCTAAGTCTAACAATTGAATTATGTTGGTGGATTCTGATAATGACTTAAAAGCATTTATGGTTTCATTTTGAAATTTTCTTAATTTTTCTAAGTCTTGTTGATAACGGGTTGTAATATGTTCGGCAAAAGTGGTAAATTCGGTCATTTTGTATTTTGAATTTTCTCATTGTTAAATAACGTTTCTATGTTTTTATTAATATTTTGCAAGTCGTCATCATCTAAATTACCTGTAATGAATTTTATGGCTTTACCGAAAAAGTTTATTAATCCGCGTTTTTGTCTAAAGTGTAATAGCTTTTCTAGACTGTTTTCTGTTGATATTAATTCGGATCTTAATTGCTCGTAACGACGTCTTATTAAAATATTTTGAGTAGCTCTATGTTCTAAAATTACGGTATTTGCTATAAAATGTCTAAGACCTATTTCTAATTGAGTAAGATTATAATAAAAATAAAACTTATGATAATGTGAGAGAATTTTAGCATTTCCTAGTTCTTCGCTAAAGTATCCGTTAGTTTGAATCGGGGTTATCTGAAGTGGATACGCGACTCGTACTAGGCTCAGGGTCGTCCTGCAAAGAAAGGTTCTTTGTCAGTCTTTTAATTTTTCTAATATGGGAATTTGTTAGATTGCCTTTATTTGTTTTTCCTTCAACTGTATTATCAGTTTTGTTAGTTATTTGGATTTTACTGTATAATGGGTCTGTTTTTCCGGGTTTATTCTTTCTTATAAACACGGTATCTGTGTTTATTTGCGGGGGATCTTCTTTGTTTTGGTTTCTCTTTTCTAAGATACCTTTTTCTTTCTCGTGAGTTTTTCGATAAATTTGATCTATGAATGGTAATAATTCGTTTTTTCTTTTATTATTATATTCTTCATAGATAGTCATGTCTAGTGATAGGTCAATTTCGTGTTCATAGGGGCCGTATAAAATGGAGAAAGGAGAAAATCCGGTAGCCGAATGAATTGATTGATTGTAAATAAGGATTGCAGTTATCGTTAGATTTTGGGGAGTTTCGTTGGGTGATTTTAGTCTGAGGATTCGTAATTTTTCTATTAGGGTAGAGTGTAATCTTTCTACGGGGGAGTTTGAATTAGGATTATTTATGGTGGTAAATGGAGTTCAATTTTGTGGAATTGACAATATTCTTTGAAAGTTTTGTTAAAGAATTCTTTGCCTTGGTCACAAACAATACGTTTGGGGTAATTATGGTGACAAAAATAATGACGGAGTTTGTTTAGAACGGTGAGACCTGTTCCATCTTTAATGAAATAAGCTTGGGCGTATTTTGAAAATGAGTCGATTATAGTGAGGAACTTGCAGTTTTGAAAGGAAAATGTATCGATGAATATTGTATCAAAAGGTTTTCTTGATAGTAAGGGTCCTTGTAGTTTTAGATTATAAGGATGTCGTTCGTATTTAGATTGAAGGCATAATTCACATTTATTGATTTCATTAGTGATCATCGTTTTCATATTTGGCCAGAAATATTTTGTTTTTAAGTGGTTGTATGTTTCTACTATTCCAGTGTGGGTTTCATCGTGATATTTGGCTATTATGTCTTTTTGTTCATTTTCGTTTATTACATCAGTATGGCAATGGTTTGAAAAAACAAGTTTTATTGAGTTATTCATGTAATTTTTGCATAATTCTGTTAGAATTATTTTAATGTTTGGTTCTTTACAATAAATTCCGTAACTAATATTAGGTCGAACAATTTCTTTAATGGCTCGAGATAAGTCTTCTTTAACGTTGTCTTTCCGGATAAAGATGGTGTAATGATTTTTTTTGAAAGGTTTCTTAAGGCGGATTTCGTAGTTGTCTCCTGGGAGTATTATTAATCTATTATTAAAATTGTTTATGGGGAATTCAGATATTGGAATTACTTTTCCGTCGTCGTTATTGTTTATTGAATGAAGTGTATTTTCTAATTGAGAAATGACGTTTTGGTATTCTGGACAATTATCATTTGACATGTCTTGTAGTATGTTGTCTAGTTCTTCTTCATTAGGAAGTTCTTCTATTAATGGTATCATTGATAGTTCATCGAGTTCTTTGTTATGTAGTTCGATACGTGATAAAGCATCGGCTACAACGTTTTCTTTACCTTTTTTATAAACAATTTCGAAATCGAATTCTTCTAGTTTTAGTTTCCATCTGATTAGTCTCGAATTTGGTTCTTTAATTTTATGGAGCCAAACTAAAGGGTTGTGATCGGTTTCAATAGTGAATCTTCGTCCGTATAAATATGGTCTAAAATGTTTTGTATTGTCGATTATGGCAAGTAGTTCTTTTCAATGGTACTGAAATTTTTTCTCTGCTGAGTTGAGCGTTCTAGAGTAATACGCTATTGGTTTATTGTTTTGGCTGAGTACTCCACCTATAGCTACATTAGAAGCGTCAGTGGTCAGTTTGAAGCTTTTTTCAAAATCTGGATAGGTTAGGATTGGTGCATTCGTTAGCAATTCTTTGCATAAGTTGAAGCATTCTTTATAGTCTGAGTTTTGCACATCTATTTTAGAATCTTTTTCAGACATTTTGTCATTGGAGCAACGACTTTGCAAAATTTGCAATAAATCGGCGATAATAACCTATCAAACCTAAGAAAGATCGGATTTCTTTTATTGTTTTTGGAATTGGGTATTGTTGTACGGCAATGATTTTAGCAGGATTTGGTTTTATTCCATCGGGTGTTATTACATGTCCTAAAATGCTACTTCTTTTGATAGAAATTCAGATTTGTCTAATTGGACTTTAAGATTTACTTCTCTCAGGCATTTAAATATTAATTGAATGTGATTGAGATGTTCTTGTAGTGATTTTGAGAATATGACCACGTCGTCCATGTAAACAAAGCAAAATTTGTATAGATAATTTTTGAGGACATGGTCCATCATTTTTTGAAAAGATGCAGGTGCGTTTTTGAGGCCAAAAGGCATTCGAAGATATTCGTAGTGACCGTTGTTTACAGTAAAGGCTGTCTTCTCTATGGATTCAGGGTCCATTTCTATCTGGTGGAATCCTTGGGCTAAGTCAAGTGTGGTAAAATACATACATTTGCCAAGGTTGTCTAATATTTCTTCTATTCTTGGAAGTGGATATTTATCTTCTACTGTTTTTTCATTCAATTTTCGATAGTCTATTACCATTCTGAATTTTCTTTCTCCGCTATTGTCCAATTTTTTTGGTACTATCCATACAGGTGCACTATAAGGTGAAATAGAAGGTCTAATGATTTTGTTGTCTAATAATTTTTGTATTTGCCGTTGGATTTCAGTTTGCATGGCTTTAGGGTGTCGGAAGGACTTGACGAAAATTGGATTTTCATCTGAGACACGAATTTTATGTTTTACATGGTTAGTAAAACTGAGGTCAGCATTTTCGTAGTAGAAAATGTCTTTGAAGTTTACACATAAATTGGAAATTTTTTTCTTTTCTTCCTCATTGAGGTGATTGGTTCTAATTAATTTGTGAATTTTTTGAGGATGTTCGTAAGTCTCATTTCTAGTAGTTTGTTTGATATTGAAATATTCTGTAGGTAATACGTTTATTCTTTCTGTAAAGTTGATTTCTATTGATTCTGTTGGTTTTGGGATTTTACAAATGCCGTTTTTTGCTGTAGCTATACATTCAGGTATTTCTAAGGTATCATTTATTCTAGTGTAAGGTATAAGGACTTCGCCTTCGTCAATTGTTACGGGTACATCAATGTATTCCTTATTAGTAGTTTTGTGTTGACTTGATTATTGCTGTATTCTAGAAAAAATGGTACTTGGGTATCGCGTAAAGTGAGAATTTTATTTTTGTAATCTACGTTTGCTTCAAATTTACTGAGGTCTTTAGATCCTATAAGAACGTCAAATTTCTTGTGCCAATCGATTATTCTAATTTTAAAAGGGGTGTTTATTCCTAGTTCTGATAATAATGGAAAATATAAATTTTGATCTGCATTAACTGTTTGATTAAGACTTGAAACTGAAAATGGTTGAGTAAAAAAGTGATTTTTAAATATTAAAGCAGCGTTTGGGTTGATAATTGAATCTGTAGCTCCGGAATCTATTAAGATTTTTAAATTTAAGTTAGGTAGATAGAAAAATGGTAATTTAAGTTTAGAATAAATTGAGTTTAGGTCTATAGTTTGTTGTGGGTCTTCCGAGGCTGTTACACAAAATTTTCTTCTTGCGTTTCTTCATTTTCGTTGTAATATTCATAAGTATCTTCTTCAAGTGATTCATTTTCGTAAATATTATTTTCGAAATATTCTTCGCTTCCTATTTCTGTATTAAACAATTCTTCCGAGGTAAAATTCGGTCTACTTGTGGGTTGAGGGGGATTAAATTTTGGTTTGTTGGAATATGCCGAAGTTTGAACTGACATTGGGGTAGGTTTGTACGGGGCTCGTTGGATTTGATTTCCGGGTCTTGTTCCAAACACTTGTTTGTTAGTAGGAAATCTTGGTTGTTGTTGGATTGGTTTGTTAATCGGTCCCAAAAATGGTCTTGGTTGGAATGATTTTGGATGGGGTTGAAATTGTGTTAGATAGGGTTGAGACTGTTTTGGATTTGGTTGAAATTGAAAAGATTTTGACTGAAATTGAGTTGGGTTATTGGTAGGTCGATAAGTTTGTGGGGTAGGTCTTTGAGATTTGCTGTCTTGAAGTCGGCGTACATAGTCGGTATAATTATTTTCTTGGATTTTGTTATCGTAAACCCTACATTTGTTTAGTGCGTCTTCTAGATTAATCAAATCAAAATTCATCAAATAGGTCCTATAAGGCTCTAATAATCCCGAACAAAATATTTGCAACGATTGTTTTTGATATAATATTTTTTTTAGTGTGAACATATTACCGTCATGTTCATGCAATTGTACGTATTGCAGCAAATCGTTTTGAGCGAGTAAGATCTTATCATAATAATTAATATAATTTTCATTTTTTGATTGTATAGTGTTACGAAGGGCAGAAACGAGTAGTTCCTCATTTCTTTGGTCTCCGTACTTTCTTAATAGTGCGTTACGTATACCGGGCCATTCGGTTTCATTGTGGAAATTTAGATAATCTCTAGCTTCGTTTTTAATTTTTGATAAAATAGAAACGTTAAATAAATACGTTTGAGTTGGTGTTAATTTTGATGCTAAAAATTTGCTAAGTTATCTACATTAGTAATAAAGTTGATAAATTACTTCCTGGATAAAAGTCAGGTAATGAGTTAGTTAACGCGCATAATTCGTTAATTTGGAATGGAATTAATAAAGGGGTTTGAGAAACGTTTGCGTTTGCCATATTATTATTTAAGTGATATGGGGTAAATCTAATATTTAAATTATTTAAATTAAATTTTTTGATTGATCAGGCTCTAATTCAGCTCTAATTCAAGTTCAATGTCGCTATCGATCATTAAGAACACAATAATAATAATAATAAAATAAAGGAAAGGATTCAAAAACTTACAGAATTAGGAGAAGGATTGACATGTCCAATCTCAGGTTCTGTGTATCGTTCTAGATGAGGCCTTTTCTTATAATGGTTGTCTTCCTACAGGAACACAGTTCGTGGATAGATTCTAAGGTGTTGAAACACTCCAGGTACGATTTTCTCTTGGATTGTCCAAATAAGATGAGCTGGAACTTTTGAAACTTGAAGTCAGGTTTTCTCTTGGATTTCCAAATAAGATGATCTGATTATTTCTTGAGTCCAGTTTTCTCTTGGTTTTCCCAAATAAGATGTATCGCACTTGTGAAAATATCCTGTTCGCAGCGCCAATTAAATGTTACGCGACACAATTGAACTTTTAAAAATAATTTTATTAACTTACAAGGAGACCACCGACCTTACCCTAACCGATTTGCTTGATTTTTGTTTTACGAGCAGGTTATGACTAGAAATGAAGCGGGCCAAAATATTAGAGCGCGATATTCACCCGTTGCCGAGAAAATCTACTTTGAAAATATCGTCTTTTTCATATTTTATGGGTACGGCTGAAGGGTCTAGTAATTTTCTTATTGGTATCTGTGGATATAGGGATAACAAAAATACTATATATAAATTAAAATTATAATATATCAAGCTGTGTACTAAAAATCAAAATCTTATTTTTATCTATTAATCTTCGGAGGAATCATCCGAAAATTCGCAGGAGCCAGGGTGATATTCGTCGTAAAACAAAAAAGCAATATGTTTCACTACATCGAGCGCACCTTATAAATGCAGTTTTCTTACACTTGCAAGGATTGTTTAAAATTTCTATGGGGAAGCACATTTGGTTTACATTTATGAAAACATTTCTCTCGTCAGTGAGCTTGGAAGCAAACCACGCGTACTGCAGCATATCCGAAAAAATTGGTGAGGACAACTGATGTTGTACTATCGATTGTATTTTATGCAATCTTCCGAGAATTGATTTCACGTTGTGTCTCGATCAACTGTGCACAATTTTGAAGACGTTTGATAAAATTTTTTACTTGTCGATAAAAGTAAACATCGCAAGGCTGGACCAATGGTGTACATTTCGGAGGAATTACTTTAATCGTACAAGTTGATTGACCTTCTTCATCCTGAAATACTTCATCGTATAGATCTAGATTTGTTTGGCCTCCCAAGAATCGATTATAAGTAGAAAACGTTCTTTTCCACGTATGGCTTAAAACGTTCGTTAAATAATCTTTATACAAAGATGTTGTCAACTTTCCCGACTTTGAAGAAGTTACAACAACATTTTATATTTTCTAGCATATTCTTCTACACATATTTTAACCCTCGGCCCAAATGATCCTGTCGCCTCTTGTAGGCATACAAAACGAGAGGTAATAGTTTTCCGGAGAGGGTAATGGCATACTGTGCTGTATAGGAATGGGTGACCTTGTTCATGTCCTTTGTATTAACAATAATAACTTTTGATCCCGCTCCGCGAGAGTTCGGTTATAATTTGACTGGTATTGACACCCAGTCTGATCTGTATTGATAACAAGATCTTTGTCAAATTTCGGTATCAACGCACGAGTCTGGATTCGAAATCTTTCAGCGGCAGCCAAAGTTTCCTCCAGTGTCGCGGTTTCTCTTTGGCTTACAAATTTGGTTATTTTTCGCTGGCCAATTCGGTGTCTTCTTTTGAATCGAACAACCCAATTTTCAGAGGCTTTGAATTCAAAATTCTCAAACTGACCCGCTGCAGATAATGCCCACTGTTGCAAGTTTCTTGTTGATACTTGTTGAGAGTTTTGCGAGCTTCTACAAACCTGTCATTGCTCCAAGAGTCAATAATTTCAAATTTATCAAATTTTGTTCCACCATTTTGAATTTGTTTTCTCCATTTCTTCAAATCCTTAAAGCTTTTTAGACGGGAACATCCTCCTTTTTGAAGAGTTTTAATGCTCCACTTTGGATGTTGCCTAGCAATATTAGAAACCTTGATTTTGTAATCTAGTGGAATATTATCGATTTTTCTATTTTCATCCTTTTCTCTCTGGAGAACAATCTTCGGTCATATTTTCTTTTACTTCTTCAAAATTTCGTCCTCCGACACAATTGCTTTTTCTCCTAACGTTGTTATAATGTAATGGTAAATGTCTTCTCCTACTACCACAGCGTCTTCACTAATTACCGCAGAAGCTTCTGGCGCCATTAAATTATTTGCAATAAGGAGTTGCTGACAATACACCATCGCATCTTTCAATCGCCTCCTAGAAATTTCACTATACAGAGATTCTTCATCGGTTTCGATTTCTTCAACTGTCGAAGGGCCCAGTGTTTCCATGAATTTGTAGTCAGACATTGTCGAAACGATATATAGGTATAACTTGATATATTATAATTTTAATTTATATATAGTATTTTTTGTTATCCCTATATCCACAGATACCAATAAGAAAATTACTAGACCCTTCAGCCGTACCCCATAAAATATGAAAAAAGACGATATTTTCAAAGTAGATTTTCTCGGCAACGGGTGAATATCGCGCTCTAATATTTTGGCCCGCTTCATTTCTAGTCATAACCTGCTCGTAAAACAAAAATCAAGCAAATCGGTGAGGGTAAGGTCGGGTGGTCTCCTTGTTAGTAAATAATGATACAAAAGTTACAAGCTTTAAACATAAAGAACTAGTGTCGAAGACACAGAAGTTACAAGCTTCAAGCCTAAAGAACTAATGCATGTATGTAGCTGGGTTATCCCTGCTTTTATACTAAAAGGTAAGTGATGAACAGCTGTGCTCTAGGTAGCAGATGTGCTCTAGGTAGCAGATGTGCTTTAGGCGAGCAGATGGTGCTTTATTTCTAAGAAGTATTCTTAAAATAGCAACATGTGTGCTCTAAGGAATGTGTTTAAATTAAAAGTAATAAAATACATGTTGACATCAGATATTAATTAATTAAATCTAACAGGTGAAGATCTTTAATGGTTACATAACTATATATTTCTTCCAGATCTGTTGCAGTTGGCTCTTCCTCACAAATTCTGAGAAAAACCGCTTGGTCCTTTAATCCGATCACAAATTTATCCTTCAATATTACATTTAAAACACTACCGAATCTGCAATTTACTGCCAGTTTCTTAATTCTTGCGAACCAATTTACTACGTTTTCCTCTTCTTCTTGTTTTGCTTCATAAAGGTTCGTCGCTCCTGAAATGTTGACGTCTTAATACAAAAATGTGATTCCAATATTTCCCATAATCTGGATAGTGTTTTATTTTCTGGTGCTGTTGGGTCACATAAATCACTTAACGTTTCGTATACCGATGATTCTAAACATGTTATCAATATCGGCACCTTCTTTTCTTCCTGGATCTCATTTGCCAAAAAAAAATTGTGTAATTTTTGCCTTAAAAGTTTTCAAATTATCATCTCTCTTGAATATTGGCAAAACTCCTATTGTAGACATGGCCATTAATTATATTTTTTATTTATTTACCCGATTTATCTCGTCGCCATTTGTTATACTTAAAACGCAATATTTTACTAACTTTATTTCACCTTTTTATTCTAACCCAAAAATACATATGTACATTGTCATTTACCGTTTCGTTTATACAATCTTTATAAAAATAAAACAGTGTTACCAACATAAAAGCAAATACTCCAAAAATCCCGGGATGGCTCATATCCAATACATTACACCCTTGTCTCGGTCGCAGGGTACTCTTGATTTTCCCATAGGTCAGGTAGCGGGACCAAGTGGTTTGAATTCCCAATACGCTTTCCCAGGTGTGCCCAGCAGTGATAGTGAGATAGATCGTGATAGTGAGATAGATAATGAGATGGACGCGAGTGTTGGCAGTACTAGTGGGGATGACAGTGAGGTGAGCGCTGGTGATAGTAGTAGAAAGAGAACCCGAGACGGTAAGGGTAGGGGGCAGTGCCCGAAAGAAGAAGAAGAGTCAGGAAAAACTGAAAATATTGCAGATCAACTGCCAGAGGGCCCAGAGTGCAACCACTGAGGTTGCCATATGGGCTGCCCAAAATGAGGTAGACATAATGTTGGTTCAGGAGCCTTATGTCAACAAGGCAGGTAACATAAGGGGAATTCCTAGCAGCTTCAAAGTCATATGCTCTAGGAACCCCTGGGCAGCTATATACATTCTTAGTGATGAAGTAGAAATGGTTGACATAGGATTCTTTGGTGACAGCTATCACGTGGCCTGTCATGTGAGAACGCCGCTTGGAGAGATAGTAATAGGGAGCATGTACTGCAGGAGAGGAGGAGACCTAGGGGTAAATATGGAGAAGATAAGGGAATTGCAGAGGCTGGCGGGAAGGAGGCCCTTCCTCATTGGATTGGATGCGAATGCGCAATCCCCGGCGTGGTTCAGCAAGAACATAAGGGAGGGTGACCCCTCCACCCTCCGAGGGGAGGAGCTCCTTGATTTCTTTTTAAGTGAAGACCTGGTGGTTATCAATCAGCCCAGCGAGCACTTCTCTTTTGTCGGTGGTCAGAGTGGGGGGGGGGCAGTCAGATATTGATGTATCATTGGCAAGCCGGAATTTCGACGAGGTTTAGGCCGATTGGGAACTGCTAGCGGCCACGGGTTAGTGATCATAACCCAATCATGATAGACATCAAGCGCGAGTCAGGAGGGTTGAGGCTGTGCACAGTGAGGTGAGGTATTGTGTTAGGGATGTGAATTGGGAGAAGTACCGAGAAACCCTAGTTGTTGTATCAGAGAATGACCCAATCACAGACACGGACAGGGCAGAAGTTATGGTGCACAAGCTGGAAGGGTGGGTTGAGCTGACTAACCAAAGGACTCTAAGAGCTAAGAGAGCTATTAGGAGGGGAGTCCCTTGGTGGAGCAAGGAGCTTAGCTCACTCAGAAAGGAAACCAGAAGTAAGAAACGGGCCATGCAGAAGGCAAAGAGAGTACAGAGTAGCGACCAGGAGAAATTACCATATCATATACAGAGGTGCGCAGAAGTTCAGAGAGGAGATAAGCAGAGCCAAGCAGAGACTGGGAAGAGTTTGTGAAAGAGAAAGGTAACGAGGACCCCTGGGGAGTGGTGTATAGGATCTGTAGAGGAAAGTATGCAGATCAGGTTATGACCTCTCTAAAGAGAAGTGATGGTGAGTATACCACCACCTGGGGGGAGAGTGTGAACCTCCTCCTAGATAGCTTCTTTGAGGAGAGAGCAACGAGAGGGGTGGAGTATCTTGGCGAGGCGCCGCAAGTGATAACTGAGGGAGAAGTGAATGAGGCAGTAAGAAGGATTAGAAAAGGCAAGGCGCCTGGCCCGGACGGGATGCTGCCAGAGATGGTAAAGGAGATTTGGAAGGCCATCCCAACTGAGATAACGACAGTAATGAACAAGTGTCTGGCAGAGGGGATATTTCCTGAGAGATGGAAGGAGGCAAACCTGGTGATAATTTTGAAGGCCCCGGATAAGATTAGAACAGAGGTAGGGTCATACAGACCCATTAGCCTCCTCCCTGTGCTGGCCAAGACCCTTGAGAGGGTAATGGTCAGTCGCCTGGACAGTATTACCGAGGGGCAGATGTGCGAGGCGCAGTATGGCTTCAGGGAAGGTAGAAGTACAGACGATGCCTGGAACAAGGTCAGGGAAGAGGTCCTGACCTCGCCTAGCAAGTACGTTTTGGGGCTCTTTGTGGATTTTAAGGGGGCCTTTGATGGACTTTACTGGGTGGAAGTGATCAGTAAGCTCGAGGAGCTGAACTGCAGGAGCTCCACTCTGGGCTAGTTACTTCTCAAACAGGAGGGTCTATGTACAGGGTAAGTACGAGACGGTGCACAGGAACATTACCAGGGGTGCCCTCAGGGTTCAATCGTAGGGCCAAGGGTCTGGCTTCTTATGATGGACTCGTTACTTCACGGTCTTAACGCGTCTGGTGCCAAGTGCGTGGCTTACGCTGACGATCTGCTGGTCCTGGTTGAGGGGGATAGTAGGGCGGCCCTGGAGAGACTTTCCGAGGGCTATTTGAGACAAATAACGGAGTGGGGAACCAGCATGGGAGTGAAGCTGTCAGAGAAAAGACAGTCACTATGCTCCTAAAAGGAGCTTTGTCCAGAGCCCGGGACCCCACTATCAGATTGGGTAACATGAGGATAAATCATGTTGGTCAGACTAGGTACCTGGGCCTGGAAGTCGCTGAGCGGCTTAATTTTAGCCTCACCTGGTCATGCTCAAAGCCAAGATCTCTCTGCTTGTCGGGTGCCTTAGGAGAGTCCTAAGGAAGGATTGGGGGTTGAGCAGACGCTCCTATAGCGTGATTATTAAGGGTCTCCTTGGTTCCATAGTAACGTATGGAGCCAGTGTCTGGGGGCATACGATGACCAGCGCTACATACAGGGACCGGGTTAACAGTATGCAGAGGGTGGCACTTCAAGCTGGCCTTAGAACGTGCAGAACTGTGGCCACGGAAACCCTGCAGGTACTTGCAGGGAGTTTGCCCTGGGACCTGTTAGTCAGGATGAGCAGAGAGTCATACAACAGAAAGAAAGGTATACCTCCGACACCTGGGGACCTGACTTCAGAGGAAGACAGGGCTGGGCCCGGTGCGATTTTCAAGAGAACCCTTAGGAGAAGGGCAACCGAAGAGTGGCAGACCAGATGGGACGCAAGCGTAAAAGGGAGAGCCACTTACGCGTTCATACAGGAGGTGGGCTTCGTCGAGGAACGTAGGTGGTTCGTGTTGGAGATGACCACCAGTTATCTAGTAACGGGACATGGCAGCCTCAACCATAACCTGCAAAGGCTAAACCTGTCCGACACGGGTGATTGTGACTGCGGGCAGGCGGAGACCGGGCTGCATGTCCTCCTGCATTGTAACTTGTACCAGGATTTAAGGTTGGCGCTGGGTGGTATAAACGAGGGCAACCTGAGAGACTTCATTAAGGAGGAGGGGAACTTCGACAAGCTGCAGGAATTCGCAGAGGGCCTTCAAAGGGAAGAGATAACAGCAGTAGTGATTTCGATCTTTCCGGGTTCTTTTTATTTATATACTGAAAAACCCAAATCTAGTCCCCGAACTCCTTGAAGGGGGGTTCCCACCCGGGGGTTCGGGGTCACCACCGGTCCCCATGGTTTCAAGGAAGCCCTTACATTCCTGGGGGAACTTCGCGGGTCTCCCTGCCCCACCGTTGGAAAGGCGGTTTTGGTCTGAGGGTTCCCGTTTCTGTAAGCTTGGTCATCCCAAGGGCCCCACCTCGACCGCCCAATGTGTACGGCGTTGGGCCGGTTTGCTGAGCCCCCCGGGCTCCACCGAGCCCGCGCCAGGGGTTTGGAACCGGTAGGGCAGCCCTGTTCCGAAAGCCAGCAGGGTCCTCTGGAAAGGCTAGTTTTTGGCCCTAAACCATGGGGAAAAAGGGCCGGGGGCAACCTCTCCCGGTCGGGCCCTTTCCCAGCCCGTTCAGGCCCTTCCGGGGCCGCCGAAGGCGGGTTGGCCCCGTAATCTACCCTTTGTAAACACGGGCGCCTTAACAGGGGGCCCCCCCCGGTCCACAATAGCCCTTCTTTCCACTCCAGGCTCGCAAAATTTAAAAAACCCCCCCCGGAATTTTGTCCCCCCCGGGGGGGCCAAACCCCCTGGGCACTTTTTTTACCCACCCCCCCCCTGTTTTTGTCAATACCTGGGTCTCTCCAGGGCCCTGACCCCCAACCCCACAATCCGGGCCCCACTTGGCACCAGACCGAAGCCGTGGTGAGTCCATATAGCAGCCCTTCCCTAGATTGCCTGGGGCACCCCGGGAAGCCTGGTCCGACCCCATAGCCTCCTGTTTGAGAAGTAACTAGCCCAGAGTGGAGCTCCTGCAGTTCAGCTCTCGAGCTTACTGATCACTTCCACCCAGTAAAGTCCATCAAAGGCCCCTTAAAATCCACAAAGAGCCCAAAGTACTTGCTGGCGAGGTCAGGACCCTTCCTGACCTTGTTCCAGGCATCGTCTGTACTTACCTTCCCTGAAGCCATACTGCCCTCGACATCTCCCCTCGGTTTGTCCAGGCGACTGACCATTCCCCTTTCCAAGCGCCAGACAGGAGGAGGTTGGGTCGGCCACCCTGTTCTAATCTTACCGGAGCCTTCAAATTTATCACCAGGTTTGCCTCTTCCATCTCTCGGGAAAATCCCCTCTGCCAGACACTTGTTAAGTGTTATCTCAGTTGGATGCTTCCAAACTCCTTTACCTCTCTGGCAGCATCGTCCGGGCCAGGCCTCCCTCCTAATCCTTCTTACTGCCTCATTCCTTCCCTCGTTACCTGCGGCGCCTGCCAAGACTCCACCTCTCGTTGCTCTCCTCAAGGCTATCTAGGAGGAGGTACACTCTCCCAGGTGGTGGTATATCACCATCACCTCTTTAGGGCAACCGATCTGCATCTTTCCTCTCGATCCTATACACCACTCAGGGCCTTCCTTTCTTTCACAAACTCTTCCAGTCTCTCTGCTGCCTGCTTTCTCCTCTCTAAACCCGGCACCTCTGTTATGATATGGTTTTCTCCTGGTGACTCTGTACTCTTTGCCTTTCAGGCCGTTCTTCTGGCCTTCTGCTGAGCTAAGCTTTCTCCACCAGGACTCCTCCTATAGCTCTCTTAGCTCTTGAGTCCTTGTTAGTCAGCTCAACCCACCCTTCCAGCTTGTGCACCATACTCCCTGTCCGTCTGTGTCTGTGATTGGTCTTTCTGATACAACAACTAGGGTTTCTCGGTATCTCCCAATTCACATCCCTAACCAATACCTCACCTACTGTGCAGCTCAACCTCCTGACTCGCGCTTGATGTCTATCATGATTGGGATCACTAACCTGGCTCTAAGCAGTTCCCAATCGGCTAAAACCTCGTCGAAGTTCCGGCTTGCCAATGATACTGAACTTTCGTTATGCTACTTTATTATGTTTTATCGATGCTTCATTGAATAGTTTAATTACCGAAGGAGGCGGTTGTGGCTATTGCCGTTGATGGCTTATTAAGCGGTTGCTTGTGGTATGTATGTTGCTGTGTTGTGTTGTTGCTTTGTGTTCTTGTGTTGTCCAAAGTTGATTTGTTGTTTTCTTTATATAATAAATCTTTGCAGTTGGTAGACGGATTATCGGATCATCTTTTGTTGCTGAAAGTCAATCGCCACACTACCCCCCTTCTAGTAAAAAGCTGAAAAAAAATTTTACAATAAAAAAAGTTATAATTAAAGTAATTGGGTTATGTTTCTTAATGCATGACAGTGACCATGTCTCGATATTTTCCGGGAAATTTTACTGTGCGTCCGCTCCTAGTTGTTGTTGCTTGCTTTGGAGCGTTGAGTGATGGAGTTTCCGTGCATGGTGCTTCCTTTGTTGGAGTGTACAGCACTTTCTCTGTTGGGCAATTTGAATTCTTTTCAATCACTGCTGGTTTCAAACGGTCAATTGAAATATTTTGAGTCTTATTTTTAATTAATACCTCAAAATATTTCTCCATTCTTTTTACAACCTTAAATGGTCCGTTATATGGTGGTTGCAACGGTTTCTTTACAAGGTCGACTCGTACAAATACGTATTCTGCGTCATGCAAATTTTTGGGTACATATGGAGCATCGTTGCGATGACAAGTTGTATGTTTGTATTGTAGATCATTCATTCTTTGTTTGAGATTTGATACGAAATCTTGTGGTGGAAGATTTGTGATTGTAGCTGGTTTGTCGATTAAATCGCCAGGTAGTTTGAGTGTTGTTTCATAAACTAGTTCTGCAGGAGAAGTTTCGATAGCTTCTTTTATGGTAGTTCGAATTCCTAGTAACACAATAGGTAATGATAGTGTCCATGAACTTTCGTGACACATTAATGATGATTTTAATTGTCGATGAAAACGTTCCACTAATCCATTGCATTGTGGGTGATAGGATGTCGTTCGTGACTTATTGATTCCTGTGAGTTTTGCTAAATTTTGAAAAATTAGTGATTCAAATTGAGCGCCACGATCCGTAGTTAGTTTTTCGGGTACTCCGAAACGCGATATCCAACAATCGTAAAATGCTCGTGCGCATGTTTCTGCAGTGATATCCGAAATGGGAATGGCTTCTGGCCATCTGGTGAAACGATCGATCATAGTCAGTAAGTATTGTTTACCTTCTGATATCGGCAAGGGTCCCACAATATCCATATGAACATGTGAAAATCGTGCGTCAGGTGTTGAAAAAGTACCAATGGGAGCTTTCGTGTGTCTGCCAATTTTGTTTTGTTGGCAAGGAATGCATGTGCTCGACCAGTTTGTGATATTTTTGTTCATATTAGGCCAAAAATATTTGTTTGTTATTAATTTCATGGTTGCTTTTTTACTTGGATGGAAACAATTGTGTGTGTTCTCGAAGACGATTTTTCTAAAACTAGGAGGTATATACAGTCGATATTTTTCGTTCATGTTCTCATAATATAATTCGTGTGCAGATTCATAATTCGATAATTTGACAAATTTATACCGTTTTTCGTTGATTAGTTTTTTTAGTTCATCGTCCGACTGTTGCGCAGTGCTTAATTCTTTTACACTAAATTCGCTTTTTGATATGGTTTCAATTCTTGACATTGTGTCGGCTGGAGTATTATGAATGCCTTGAACGTGTTGGATGTCTGTAGTGAATTGTGAAATAAAATCTAGTTGTCGAATCTGTCTTGGGTTGCATTTTTCTGGTTTTTGAGTGAATGCGTGTATTAGTGGCTTGTGATCGGTGAAAACGGTGAAATTTCTTCCTTCCAGATGATGTCGAAAATGTTTGATGCCACTGTATATTGCCAATAATTCGCGATCATATGTGCTGTAATTTATTTCAGGTTTAGTGAGCTTTCTTGAGAAAAATGAGATTGGGCGAAAATCGGTACCTTCTTTTTGTTGAAGAACTCCCCCAATTGCTGTATTTGAAGCATCCACTGATAAATTGAGCTCTGAGTTACTGTCTGGAATTGTGAGGAATGTGGCTTGTGCAAGGTCTTCTTTGGTTTTTGCAAATGATGCAATGGCGGTTTCATTCCATACGAGCGGTGCATCTTTTGTGGTTCGATTGTCCATGATGGCATACATTGGTGCTTGCACATGTGCTGCGCCTGCCATCCATCTTCTGTAGTAGTTGACCATTCCTAAGAACCGTTGGAGCTGCTTTTTCGTTGCTGGTTGTGGGAAATTTGAGATTTCCTGCACTTTTGTTGGTAATGGATGAATTCCCGCATGTGAAACTTTGAAACCTAAAAATGTTATTTCGGGTGTACCAAAAATGCATTTGGCTGGGTTGATTACGATTCCATATTTGTTTAGTCTTTGAAAGACTATCTCCAGATGTTGCATATGTTCTACCTCAGATGTAGATGCTATTAGAATGTCATCGATATACACGTATACAAAATCTAAATCTCGCAAAACTTCATCCATAAAACGTTGAAATGTTTGTCCTGCGTTTCTTAAACCAAATGGGGTTCTTATGAATTCAAACAATCCAAAAGGAGTGGTAATTGCTGTTTTTGGTCTATCGGCTGGATTGATTGGGATTTGATGATAGGCCTTTACTAAGTCGATAGATGAAAATATATTTTTTCCACGTAAGTTGTTGCCAAAATCCTGTATGTGAGCTATTGGATATCTGTCCGCGATTGTTGCTGCATTTAATCTGCGGTAATCTCCACAAGGACGCCATTGTGCATCTTTCTTTGCTACCATATGTAGTGGACTTGCCCAAGGTGATGAGGAGGGTTGAATAATTCCAGCTTCTAATAGCTTTCTGAATTCTTCCTTCACGATTTTTAATTTGTCTGGGGCTAATCTTCGAGGTTTCGCATAAGTTGGAGGACCACGGGTTTCAATGTAATGTACGATGTTATGCGCAGGGGGTTCCATTACAGGTGTTGGTCGAATGAGGTTTGGATATTTTCTTACCAGTTCGTGAAATTTGCTGTTTCCCCATGTTGCGCGTATTTCATTGATTGCGATGTTCCGATACTGACCATTTATGTACTGTGTTGTAAGAGTATCAGTGAGTTGTCCTCTCCGAAGATCCACGTTAATCGCAAATTCGTGTAAAAAATCTGCGCCCAAGATTGCGCATGTTACATCTGCGACAACAAACGTCCAATTGTAATTTCTTCGAAGCCCTAAATCCAAGGTGATGTTTTTGTGTCCATACACGTTTATTTTTGTCCCATTGGCCGCTTGTAAGGAATACATACTTGTTTCTGTCTTGTTCTGGGCTGGAAGTACGCTGAGATCAGAACCAGTGTCAATTAATAATTGCATGCGAGTGGTTCTGTCGGTTACGAACAAGCGGCGTGTTTTTGAGTGGACAATAGATGCCGCTTCTATTGTCCTAGTTCGTTTTTTGCTGTGTAGTTACATGGATTTTCACATTTCCTGGCTTTGGGGCCAAACCTTTCGTGATACCAGCAAATATCCGAGACACGTGGACGGCTCTGACTTCTGTATCTTCTATATGTATTCCGGCTGCGACTTCTGCTTTGTCTTTGTGACGATTGATATGCCGATTTTAATTTTCTGATCTCCTCTTCTAATTGTCGTATCTTTTCATTCTGACTTGTATTGTCTGGGATACCTCCTACTGCGCTGCAGTTTCCTGAGTTGGTAGTGTTTAATTCTATCAATCGATCAGCAGTGTCGGCGAGTTGGGTTAGGTTTAACATAGATAAACTAACCAATATCGGTTGCATCTGTTGGGGTATCTGTTGCAGGAATAATTCACGTATAGTTTCTTCATCTGATAATCCAGCTTTGGTGGCTAATTGTCTTATATTTCGTAACATTTGGCTAGGCTTTTGATTACCTAATTTTTCTTTTTCCAGTAATGCTCTGATGCTTTGAGAACTGGTTAATGTAGTAGCCTTAATTAAAGCATTTTTTAGTTTTGTGTATGGCTGAGTTGGATCTGGATTTACTATTTCGTCGTTTACTAAATCGCCAATTTCAGCTGGAATTGTTCCTAATAGGTGTAAATACTTGGTCTCTTCGTTTGTTATTCTTGGGTGGTGAAGTGCGAATTTGCTTTCAACCATCGTTAACCATCGTTCTGTTCTGCCATGCATGAAAGGTGGTAGCGATAGAGCCATGATTTGTGTTGCTGCTGCTCCTTCGCTAATATTTGCGTCAGTCATCTTTAAAACAGTTTTCTTTTACTTAAACGTCGGGGTCACCAATTGTAGCTTTCGTTATGCTACTTTATTATGTTTTATCGATGCTTTATTGAATAGTTTAATTACCGAAGGAGGCGGTTGTGGCTATTGCCGTTGATGGCTTATTAAGCGGTTGCTTGTGGTATGTATGTTGCTGTGTTGTGTTGTTGCTTTGTGTTCTTGTGTTGTCCAAAGTTGATTTGTTGTTTTCTTTATATAATAAATCTTTGCAGTTGGTAGACGGATTATCGGATCATCTTTTGTTGCTGAAAGTCAATCGCCACAATACATCAATATCTGACTGCCCCGGCCCCCCCACTCCCTGACCACCGACAAAAGAGAAGTGCTCGCTGGGCTGATTGATAACCACCAGGTCTTCACTTAAAAAGAAATCAAGGAGCTCCTCCCCTCGGAGGGTGGAGGGGTCACCCTCCCTTATGTTCTTGCTGAACCACGCCGGGGATTGCGCATTCGCATCCAATCCAATGAGGAAGGGCCTCCTTCCCGCCAGCCTCTGCAATTCCCTTATCTTCTCCATATTTACCCCTAGGTCTCCTCCTCCCTGCAGTACATGCTCCCTATTACTATCTCTCCAAGCGGCGTTCTCACATGACAGGCCACGTGATAGCTGTCACCAAAGAATCCTATGTCAACCATTTCTACTTCATCACTAAGAATGTATATAACTGCCCAGGGGTTCCTAGAGCATATGACTTTGAAGCTGCTAGGAATTCTTATGTTACCTGCCTTGTTGACATAAGGCTCCTGAACCAACATTATGTCTACCTCATTTTGGGCAGCCCATATGGCAACCTCAGTGGTTGCACTCTGGGCCCTCTGGCAGTTGATCTGCAATATTTTCAGTTTTTCCTGACTCTTCTTCTTCTTTCGGGCACTGCCCCTACCCTTACCGTCTCGGGTTCTCTTTCTACTACTATCACCAGCGCTCACCTCACTGTCATCCCCACTAGTACTGCCAACACTCGCGTCCATCTCATTATCTATCTCACTATCACGATGGGGTGTTAATGGGGTGTTGCAAGCGAACATATAGCCTCTCACACTCAAGTGTCAACCTCACCTGCACGTGGTACACCCTGCTAAGCTAACGAGGCACTGACGACCGAAAATTGGCGGTATAACCATAATAACTTATCCACAGGAAATGGTAGATAAATACTCCCACCAGATCAGGAGATGAAGAACTGGGAGCTGGATTGGAAGCTCAAAGAGGGCATTCCCCTCACCGATCTAACCTGCTATAGGATAGTCTCCTATACAGGGAAATAAATTGACTCTCGCTCACTCGAATTTTGCCTCGGATAATGGATTGGATTTAACGATGACAGAAAGCAAACGAAAACGGAATAAAGGATTGGGTATAAAGGATTATATGAACATTGGATGTTGGAATGTCCGTGGAGTAGGGAATAAGTGCGAAGAACTCGAATTGGCATTAAAGGAGAGAAAGGTAGATATTGCTATTATAACCGAAACTAAGAAAAAACTGAAAGGTACCTGCGAGCTGGAGGAATACACAATGGTATACAGTGGGGTCCCGCAAGAACAAAGAGCCTCTGCAGGTGTTGCGATTTTAATCAATAGGAAGTGGAAAAATCGCATAGACTCCTACAACTTTATAAACGAGAGAATAGTTTCACTAAGATGCAAAATAGATAGAGGCAACATGACGATAATAGGAGTGTATGCACCAGATGAAGGTAAAAAAGAAAACACGGATACATTTTACGAAGATCTACAAAAGTATTAGATAACATCAGGAAAATCGACTATCTTGTGATAGGAGGAGACTTCAATGCTCGAATTGGAAAAGTTCCAATAGATAACGTAATTGGTATCCACAACGAAGATATACTAAATGGAAATGGCAGAGCATTGAGAGATTTTGCATGTTACAATAGAACAAGAATAATGAACACCTTCTTCAAGCACAAAAGAATACATAAATACACATGGTCTGCTAGGGGACAAACCTCCACGATAGATTATATGTTAGCTAACGACAAAACTTCTGAATGTGTAAGAGATTCACGAGTTTACAGAAGCGCGGATATCGGAACCGACCACTACCTGTTATGCACCACAATAAGCATCAAAGCAAGATGGCTAAAAAAACCGAAGAAACCTGACAACAAAGAGCTATTTAAAGTCTATCTACTTCAAGAAGAATCCGTGAGATACCTATATCAGCAAAGATTAGACGAACAAAGTAAGGAGCTGGAACCAGCTACAGATATAGAAGAAGAATGGACTAACATTAAAACCATCATCAAAAAGGCTGCATTTGAAGCCCTTGGACGTCGAAAAAAAACTAAAAGAAAAGGAATAAAGATATGGAGCGAAGAACTTAAAGAAGCAATCAAACACAAACAGACAACATATCTTAAACTACTCACAAATAAAACACAAGAAAATAAAGAAGTATACGATCAAAAAAATAGAGAAGTAAAGAGAATAGTTAGAGAATTAAAAGTGAATAAATGGAATGAATTTATAAGTAGAATTGAGAACGACGTACACGGGAGACAAAATGTAGCCTACAAAATCATGAAACATTTAAACAGCAAAGAAAAAGACACGGCATCTATTACAACTATCGACAACGAAGAATGGCTTAAATATTATAGGGAACTATGGTATAATGAAGAAGAGAAGCCAGCCAAAATAGAAATGGAAATGGAAGAGGTAGACAAAATAGAGATGGCAGAACTACAAGAAACACTAAACGAAGTCAAAAACCGTAAAGCAACGGGAACTGACGGAATAAATAGTGAAATGCTCAAATATGGTTCCGAAAATTTTAAAAGAAGACTATTAACATTTATAAATCTATGTTGGAGGAAAGTAAAAACACCCCAAGAGTGGAAAACAGCAAAAATAGTACCGATCTTTAAGAAGGGAAATAGAACGATGTGTGAAAATTACAGAGGAATCAGCTTGCTCAATACAACATACAAGATTTACTCGAAAATCATAAATAAGAGACTGAAAACATCGTGGAAGAGACAATCTCAGAAGAGCAAACAGGATTTAGGAAAGGAAGATCATGTGCAGATAATGTATTCAGTATAAAGCAAATAATGGAAAAACATCGTGAATATAATCGAGAGACACATGTAGCATACGTGGACTTCATAAAAGCATTTGATCGAGTAATGCGATACAAGATGTGGAATGTGTTAGAAAGGAGAGGTGTACCATACCATATCATAGAATCAATAAAAGAAATGTACCAAGATACCCAAATATGTATAGCTGATTATGAAATGGAAAAGAAAATGATAAATACAGGACTGAGACAAGGGTGCAGTATGTCGCCGACGCTCTTTAATTTATACATGGACGAAGCTATACGTAAATGGAAAAAACACATACCTTGCTACACAACAAACCTGAATAACCGGGAATTTGTAATAACCATGCTTTTTGCAGACGACCAGGCCATAATAGCAAACAGTGAGGACTCCCTACAACACGCACTTTTTAAACTGAGTCAAACCATAAAAGAATACAATATGGAAATATCTGTAAGCAAAACGAAAGTGATGGCATTCAAAGGACACGAACAAAAACGCTCAAAGATAGTGCTAAATGACCAAACCATAGAGCAAGTAAAGTCTTTTAACTTTAGGCTGCACAATGTCCATGTTTGGAGAGGATGACATACCCAAGAAAGTTGAAAAATTCAATTACATAAATGGTACAATAAGAAGAACGTTCAAGAACAAATCCAATAAAGAAACTGCATTGAAGTTCTATAAGACCATATCGATACCGAGTATAACATACGCCAGCGAGACTTGGACGATCACTAAAGAAAATGAAAGAAGAATCCAGAGTGCCGAAATGAGGTTCCTGCGCTCAGTAGCAGGATACCAACGGATAGATAGGAAAAGAAATGCCGACATACGAAAAGAACTCAACATATGCAGTTTAAACGAAATAATTAAAAATTATAGAGAAGCATGGAAGGGACACTTGGACAGGATGGACCAGACCCGAGTACCAAAACAAATGCTTCAATACCGACCGAGAGGAAGAAGATGTGGGCCGCCCCAAAAAGATGGAGCGACCAATTCGAGTGACGTAACGGGCCACAGGCCTAAAACTTGAAGATGATGATGATGACTATCACGATCTATCTCACTATCACTGCTGGGCACACCTGGGAAAGCGTATTGGGAATTCAAACCACTTGGTCCCGCTACCTGACCTATGGGAAAATCAAGAGTACCCTGCGACCGAGACAAGGGGGCATCAGTTCTTTCCACCACCACAACGTCCCCCTTGCCCCTGTTCTTGTTGTTACGGTTCTTACTTCTGGTCATTTTTACTTCAAGTCAAGTTCTTCTGTTCTACTTCTTCTTCTTCTTCTACTTCTGGTCAAGTTTTACTTCTATAATCACAGCCTCACGCCTTATATAGGTACTTTCTAAGCTTTTAGGTTGGTACGTATTGCAGAAGGAAATACAGGGGGAAGATAAATAAGGGTGACCAAAACAGGAAGATATGCACATACAGGGGAAAGATAAGTTAGGTTGGCCGAATCGGCCAATCGACCAATGGCAGAGGTATTTTATGTTAGTCTATCTTAGTTCATTTCATTTCTTGTAGCGTAGGTCTGCAGGGGTGAGCTGGAGGGTACTGGTCCAACCCCAACCCCCACAAAGGCTCCTGATGTGGACTCAGACCCCATGATTCGCCCTGGGATAGAAGCTCCCGGAGGAACCCAAGTCTGGGTGGGGAAGGAGGAGAGCCCACCTGCTCTCTCTCAGACAAATATGTGTACCAGGGGGTGACGATCAAATCCCCGGAATGGCGGAGGCCCATTGTGGAAGTGAACGCCCTTTTTAGGGAACAATTTCCCTTGGCCCCCTCCGCCGGAAAGGGGACAAGAAAGGAACCCAAAACGGGGTGGCAACCGCACTACCTGGAGCCGGCTAACCTATATTTTCCTTTCTTACAGACTTCAGATAGTAAGGAATGGCTGGACTAACTCACTGAACTGGATGTTGTCCCCTAACAGACGACCCGTACCACTGCACTCTCTGAACTGGGGTACGGGAAGCCACAGGGAGTACACGACCAGAAAGGAAGAGAGGCGAAGCCTGACCTGAAGTGCAGAAATGGCAAGCCCTAAGACTTGGACCAAGTCCCTGGACCTAGTTGTTGACCCCAGAACCGGAGACCATGCACTCCTGCACTCTCTGAACTGGATGGCAAGGGTAAAACAAACCTGGAAGCGCACGACCAGCAAGGGGACGAGGGAAGAGTCTGCCCTACGGCTACCGCGATCGCGACCAAAACCGCGAACCACGTGGCAGAGAGGCCAGCTGCAGCAAGTCACAAGTGAACGCCATGCGAGGAAGATCGATAAGTGTGCTCCCCTGGGGGACATACCAAAGATCCGCCGAGAGCCATGACAGGCATGAGCATGAGTGGAACTAGTGGCGAACTGCAACTTGGCAGCTATGCTAAATGTAACAATCTTTATCTTTATTTTATCGTGTTTACTTATTTTATTTTATTTTATTTTATTTATTTTCTTTTCTTGTTACAAAGTAGTGGACCATGAGTGAACGCCATGCAAGGAAGATTGATAAGTATGCTCTCCTAGGGGACATACCAAAGATCTGCCGAGAGCCATGACAGGCATGAGCATGAGTGGAACTGGTGGCGAACTGCAATGTGACAGCCATGTAACTAACTTTCTCTCTTACAGAAGTGTACCAGGGGGCAACGATCAGACCCCGAAGTCGTTAACCCCGGAGCCGGACACCATATCACTGCCCTCTCTGAACTGGGATATGGGTAAAACAAATCCGGGAGCGTAAGACAAAACCGGGGCGAGAAAGAGGCTCAAATGGGCTGGCAACCCACACTCCCTGGCGCCATAAGGGAACCTTAGACTGCGGCCCACGCGATTGTCCCAAATGGGAACCTTAGACCACAATCTTCGTGATTGTCCCGATGAAGGGGAACCTTAGACCACAATCTTTGTGATTGTCCCAATGAAGGGAACCTTAGACCGCAGTCTTCGTGATTGTCCCAATAAAGGGAACCTTAGACCACAGTCTTCGTGATTGTCCCAAATGAAGAGAACCTTAGGCCGCAGTTTACGCGATTGTCCCAAATCTCTGACGTAAGTTAGAGTAGGAAGGGAACCTTAGACTGGCGGGTCTTTGTGATTGTCTCAAATGCATACCAGTAGGGCCGTGGCCTAATCGGCCCTCCCATAAGGGCTTAGCGCCCCTTAGTGCACTGGTGCTATCTCGACTTACGGACGGGATTAAGAGGGTTCAGTCTTATACTCTCCGATCTGCTCTCAGGAACAGTAGGAAAACACAAGACTACTACGGGAGGGGGGGAGCCCTAGTGGTTTACCACTACCCCCCCAGGAGTGGTTGGCCTCGTAGTGGCTGAGGTTATGAGTCAATATGCTAGACTAAGTGGGACCCCTGGAGGAAGGATACCGGCGAAAGCAGGTAACACCCCTACCGGGAAATGTCCCGCCGCGCGAGAGTGGCGTAGAAATCCACTCCGGCCCCGGCCAAGTTAGTCCGGGAGGGTATCAGGAAAGTGTATCCGGCCCTCACTTAGGGAGTCGAGGCCGTAAGCCGAGATGAATAAGTAGAACCGGACGGGCATAGTACGCTTGCGTGCGCTTTAACTGTCCGTTGATCGCTCCGCCCAGTCCGGCGAAAGGGCCCTAGTCGCAGCAGCTCACGCACCGCGGCTAGGGGCGGACCCTCGCCCCATGGGGGGCCGTGCTGGGGTATGGCTTGACCGAAGACCTAGCAACGTAAAATATAACCCAGAATGTGTGTGATGTTGGATTCAGTAAGATGTCGAACTTCCTATTGAATATATACACGGGGGGAATTCTGTCGGGCTCCAGATGCAGAAGGGGGCACCTCCTCGAGGTAGCCATCCAAAATCCGCATGTGGCCAACAGCTCCTCGCCCGCCACTCCATAGCCGCCAGCTGCGTAGTCTAAGAGCGGCCCTAACCGCCATCTCTTGCACATGAAGATCAAGTGGAGGGAGGCAGAGAAGGGACTCTAGCGCCGCAGTGGGAGCCGTTCGCATCACTCCGGTCACAGACAGACAGACAAGTATCTGAATTCGGTGCAGGAGGATGCCGCTGTTACCAGCCTGGTTCTGGGCCACCAGACTAGGGCCCCGTAGCAAAGCATAGGTCTGACAATCGCAGTGTAGAGCCAAAGGGTGATTTTAGGGGTAAGACCCCATGACCGTCCCATTGCCCTTCGGCACTGCCAGAAGGCCATCCCCGCTTTCCCAAGTTTGTTTTGTAGGTGTTTTCCCCAATTTAGCTTCCTGTCAAGTATTAGACCCAGGTACTTGACCTCGTTTACTAGTTTTAGGGGGAATTCCCATTAGGCTGGGCATTGTCATGCTCTTCAGCTTTCTTTTGTTGGTGAATAGCACTAGCTCCGTCTTCGCTGGGTTGACAGAGAGACAGTGCTCGGTGCACCAATTTTCTAATATTTTGAGAGCTGCCTGCATTCGTTCGCAAACTACATTCTCAAATTTTCCCCTGAGGAGTATGGTGATATCATCTGCATAACCTACGGTATGAAAACCTTTGTCATTGAGGCGTTGCAGAAGGCTGTCTACCACCATGTTTCAAAGTAGTGGAGAGACCACCCCTCCCTGAGGACAGCCCTTAACAACCACGCCTTTAATTTTTGTGTCTGCAATATTCACCTCTACAGCTCTCCACTTCAGTATGAAACTGATCCATTTTGCGATGGTCGTGGGAACTCCATATCGGTGAAGTGCAGCATTTATACTGTCAAAGGTGGTTTTATCAAAGGCGGTTTTATCAAAGGCCCCTTCTATATCAATAAACGCCCCTAGGGTGCACTCTTTGTAGCACAGCGATCTTTCGACGTGCTCCACAACCTTGTGAAGTGCCGTTTCAGTCGATCTTCCCGGGGTGTATGCATGTTGATTCGCATGTAGCGGTCTGTGGGCCAGAACCGTATCGCGAATCTCTCGCACAGTTTTTCTAACGTTTTTAAGAAAAACGAAGTCAAACTGATTGGTCTGAAGGATTTGGGTAAGGAGTAGTCACTTCTGCCTAGCTTGGGTATGAAGATAACCCGGACTCTCCGCCACTCCTTCGGTATGTAGCCGTGCGCAATGTACGCCTTGAACATTTTGACCAGGTGCTCCAGCAGGTGTTCCAGGCCCCATCAAAGTAGGGCTGGAAACACCCTGTCAGGCCCCGGCGATTTGAAAGGACTAAAGGCTTTAATGGCCCATGCCGTTTTGGATTCATTAACGACCCCATCTGCAATTTCCCAATTAGTCTCAGTTGGTGGCTGAGTTCTAATGCCAGTCCAATCAAAATCTGGGACTATCTTACTATTGGGAAAGTGTGTGTGTAGCAGTATTTCGGCAGTTTGCGAGAGTGTTTCCGTGTACGTTCCATCCTCTCGCTGAAGGCTGCCTGGCTGCTGTTGTGGATCTTTGGAGATGATCTTGTTTAGTCTAGCTGCAGCAGCGGTCGACTCAACGCCGCTGCAGAAGACTCTCCATGATTCACGTTGTTTTTGGCGTATTACACTTTTGTACTCCGACCGTCTCGCCTTGAAGGCCGCCCAGTCAGAGTCTCTTTTAGAGTGCTGCGCCTTGTTGTAGAGCTTCCGTGCTGCTTTTTTCAGCTGGTCGAGTTCCGAGCACCACCAAGGTGTCGCTCGACCCCGTAGTCCAGCCGTCTGCAGCGGACACGAAAGCTCGTAAGCGTTTGTGAGGGAGTTCTGCAGCTCGCTAGCATACTGTTCAATCTCCTCAGTGGTTGTTAGTTTTTCTTTGTGAAAGCCCCGCCAGTACGTCTGTTCCCAAGGACGAGGTGAGGTGTTCTGTAAAGAGCAACCTGTTAACCTTCCTAGGGTTTCTGTACTGGCGGGGTTCCACTGTCATTGCTTTCATTTTGAAGCAGATCCATCTATGATCTGACATTGTCAGTTTGTTGGACACGTGCCAGTCATATATATAATTTGAAATACTTAACGACGCAGTGGTAATATCAATTACAGAGTTGCGGTGGGGAGACGCATAGAAGGTAGGGTGTCCCTCGATTAAGGATTACTAAGTTAGTACTAATAAAGTATTCTAATAGGGACTTACCTCGATTGTTGCAGTTCTTGCTCCCCATGCGGAATGGTGAGCGTTGGAGTCGCAGCCAATTATGAGGTGGGTCTGGTGTTGCTCGCAATAGTTCACGAGATCCACCATCCTCCGGGAGGTGGTAGCTCCGGCGAATCTATCGGGAGGTAGATGGATGCCAAAATGACGTCCACTTGGCCATTCCCGAAGTCACAGCCAATGCGAACTGCTGTTAGATCGCAGTCGCTAAACTGTGGCAAAAGGTTAGCCTGGATGGTGCTAGGTATGTATATACATGTCCTAGTTCTATTTGTGGTGTTACCTGTAAAATAGTACCATTTAATTTTGTAAAACCTCGTATGGTGGATTTTACTGACCATGGCTCTTGAATAAGAGCGATTGTGTCCTTGCAACTGTCAAGGTGGCGGCATAGAGTTGCTACTGCCCCCCGACAATGTTGCAGGTTTGTTTGTAACAAACTCCAGTTAGCCAAGGAAGCCATTGGGCCTACCTTGTGAGCTTACTGGTTTGTTTCGCTTCCGGGCGCCGCCTTCGGATTTACATCCGTCTCCATGGGAGTGGCAGGGGCCGTTGGCGTCGTTGTAGTTGCCGAAGTGGGAGGATCTTCCATCTTCTGCAACTTAACCTTGAGTGAGGTAAACTTATAGTTTAACCTCTCTCTTTGGCTCTGATGGTGGCGCTGTCTTCTTGGCCGGCACCGAAGACAAGAAGTTTGCCTTTCGGCTCGTCCTTGTCCGTGTCGAGAAAGACACACCATTCCTTTACTTTAGCCCATGTGTTTTGGGCAACGAGGCGCCTTATGACAGCCTCAGTGGGCTCTGGTTCCCCAGGAACCCAAAGGGTGACCTTGGTTAGCCTCGGTAGCTCATCCACCTGGACCACGTCAAGTTTAGCTCCCTCCCATGGTGGTGGGAGGTTTGCTATGGTGGTTCGCAGCCATTCCAGCGAGCCCTGATCACTGCAGGTGATCCGAAGGATCTGCCCTGAGTGATATAGCCCCCCGAATGTGGGTGCTGATCTTGCTTCATTATCCGCTGCCATGATAAAGGTATCAAGGGCAGCGGTGAGGCTGGTTTCTACTTTTCCTGCCTGGGACTCATCGAGCTTGCCCAGGAGGTTCGAGCGATCAATTACTGCCACACGGAGGTGCCTTCCGGCCGCCTCCCTGTAGGACACATTGTCCGCTTTTTTTGTATTTTTAGTTTCCGGTCGTGTGGTCTTCGCCCTCTTCCCTTGATTGCTCGAGGGTGAGGGAAGGGAATCATGTGACCGGAGCCTTTTTTTGGTAGCCTCGTCTTTGGCTGGCTGCCTGGTTTTCTTTGCACCCCTCGAGCGGGTGGTTGGGTGAAACCTAGACCAGCTCGTGTGCAGTGGTCGTAGGGCCTTGCTTCGAGGTGGAAGCGTTAGCTTCCAACGCTTGTCGGGCCCTTCTTCGCCTTTTGGCTTCTGCGCCGCAGACTCGAGTCCTCCGCTTGGGAGGTTCGGGATTTGCGGCGCTAAGAGACGGGGTATCCTGGTTGGACGCACCCGTCTGATTAGGAAGGGTATCCTCAAGGGACGCACCTTCCTGTGTTCTATCTGATACTTCAGCTGCTTTTTTTTGGTTTTATGGTTTTATCGTATCCATGTAGAAATTTCATCTCTCAGAGCTCCCCACCCTCCCGGAGCCTCATATATTGGGACGCTGCATTAGCGCCAGGGCTACTCGAGAGATATAGCATCCGACGAGGTGTGGTACTTGGGCACCCCATCCTCGCCTAAACACTCGTCCAGCTGAACCTCTGACGGAACAGCACAGCCGATTGATCAGGGTGGACTAGTCCTGACCTCCCGTTTGAATGGAAATCCAGGCCAAAGTGGAGTGTTGCCAGGCCCAGGAGAACTACATCCGCTCCCGGGCGGGCTCAGCCACCAGGATCCTTTCATCCCACCGTACGGGTCGCCGCGCACGGCAAAAACACGCAGGTACCTGTATTCGTCTGGATCCTCCACGGTAACCGTCATCCCGGTTTATTAACAGCTGTATGGTTAAGCACAAAGGTTTTTTAGCCCCCGGCCGAAGCAGGGGAGTTTTAAGTCCCCGGCCCGCATCCTAACAGGTACACGCCTACCGCTTCCTCAGAACTCACAAGCCCCCTTACCACGACAAGGTTCAGGTACATTTAAGGGGGTTTCTTACCAGGGACCGCCCGCCCTGGGGGACTACTAGGGACGCCTATTTCTCCGGGCGCCATTCAGTCTTCGGCAAAGCACCACTACCTTGACTTAAGGGGAAGACAGATGTACGTCTCCATTAGAGAACCTCTCACGTCAGCCTTGCGGGTTTTTCTCCTCCATCGGGATTGGATACCCTATCTCGGAGAGCACCCCAAGTTGCCTGGGACCACCAGCGAGGAGGTGTGGGTAGGATTTGGTCCCCAAAGTAGTCTCAAACACCTGGTTTAAGCTGTCCAAACGTCGCCCATATTTACATTGAAGGCGCCGAAACATTACCCAAATAACAACGTAAGAATTGAAATTGATTATATACTGGTAAATAAACGCTTCAAAAATTGTATCAATGGAGTCATAACATATCCAGGAGCTGATGCCTCATCAGATCATACCCCACTAGTACCTGATATAAAACTGAAATTAAAAGCAAAACAAAAAGGTAGAACTAATAGTTTAATATCACTGTTCTAAAAATGACACCACAAGGGTTTAGCCAGGAAAGTCGCCAACGGCGTTGAATAATAGCTTTCATGGTAGGATGGTTGTTTGAATATTCATTTAATAAATTTCTCAGAATTATTAATCTAACGCATACTCCTGTTATCGCTAATGAAATGGGATGAAGTAGGCAATTACCATCGCCGATGCTATCACGAAGACGAAAAAATCTGAAAAAAAAATTTCTGTCTAATAATTGGAGATTTTCCACAGTTTCAGTTTCACGAACTAGCTTTACAAATTGATCCACAAACTGCGTTTTTGGAAAAGAGCTTTTGATTTTTTTGTATTAAAAAGACCAAAGTTAACTTTGACCCTTGAGTAGTTTTTAACATTTTTGTGTTATAATGGCCGAAGTCAATATTGTTCCATTTGGAGTTTTTAAAATTTTTGTATTACGTGAGGCAACATTTGAAACAGTGCTTGCGCATTGGTTTTGACGTTAGCACGTTCTTGGATTTCGATGCAGTGATACTTTTTGAAAAACCAAAAAATATGGTTTTTACAAATTAATGGAAACCCAATTCGTAATAGCAGGAATTACACAAGACAACGGAATACTGCCACTACGAAGGCAACGTAAATGAAACAATGATGTGCGATTTAGAAGACGTGCAAAACCACCTTTAAAAGATATGTACGAGCACCTTAAGGAAGCAATGCTAAAAAGGATGTCAATTTAAAGAAAAAAATTTGTTACGGAAATATTGCATACACGGATGGTTGTGGGCTTGTTGACATAGACCTTTTGACTTCAAATAACCCCATAAAAAGAAATCTAATGGTGTTAAATCACACGATCTAGGAGGCCACTTCTGATCACAGAAACGAGAGAGTATACGATCAGGAAATGTTTCATGCAGTAACAGATTTGTTTCAGGGAATGTATGGCATGCGGCACCATGTTGTTGAAACCACATATTCACCACATCTATAACATCCAATTTCGGCAGAAAGAACTGTGTTATGTCGCGATATCGAGCACCAGTAACAGTCACTGCTTGACCAGCCTCATTTTCAAAAAAGTATAGTGCAATGATGCCTCCAGCCCAAAATTCGCACCAAACAGTGACACTTTGTGGATGCATTTATTTTTCGACAATCACATGTGGGTTCTCCGAACCCCAGCAATTTTGGCGACTAAAAAACATTAAGGTGAAAATGTACTTTATGCTTAGGATGATTTTGCTCGAAAATCAGCATCCAGCATGTTCAATAATCCATTCAATGTTCCCAAAAAATTTACTGCACCAATGGCGGCAAATTCAAATGTTGCGTTAAATTTGGAACACCCTTTAGAACTTGAGGCTATAATAATCAGGACCATCTCTAGTTTTCTCAAGTAGAGCATACATAAATTTTGTTTATGACGAGTATCGTGGTCGTGCACCAGCTCGTAAGTCCCATAACGCTCAACTTTTGACACAACCAATAAAAGGCTGTTTAATACATATATAAACCGAGCAAGCTGTCAACTGGACTTGTGACCAACAGTATACCGCAAAGTATACATCGGCCGACTGGGAAGCGAGAGATCGCGGTTCAAGTCCTGGTCGCCTTGTATACGCTACTGTGATCAAAGGTCCGATAACAATCTTTGGACTGTGGGAAGGCAACGAGAAACCACTCCATTAACTAGTCGACTTCGGAAGATCAATTGTCAGACTAGTGTCTCTAGCAGAGCTACATCCAAGTGATTTAATAGTACCCGAGAAAGGGATACCTCCGAAATCTCAAAATATTGCACTGAAGCTCCGTACTCCGTACGAGCTGTATGGGATCATCCTGAACAGGGAGAGCGAATTCGAGAACCTGATGACTGATATTTAGATGCGGCTCCAATCCTGAATTACTCATTTGGGAATTTTCCCTTTCCTTTGTGTTTTCTTTTCTCGCATCCCACTCGCACTCAAGTTTATGTGTAAGAGCGAATCACTCTTGACCTGCTTCTCTGCATTTCGCGCCAAGGCATCCATAACCGTTTCCACACCAGTCTCTACGGTGAGTATACAATATCATTTAACAACTTCACATTTTTCTTGCTCCTTTTCGATCCGCTTTTTTCCTATTACTTCACTGCTAGTCGAACCTCTATCAGACACCCTCGATGTGTATCCAATGTCCGCAAAACCCACGACTATAAATTTGGATTCGAGGTGCTTAATCTCAGTCAAAAGCAAATTGTTCTTGTTACGCCGCAGTTCAATTTTTTGCTTCAAGAACTTCACAATCGTTATCACGACGTCCTTAAGCGCAGACTCCAGTGATGCCTTAATCACGTAGCGCACCATATCAATTTTGACAGTATTGCGCTCTTTCGACTTTGAGGCTAGCTTTGTGCTTTTATTCTCCCATGATGGACAACTCCATTCATCCAACTTTCCGTCCTTATTCTGCTCACTTAATCCGTCCACCGACATCCCGACGCTTTTAAGATGAAAACAACCCAAAACATAATTAAAACGTGTGCATCGATAAGGAGATTGCAGACTACTATAAGTAGGTTACAAAAGATTTACTTCATAATAGCTTTAGTTGATAAATAATAATAAAACAGTTTTGAAAATTGGTAGAGGTCGTTCACCCGAAAGGTTGGCTTGTGAACTGCTTCTGTCGCCGGCTATAGGGTGATTGTGGTGATTGATAAAAACAAGGCTTAGGTATAGTATTGCTGACTAAAGCACTAATAAATTCTAGCAGAATAAAAAGTTGGGTGAAGACGTTATAATATTCAAGTTGCAACGACAAATAACCCAAACACAAAGGTAGGCAACACATATTACATAGCGTGCCATATTATTACAAGAAGTAACGTCGCACAGTGGGGCAAAATTCCCGAAATGCTGGCAAAATTCTGAAACTTGGTATATGAACAGCAAATAGGTTTAGGTTTATGGAAAAATTGTTTAAAAAAAATTAGAGGCACCAAGGTACTTGTTACAAAGAGTATGTTGTTATAGTCAACCATTTTATAGCCTCAACAGATGGCGGGACATGAACCTCCCAACTGTGGAAGCTGAAAAGCTTACAGTAATCGAAAACAAAACATAATAATAGTTTTTATTACAGCAACATTGTAACTTTTAAGATACTTCATTACACTATACTTCATCAGATACTATACTATACTTCATCGGATTAATTAAAGCGGATTAGGCCAGCCCTGGTAATAAATTTTAAAACTTGAATATCAGGCGTTTTAGCAAAAACTAGCAAAAGAAAAAAATTGCTATGCCATCTACAACAAGTGCTCTTCCAAAATTTCTAACGCCAATACAGGATGTAGTGTGTTCTAGTTATAAGTAGGTAGTAAATAAATAATAAACATAGGAAGCATAATAAGCATAGTAAGCATAGTAAGCAAATAATAAGCTTCCTCATAGGTAAGCTTATTCCGCATAACTAAGTAGGTTAGTAATAATTGTCTAGGTTAAGATTTAGTATAAATATGTCGAACAATAATCAGTGAGATAAGAATAATCACATGTCAGTACTCCGGCAAGGGTTATGTTCTTGCAGGAGACCAATTCAGTATTACGTAAAGTAAAAATAAAGTGTTAGTTCAAATCTAAGTAGTGTTTTTATCAAATGATGATTTCAATAAAAGTACTATACGATGAAAGTACTATATGGCGACCGTGACAGCTTGCAACTTCGTGAAGAAAAATTCTACAAAATTGTGTCCAAAACAAGTTGAATAAAGATAAATGGTTAGTGCATTTAAGTAATTATTAGAAAATTTAACTGGTAAGATGGGTACAACCAAATCCAAAGAAGCAGAAGTCACCGACACCGGAGTTGTTAACACTAACGTTATTGTGGACGAACAAGTGTTTGGTGGACGAAACGACATCAAAATAATGATGGTTATCATAACTACAGTGGCAGTGTTTTTCCTAGTGATGAAGTTACATAAAGAGTATCGACGAGTTTTAAAAAAAGGTGTAGCCAATAACATTGCAGTGCAGGCTTTTAAACATTAGAAAAACGAAAAACAACAGGCACGCAGAATTTGTGGGATGCAGATAATATGGTCAGCACAACAAATTTATGGTAGAACTATTTAAGTAAGTTAATATTATGTTGTATTTTGGTAATGAAAAACTGGGAAGAAACATACGCAGTGTTAATTCAGTTCTATGCGGCAATTACTAAAGAATCAAAGAGGGTGCTAAAGAAAGACATCCCAAAATCCGCATTAATACGAGAAGATGTTAAAAATAATGTTATTTTAAATTTTAATAAGTTTGTTAGTTTAGTTAATACAGTTAGGGACTCTTAGATATAGAGCAGTTATTAATAATTAATAGAGATTACGAAAAAATTAGGGAACGAGTCTGGCGGACATTTCAAGTTTTACATGTTGATTATAAAATACCAACCTCATGTTTAGAGCTAATTGATCCTTTTATCAAAGAAGAAATTGAAACTGATTCCGATTCGGAAGAAATTGATATTGATTTAAAAGAAATTTTAGAAATAAAGATGGCTTTACCAGCTGTGCAATTTTTTAATTTTGCGAGCAAAATTCTAAATACCGAATTTGATGGCTCACCAAATAGGTTACAATCATTTTAGACGCTTTACAATTACTAAAACTAATTCTGAAGGGCATGAAAATAATGCTATTGCATTCGTTAAAACTAAACTTACAGGTAAAGCGCGAGATTTAATTACTGATTTAGATACGTTAGATGATATCATTCAAAAATTACGGAAAGGTACAATTAAAGAAAATTCAAAGTCAATCGCCTCAAAATTGCTTAAATTAAAACAAAACAATAAAGAAACGACTAAATATGCAGAGGAAATTGATGCTCTGGCAGCTGAATTAAAAAGGGCTTATATTAACGAAGGCGTCCCAGAAGAATCAGCCGAAACGTATAGCACTAATACGGTGGTAGAATCAATGGTAAAAAATGCTGATTCTCAAAAAACCAGATGGATAATGGAAGCAGGTAATTTTTCAAATACGCGAGATGTAATTACTAAATTCGTTGGTATAAATGCTGAAAATAATTCTAATGTTTTTTATACAAATAATCGCGGAAATTTTAGGCATGTAGGGCATTTTCGAAATAATTACGGACGAAACAATGATCGTCGGGGTAGATATTATCAAGGTTACAATAATAGTAGTTTTAACCGTTTTAGAGGACAAAATGCTCTTAGAGGGAATCACAGAACAAGCAACGGACAAAGATTCAAAAATAGTAATCCCAGTAGAAATGTAAGAAATTATTCAGCAGAGAATCAGGGAAACGAAGAAATGTCCCAACCGGATCCATTGGGACAAATATAAACATTTTTAATATGGATCTGACACTTTCAAATTTTGTATTTGTGGAAACCGAAATGACGGGGAATCATAGTAATGCTTTTGATCGATACAGGAGCTGATATTTCCTTATTTAAACGAACAAAAATTAATCCAAAACAGCTCGTGGATAGATCAAAAACTTGCAAAATCAATGGTATAACAGACGGTTACGCGGAATCTATTGCATCTACGGAAACCTTAGTTTACATCAATAATCATACATTTGAGTGTACGTTTCAAATTGTTAATGAAAATTTCCCAATACCGCTAGATGGAATTTTAGGTAGAGATTTTATTGGAAAATATCAGTGTCAATTAGACTATGGCAACTGGTCGATGACCCTCAGTAATAAATTTGCGACCACAACAATACCAATTTGCGATAGTGTAGAAGATGTATTAATGATTCCTCCTCGTTGTGAAGTTATAAGACATGTAGATAAACTTAAAAGTAAAGATGATGCGGTAGTATTAAACGGAATGTTAGCGCCGGGTGTCTTTGTTGCTAATTCAATTATGTCCGGAAGTAATCCATACGTAAAAATAATAAATACAACATCTGAAAGTGTATCTGTGAATAGTAGTATTATCAAAGTTAGGAAATTGGATGATTTTAATGTATTACCTATGGTTGAAAATAATGTAAGTAAAGATCGGCAAGATATTATTTTAGAAAAATTAAAAGAAAATATTCCGGAATTTGTAAAGGACGATTTAGATAAACTATGTAAAGAATTTTCTGATATTTTGGACTTAAATCAGAAAAATTAACTACTAATAATTTTTATCAGCAAAAACTTAAATTGCATGAAAACTCTCCAGTGTTTGTAAAAAATTATCGAACACCGAGAACGCAAAAACTTGAAATTAATAATCAGGTCAACAAAATGCTTAGTGACAACATAGTTGAACGATCGTCAGCGGAATACAACAGCCCGGTATTACTAGTACCTAAGAAATCTGCTGATGGTGGAAAGCAGTGGCGTTTAGTAATTGATTTTAGACAACTCAATAAAAAATTAGTAGGAGATAAATTCCCTTTACCAAGAATTGATGATATTTTAGACGAACTGGGTAGGGCTAAATGGTTTTCAGTTGTGGATCTCATGTCAGGCTTTCATCAAATACCGTTAGAGGAAGGTTCACGTGACATCACATCTTTTAGTGTGGATTCAGGATCCTTTAGATTTACAAGGTTACCGTTTGGACTTAAGGTTAGTCCTAATAGTTTTCAGAGAATGATGTCAATGGCGTTTGCAGGTATAACACCTGAGAAAGCATTTTTATACATGGATGACTTAATAGTAATAGGGTGTTCACGAAATCATCATTTAAAAAATTTGAGAACTGTATTTGAAACTTGTAGAAAATTTAATTTAAAATTAAATCCGGAAAAATGCAAATTTTTTAGAAATGAAGTGACGTTTTTAGGACACAAAATTACAGATAAAGGAATTTTACCAGACGATTCAAAACATAAAGCTATAAATAAATATCCCATACCAGCAGATGCAGATTCGGCAAAACGTTTTATTGCATTTTGTAATTACTATAGAAGGTTCATTCCAAATTTTGCTGAAGTAGCCAAACCAATTAATAAATTGGCTAGAAAAAACGTTAAGTTCTTATGGGACAGTGAATGCCAAGTGTCATTTGATAAACTACGAAATTCATTATTAAGTCCAGAAATTTTGCAATACCCAGATTTTACAAAACCTTTGTTCTAACCACTGATGCATCAAAAGAAGCTTGTGGGGCAGTATTATCTCAAAATTTTGACGGAAAAGAATTGCCAATAGCATATGCCTCAAAATCATTTACAAAAGGAGAAATTAATAAATCGACAATTGAAAAGGAACTTGCTGCTATACATTGGGCTATAAAGTATTTTAGGCCATATTTATTCGGTACGAAATTCGTGGTGAAATCCGATCATAAACCTTTGGTGTACCTTTTGCACTAAAAATCCATCATCCAAACTAACTAGAATGAGATTAGATTTAGAAGAATATGATTTCCACATAGAATATATAAAAGGGAAAGATAACGTAGGAGCAGATGCTTTATCTAGAATTAGCATGAATGAATTAAAGGAAATGTTAAATAATAATAATAATAAAATATTCGTAATTACTAGGTCAATGTCGCGCAGACATTCTCAGGAAACAGACATTAGAAATAAGGTAGATACAGAAATGATCGCAATGATTCACGAAGCTCCAGACGCTGTAGATACAATAAGGTTACCAGTTTTAAAATTCATAATTAAGCCCAACTACCTTAGGGTAACGATGGGAAAACGTGGTAAACCCAGTTTTCACAGTGAATGGCAGCTTACTAATGACAATTTTTCTTTAGAGAAAATATTGTCTAGGCTAGATCTAGAGGCCGGTAAGCTGTTGTTCAATAAAGTGAAACTGAATATGAATGATCCTATATTTACGAGGTGCACCATTAACAAAATTAAAGAAATAGGATCAAGAGCGCTTAAAAAATTAAAAATAGTATTGGTTAGGGATCCCAAAATAATTAAAGAAGACAGCGAAAAACTGAAATTAATGGAGAAATATCATGATCATCCTCTTACGGGGGGACATTGCGGTCAAAAGAGATTATTAAAAAAGTTAAGAGTAAATTTTAGGTGGAAAGGAATATCGCGTGACGTAGCAAGATTTGTAAGAAAGTGTAAAAAATGTCAATTAAACAAGAATAAAATAACACATATAGAACCAATGGTTATTACACCAACACCACAGAAAGCGTTTGATATTACTTGTATTGATACTATTGGTCCATTTTTAAAAACATCAGATGGTTATACGTATGCAGTTACAATACAATGCGAATTAACAAAATATGTAGTGGTTATACCTGTTCCAAATAAAGAAGCAAAAACAATAGCGAGAGCAATTATGGATAATTTTATTTTAATTTATGGTCCTATGAAAGAGATTCGTACGGATATGGGTACAGAGTATAAAAATGAAGTCTTAGATAACTTGCTAAAACTCATGAACATTGAGCATAAAATTTCAACTGCATATCATAGTCAAACTATTGGCGGGTGCGAGAGAAATCATCGGGTTTTAAACGAATACATAAGAATGTATATAAATAGTAATTTAACTGATTGGAGTGATTGGCTTAAATATTATAGTTTTGTTACAACACAACACCAAGTGCATATCATAATTATACACCTTTTGAGTTAGTTTTTGGTAAACAAGCCGAAATACCTTATTCAGTAACAGGAATGATTATAGACCCTGTATATAACATAGATGCTTATTACGCGGAAGTTAGGTATCGTTTGCAATCAGCCGGTAGTCGTGTTAATGCATATTTGCAAAAAATAAAACAGAAACGAAAAATAGAATTTGATAAAAGGACCAGTACTTTAAATTTGAAGTCGGGAGATTTAGTGTTAGTTAGTAATGAAGCTAGAACGAAATTTGAACCGTGGTATAAAGGACCATTCCCGGTAATTAGTTGTGATGGTGTAAACTGTACAATAAAGAATCAAAAAGAACAATCAGTGACTGTGCATAAAAATCGGGTGAAACTATTTAAAAAGTGAAAAAGACAATCAGTTATGTGTTAATAAATAGTTAGGTAATAAGTATGTAATCTAGATAAGTAAATAATTAAAATATTATTATTATAGTTGGTTGTATTTTAAAAATTCCCAATTTGTCGGAAATGTCTTTCACAAGTGGCCATAGTGAAAGCCATTCTTTCAAAAAGGAGATGTAGTGTGTTCTAGTTATAAGTAGGTAGTAAATAAATAATAAACATAGGAAGCATAATAAGCATAGTAAGCATAGTAAGCAAATAATAAGCTTCCTCATAGGTAAGCTTATTCCGCATAACTAAGTAGGTTAGTAATAATTGTCTAGGTTAAGATTTAGTATAAATATGTCGAACAATAATCAGTGAATAAGAATAATCACATGTCAGTACTCCGGCAAGGGTTATGTTCTTGCAGGAGACCAATTCAGTATTACGTAAAGTAAAAATAAAGTGTTAGTTCAAATCTAAGTAGTGTTTTTATCAAATGATGATTTCAATAAAAGTACTATACGATGAAAGTACTATAAAGTTCCACAGGATTCATAACTAAAATCTATTTAAAGCCCCATTATCTTTCTGTAAGTAAACTTACCGTACATCCTGGAACCAAGTGTTCCATGAGAGAAAGTTATAGTGTTATAGTAGTTCTAGCCCAAAAGGCTGCTGAAAAAAGCTTTAAACGTAAAAATATTAACTTTAATTTTAATCTCACGAAATGATTGTATTCGACTTTGTTCCCTATGATGATCGCGGTGGAGTTAAAATCCCACTGGCTTGATGCATTTTTGCACAGTATATACAAAAATAATAATGGCGAAGGTGTACGTGCAATTTCATTTTTTGAATTTTGACCAGGTTTTGGAGACTTTGCCCCACTATGCGTCGCTTGTTACGAAAATCTAACGCTTTCGACAAATTTCTTATTCCTAAATTTAAAATTATTTTTAATAATTTTGCATTCAATAATTTTTCAAAAATTATTTGAGTTTTTAAATTGAATATTAGGATTTTTATCGTTGAACCTTGAGAATTTTCGATATTGTTATCACATGTGGCGCACTAGACCCCCCGAGCGCAGGCGTAGTAGAGATAACACGGGTCGGAAATGAACTTATCGGGAGTCTAGCCTTAGCCCTCGAGCGGTGCTGATGTATCTTCTGAAATTGCCAGTGCAATTTATCAGCGCTAGTTTAGTATTAGTGTCATCAACTTACCGTAGTGGGTAAATTTAATTAGTTAGACGTCATTTTGGGTTTCCGATCGCGTGAGCGGATATTTTATTTTCCTATGGAAAGTAATGGAAATCGTCATATGGTAGATGGTTTGATTGTGTTTTAACGCGCCATTTTGATCCGTTGTCTTTCATCCTGCGCAAACGTTAGCGAAACATTATCGTGTTTGCGCACTAGAGATAACGCAACTACGTCACAGAAATTGTTTACACCGAGTTTTGTTTACGTTCGTGGAATTATTGCTATTTTGGATTTACCACGACTGCCTTTTGATGGTTGGTTACCTACTTGTTATTCAATCTCATTGCATTCACAACGGTTCCGAGGAGGAATATCCAAGTGCACCTTTGTTGGACGGACATTTGCAAACAGCAGGCATCACCAGTTGGAAGTGTTCCTCGAGTGCTGTGCGTATAGTGTTAGTGTCGGATTCATATTCTTTTGAGAAAATAGTGCAGTTTTTAAGGGTACCGACTGTCTTATTACCGAATGTAAACTTATGGTTTGTACAAACGGGTAAGTCCTTTATTTTATCCTTTATCAACTGCTTTAAATTCGTTTCTTTAAAATTTTGAAGATCCGAAGAATCGGATCATAGTTTTTCTACATACGCACTGTGTGACTCAGTCATTTCCAATCTAGCCAATTGCCAAGGGTTGGCTTGTAGATATTTTTAATCATTCATTATTCATTAATAAAGTTTATTGCAATTGTTCATTGGGTTTTATTGTTGGAGAATACCTAGCAACAGCACCTACGGCTCTCGCATCCGCGATCAGCATAGAGCTAGTTTTTAACAGCGTGGCAAATCACAAAAATAAATTTTGTGAGAAAAGGTTGTTGGCCCTTTTGGCAAACAGTTTTTTTCTTCACGCTACAAATGAAAAAAAACGGAAAGCTATAAAGAGAACAACCTATAAGAGGAAAACAAAAGAATAACAGCGTAGGTAGCCTAGACGACTACGTCAAAAGGAGTAGACCTCAGGAAGACGAAAATAGCAGTGAAATATTTAAAAGCAGCAAAACAACTCCTAGATCGCCTAATAGAGAAAACCCGAACACTGTAAGGAAATTAAGTGAGAACAAAGTAGAGGAAATGGAAGAAATTAAAAAGGTTATGGAAAGTCTTAATGACAATATGACACAGATGAGAAACGACAACACAGAATTGAATCTGGAGATAAGAGAGAACTTTAATAAAATGCAAGAACAGATGGAATCTCAGGCGATGGAACTAAAAATTGTGAAAGAGGAACTGAACCAAACGAAAATGGAATGGGGACAGGATAGGGTGTTAAAGGAACGGAGAACTGAGGAACTTGAGAATAGACTGAAAGCGATGGAACATAAACTGGAATACCAAGAGAGAGCGAAGAGAAGGAACTCTTTTTTTTACCTTTTTTTAAAACAATAAAATCGCTAAAAACAGATAAAGATACGCAGACCATGTCGATAAAAGATAAGAACGATAAAATACTTAACGAAAAGAATGAGATTATGGAAAGATGGAAGGAGTATTTTACGGAATTACTATGTGACGCAAATAACCAAAACATAGAGTTAATACCTGTCCCAAAGGAAGAAAAAGAAACGGAACATATAGGTAGCGAAATAGATATGGATGAAGTAGAAAATGCTGTGAAAACAATGAAGAACGGCAAAGCGACGGGACACGATAAAATAACGGCGGAAATGATAAAAAATGCGGGACCTGACGGAATAAAAATGTTTTGGGAAATATGTAGAAAGGCATGGAAAGAGGAAGAGATACCAAAGGATTGGCAAATAGGGGTCATATTGCCTATATACAAGAAAGGTGACAAAAAAGAATTGTAACAATTATAGAGGTCTGACATTGCTAAGCACTGCTGCAAAAATATATGAAAAGATACTGGAAAAGAGACTAAGAACGTATGTGGAACCTATCTGGAAGAAGTGCAGAGTGGATTCAGAAGGGGAGAAGTGCACAAGACCTTTATATTCACTCTAAAGCAGATCATACAAAAGGCAGTAAAGAACGGGACAAATGCGTACTTCGCATTTATAGATTTGGAGAAGGCATTCGACCGAGTTCAGAGGCAAATAGTATGGAACATACTCACAAAAGAAATGTAAATAGTAAATTAATTAAAACAATCAAGAGCTTGTATAAAGTAAATTACAACTATGTCATGACTAGAAATATGAAATCTGAGAAATTCCAAACACGACAGGGATTGAGACAAGGAGGAGTGATGAGCCCTGTGTTATTCACGATATTTCTAGATGAAATAATAAAGGAATGCCACCAGCAAACAAAGGAAAAACTACCAGTGGGACATAGAAACATGCAAAAGATAGTGATTTCGGAATGCGCTTTTGCAGATGATATAGGCATCATGGCCGGAAGTGAACGGGGATTGCAGCGTAGTCTAAACGTATGGAACGAAATAATGCTAAAATATGGGATGAAGATAAACACGGGCAAGACTAAAGTAATGGTAACAGCACCACAGAAGGAAACACTGAGCATTACGATTGAAGGTGAAGAAATTGAACAAGTTGAGAACTACAAATATCTGGGACTGATTATACAAAGTAATGGGAAACAAGAAGAGGATATAGAAGAAAGATGCCAGAAAGCATTAAAAATGTACCACTCCATTAACAGAAAATTTATAAGAAGTGAAATTACGAAAGAAACAAAAATTACTGTGTTTAAGACTATCTATAGACCAATATTATCATACGGTTGTGAGACGTGGGTCCTGAATGCGGCACTTAAGAGTAAAATACAAGCTGTTGAGATGAAATATTTGAGAGCTGTACAGGGCATCACGATGCTGGACAAGGAAAGAAACATAGATATAAGGAAAAACCTGGAATTGGAATCAATACATGAAGTGGTAGAAAGGAGACAACTTGGATGGTGGGGCCACTTGCAAAGGATGAACGAGGAAAGGCCAACTAAAATGATATGGAAAGCCAGAGAAGGACTAAGAAGAAGGAGAGTTAGACCGCGCGAAACTTGGGACAGCATTATCGAAAAAATAGTCACCAGCAGAGGAACTACAATGTATGAAGCGGAACATCTAGCGAAGGATAGAAAAATGTGGGCACACTATATGAAATACGGTAATAAATGTAAAATAAATGAATGTACACCCTACACCTAACGGTAATTATATTAGGGAATTATGCTACAACAAAACTCCAAAAATCATGACAGGCAAGCAGAAAAATATTGATGTTACGATGCAGGGGCCCGGAACCCCAGTATCGGTCGTGGATGACGTCAGAGCGGGCGTCACGCGACCGCTCGGAGATCCTGGTGGATGCCCAGGCTAGGACTCTTTTGAATGCTACTGGAAATGACGACAACACCAGCGCGATAATGGACACGAATAAGGCTGACGATGCAGAAATTGACGAAATCATCGAGGCAATGACGGTGGAATGCAACGAGAAAATTATAACAAGAAAAAGAAGCTTCACTGAATCAGAATGTAAAGCGCTAAAAGAAAGCCTCACACAGAAGCTCGACAGAATCAAAGAGCTACACAAAAGAGAACGGGCGCGGCGCGACCTAGCGGCACAAGTCAACAACGATCCGCTCGTTGATATCAAGCGCAACTAAAATATGCAAGATGCCGCAATTAGGCAACAACTAAAGTTCGAAAAGTACTTACGAGTATACAGTCAGATATAAAAGTGAAACTGGAAGCAAGGCAGGCGAAGTGGAAAAAGCATGAAAACAGGCAAAACAACAAGAAAAGGCCGAAAATGGCGGAGAAAGTTCCTCAGAAGGGCCACGGTCAGCGAGACCAAGCACCTGGTTTGCACGCTGGAAACCAAACTGAGCGACTTTGAGGCCGTTGGCCGAACCAAGTGGATGTCAGAATGCAAACCGAGTGCAAACAGCTCGTTTTGGCACTAGATAAAGTTAACCAAACGGTAAATAGGGGGAAAACGTGCAAGAAGAGGCCACAAACACCTCCATACCTCGAGAGTGCTGGGTGGCATCTCAGGACCCACCAAATTTATTGAGAAAAAAACAGCAACTATTCCCTTGGAAACGTAGCGCAGGAAGAAAGCTAAGAGAGCCATGCTCAATTACACAAATATTAATCACGGTTTGCCGCACGACAACAAAAGGCAGCATGAAGAACATAAAAGAGTGGCCCGAAAAGCCAAAATGGCCAAAAAACATGTAAAATCTGATGCGCTGATGATTAAAGCCTCGGCGGAAACCATCAAAACCCAGCTAATCAGAATTAAAGAAGTTGTGACGAAGGATCAGAGTGCGCCCTGGATAAAGATCGTGAGCAAAACTAAACAAGGCGACATCTTAATTGAAGTTGAGAAAGAACAGCGAGCTCGAGACATTGTAAAAACGCTGGAAGAGCGCCTGAGCCCGGAGAGTGTTCGAGTTCTGTCGGGAACTAGAAAAAACTTCACTATTAGAGGACATTGAAGAAGATGCCTCGGGTAGAGTCAAGAATCCCGAACTCAAAAGTACACTTCTCCCTATAAAAATGGCTTAACCAAACGAAAGAACGCAAAAATACAAGCTCTTTAAGGTGAGAATCAATCTTGTCGGAGTTGTAATAAGGCCACAATTTAATTTTGAACATTGCAATTTTCCCATAAGAAATACATGTAAGTGTATTATTGCGTAACATTACGCAATAATTTTATGCATTTTAGTAACAGTACGTGCAGATTTAACTACCGGATCTACCTAAAGGCGTGGCTAACTAGAGCAGCGTAAGGTAGGTGTTAATCGCTCCCTGAAATCCGTCGCGTCAACTTTCAAACTTTTCGAGTTGGAGCCGCTTAAGGGATGTTTTTAATGAGTTTAGCGCGTGTCAAAACCGCTCGAAGCCCCGCACAAGCCCCGGAGGGGCGAGGGCGGGTGCGGAGAGTAGGTTTTGACAGCGCAACCACCTCCGAAACGAATTCACACAAAAAGTGATTTTTTTTCAGAAATTTGTTGTCCGATCACAAATTTAATTCTTTTTATTAGCTAATTACACCATTATCTTTCATAATTCGTTGTAAAAAACGAGATTCTGGTAAATTTACAGTCGCCACATCCTCTTTCAATTTTGGGGGCGGGGTTAAAGTTCAAAAGAGCCATAGATAAAATTGCATTCCAAATTAACTTTAAAGCCGTTTTTTTCAAAATTGTGTGAACCGACCGCAAATTTTATTTTTTTTATACGCTAATTAGACCCTCATCTTTCATAATTCACTTCAAAAATCATGAAATTCCAAATTCGGGATTATTGACCATCCCCGATGCCTCTAAGCAAGAAGTGGCGGAAGAACTAAAACTGACCCACAGAGAAGACATCACCCTGCAAGAACTTCGCCCATACTATCAGGGCACGCAGATCGCTGTAATTCAAGCGAGCGGCGACGCAGCAGCCTGGTTCGCACGAAACACACACGTGCGGATCGGAATTATCAACAGGTGCCGAATAAGAGAAGAGCCATTTAAACAGCGTTGTTACAAATGCTGGATGCCGGGGCACGCAGCTCCGGATTGCAAAGGCCCTGATAGGACAAAACAATGCCTGAAATGTGGTAAAGAGCGACATGCAGCCATGGATTGCGTAGAGCCGCGGCCCTTTTGTAACAGCTGCCAACAGGTCGGGCATAGAACGGCCAGCAGCACCTGCCCAAGACTTAGATCGGGAGCAAGAAGATGCTGGAGGAGGTGTGGCAAATCCGGTCACCTTGCGAGAGACTGTAAATCGGAAGTCTCACGGGGGCAGGAACATCAAGTTCCCACTAGTCAACAGGCAATTCACGCAAATGACCAGAGTGCTGCAGATAAACTTGAACAAGGCGGCGACGGCCCAGACTCTGTTCGGGCAAACACTGCTGCAGCGGGAAATTAATATAGCAATTATCAGCGAGCCACACCGTGCCGAGATCGACAGTTGGCACGAAGATCACACGAGGCAAGCAGCGATATCTGTCAAACTCAACAAAAGAGTTGAGAGAACGGGGGGGGGAAGCACGGGTATGTGTGGATAGAGATGGATGGCGTGGCATATTACAGCGTCTACCTCACTCCAAACCAGACCATTGAAGAATACGAGATGAAAGTACAAGACATCTTCCGCACGGCAGCCCAACATATGACGGCTTCAATAGCGGGCGACTTCAACGCTCAGGCCCCTGAGTTTAATTACGACCGCCAGAGGTAGAGTCCTGTCCGAGAAAGTGGCTGCAGCGAGACTCGAGGTGGAACACCGGCCAGAATCCCATTTACCAGACAGGCGACAGAAAGCAGAGGAGGATCAGCGTCGATACTCGACATAACGTTTGCAACTCCAAATCCCACCAGACACTTCAGGGGTGGAGGGTCCTAGAGGATGAAAGTTCCAGTGACCATAAGTACATTGAGTATGAAATTGGGAGAATACCGCACTCCCAAGAAAACCTAAGGGGTGGTCAACAAAAAAAGTCCAAAAAGACCGATTAATTAAGTTAACAGAAGATCCAAGGAGAGAAAGTTGCAGAGAGCACTTCGCAGAGGGGTGCAACAACTCGACGAAACAGAGTAGCAAGGGGCACGGAGGAAACTGAAAACATCCATACTCAAGAGCAAAAAGCAAAATTGATTAGATATCATAAAAGAGGTTGATGATGACGTCTGTGGCACGCGGCGCACGCGAAAACTATGCACGCTCATAACGCTGGACATTAAGAACGCGTTTAACTCGGCGGGGGTGGCAGCACATCATCGACAAACTTTTGAGAAGACAGACGCCCGCGTATCTTCTGAACATCATGAAGAGCTTCCTCAGCGAGCGTGCCATAATAGTGGAAGAAGAGCAGCTGCAAGAGGAAATGGTCGTGACGAGCGGGGTTCCGCAGGGGCCGGTGCTGGGTCTGACACAGTGGAACCTGATGTATGATGGGGTTCTCAGACTGGACCTTCCGGAGCGGGCGACGCTCACCGGATTTGGTGAGCGTCGTGGCCGCGAAGACGGCCAACGATCTTACCACCACAGCCAACGAGGCACTGAGAACAATAGACATCTGGATCCAAAGCAGTGGACTAACTCTGGTGCCCCAGAAAACAGAAGCAGTGTTACTAATCGGGAAAAGAAAGTGCGGCGATGTGAACATTGAACTGGGCGGACACGGCGCGGTTCCGGGGAATGTCGGGAAGGTCCTCGGCATAATAGATTATAGGTTGTGCTTCGTAGAACATCTGCGCGAAACAGCAAAAAAGGCGACCAGGATGGCAACTGCACTGTCGAGATTGATGCCGAGAATGTGGGGGGGGGGGCAACGTACGCCAAGAGAAAAGTTCTCGCGTCGGTGGTGAACTCTATATTGATATACGGTGCCCCGATTTGGATAGACGCGATGAAAGTGGCGTTGTACAGGCAAGTCTACGAAAAAACTCGGAGAGTAACTCTATTGAGAATAACCGCAGCATACCGTACAGCATCGAGCGAGGCGCTGGCGGTAATGGCGGCGATGCCCCCATTAATTTGATGGCTGCAGAAAGAGCGAGTAACTACGAGAGAAGGGCAAGAACACCCCTGGAAAAAAGACTAGCCAGAGATGATCTCATGGCAGGAGAGATGGTCCAATGCCCGAAATGGATCGTGGACACGCATGATGATACCAGAGGTACGGCCCTGGGTAGAGAGGCAGCACGGGGGAAATCAACCACCAACTCGCCCAGGTATTAACGGGCCATTGATGCTATAACGAGTACCTGCATCGCTTCGGAAAGATCGACTCATCAAAATGTTTTTACTGCGAGGAACAGGTAGGCAGTGTCCAACACACCATCTTTTTGTGTCCAAGATGGTCAGTTGTAAGTGCAAATAGTGGCATCAATAAGTTAAATGTCCAAAACATGGTAACCGAAATGCTTAAGAGCGAGAACCGCTGGTGTGAAATCTTGCGTGGGATCACCGAGATTATGAAAATCAAGCATGAAGAAGAGATCAACAGAGCAAGAGAGATGTAATATACATTCCAACAACTTACGCGTTTAACCTGTATCAGGTAGAACTGATGCCTATGGCGATTCCCACCTGGTCAGTCCCGAAAGGGGAGGGGTTTTTAGTGGGTAACAACTATCCGAGTCCTACACTCTCGGTCTTAGGAAAGACCGGGGTTAGTACATAAAGTATTTTCCCCTCCTCCAACGCACGCAAAATAAAAAAAAATTACGATTGCCAAAATTGTTTTAACCGAATCGCGGCACTTTGATTAACCAGAAATGTTTTTTATTGATGTAGCATTAAATTAAAACTAAATATTTACAAAACTTATAATTAACCACTTGAATTTGCATATTTTCCTAAACAATGGAAATTTCGTGATATGAGAGTCCATTTACTGCTTTTCGGAAACAAACCAACAATGCAATTTTGGCCGTCCATTGATAAAATAAATTGTATTTACTAAAAAATGTTGTGATGAAATTGACCTGACAACAATTCCTGGTAAGTTACGTTATCTTTTGATTACAAAAATTTTATTTTTAATTTTTCAGGCTTTTCCGATACAAAAATTTGTCATGAAGTGACCAAATCTGGAAGTCATGTAATCGTGACATTACATTATGCACCTATACGATATAGAACTTGATGTTTGATTCGATTAACCATCTTTTAAAACAAAGAATTTTAAAACGATTTACCTGACAAACTTAATTTAAATTCGAAAATGAAAGACTTGGAAATATAATACTTGGAAGAATTTTGCAGCATAATTAAACTTATAGCATGGACTGCCACCAGCCTACTACGGACAACTTCTTCCAACTAATTATAAATTCGAATGCAAAATGTGATATTCCAATGTGTCACCCATTTTTTTACCCAAGATTATTTTCTTTTGCTGGGTTAATAATTATTTCTCCAACCAGGAGATCATTGAGCGACAAAAATTTTGTAATCTTATACCGTATAAGGTTGTTCCAAAAAACTCCTTGATTGCAAAACATTTTGACAAGAAAACAAACTTGGATTCAAAAGCCTCAAGTAGTGATATCCCATCGATATCTTCGATGGGAAACTCGCGAGCTGGGTGCTCGTCTGTCGGACGTCTAAAAGCCTGGTAGCAAATCTGAAAACGAATTCAATAAATGCCCGTAAGACATCCGCGGTCACTTTCTGACGCCGAGAAGACGCAAATGTCACCGGTCGATGAGCAAACGGCGCGGATTTCTGATAGTCGATGTTAATCGACCCGAGAGGAGGTAAAAATCATTGGTCAGTTCTTACCGGGGAAGATTAAATGAAAAACCAAAAAAAGAGATCTGTGAAATCGTACGCGACGTGACCCAGCGGACGTGAGATAAAATGTGCAATCGAATGCCAGGTGGCATCTCAACCCGAGAGGACATCAAAATCACCGGTGGGAGCTCATCCGAAAAAGACGAGCAACATACAAACGCTAAAAATTTTTAGATTTCAGATTATTTTTAAAGTTAGCTCCGCATGTAACTTAAGTTTCTGCTACAAAATATGATTGTTTTTAAGGCTCGTGGTTTGCTCGTCTTTACGAACGACTACGAGTATATTTTGACGTAAGAATAATTAATTTATTTTTAAGAATAATTAATATGTAATAATTAATTAAATTGTAATAATTAAATAAATAAATTTTAGATAGTTTTTAAAAAATTTATTGAAGACATGCAAAAAATAAATCTACATCAAAAATTGCACAATTATGAAATGTACAATACAAGCGGGAATTTCAAAAACCCAGCTAGTTATATCTCAACGGTTAAATAATAAAAAATTAATCACTTAAACAAAACAAATTCACAATTTTAAAAAGTTTTATTTATAAAACAATGTTACGTTACTTAGTACTTACATTTTTTTCAAATAATCCTTAAGAACATCTAATGCGGGCGATTCTTGTCCATAATCCTAAAAGTAGAACAACATGTTACAAAAATTATCTCCGCGCAATCCTTCCACTTCGGAATCAATTACTCATTTAAAAAAATCACTTACCCGAATGACCACAACAGAAGTGCGCACAACTTTTCTCGCCTTTCCGGTGCTGTCAATTTTGCAGAGTCCAGCCCATTCGCCCAATTTTTTGTTGTTATCGACTTTGACCAATGGAATTTTATGTTCGGAACATAAAGCAGTGACCAATTTTTTATACGTGGGTTCGTCACAGTTTTCAGCCAAAATGCACAATTCTGCTTGCCTTTTGTCTAAGGCTCTTGTGGCTTCGCGAATACCGCGTACAACGCCATCGTGAATTAATGCAGTTTTCAAAACCATTTGTAGGGCTTCGTTCACATCCATGGCACCACCGCCAGTAACCGCTGCTGAAGGAGCATCATCACTATAACAAAACCAAAAATTTTTTAGAAATTCGTTATGAAAGAATAAAACAAGGAAATAATTGTAGGTTAGGTCAATACTTACATTTCAACGTCCGACATCTTCTTTGTTATTTTCTAAAATTGAAAAATGCCAATTAGTACAACAGTGATATCGAATATTTCAGATGGGAAAAAAATTATTGTATAATCAAACGAAATATTACAGAAAACGGATTAAAGTTAAACGTGGTGTATATTTACCTTATCAGTCACTTGTGAATGTCAAAAATCAAGAATTCGTTAGTTCGTCTTGTTGTTGTTGTACTTTCACTTCACCTCCGTCGCGTTTATATATATAATAAAATATTGGAACCGACAGGTCTTGCCAACTTCAAATAATGAAAACATAAATACAGAGTAGATAATAAATAATCCGTAAATACACAATAAATAAGTGTTTACAGGGTCGTCGCTATAGTTTTAAAATTTAATTGAAGAATGATTTTCATTGGTTTCTATAATTTTAATTCATGTTAACTGTATTGTAAATACAGTAAAGACAGGGCGTACTTATAATGTCAGAACCACGCTAATATTTTTTAAGGTTTCACAATAAAATAATAAAGTTAAAGAAATTCATTTTATTTTTCAAAACGAAATTATTAGATTTAGTGAAATTTAAAACATTGATTTCTAAAATGAATCATAATCGCTTTCTTGGGGAGACGCTGAAAGATTCGGGTACCGTTAAACTTTGCCCACAAGAGATAACCTTGCACAAAAAACGTGTCGTAATAACATGTTCCCATTGGCGCCGTAACTGCATCGGCTGATTGAAAAAATTGTTTTGTTATCAACCTAAAACCAAGACTCAAAAATTTCCATTCTTCGCTTATTACGTCACTGTAGCTTATACTGCTTTGAAGGTGCATGTCGCCAGCCCCCACCCATTTCAAATTTTTTATTCAAAAAGTCTAAATCGCTTGTGCATTCTTTATTTTCGTTTGTACCTCTTTCGTTTTAGAAATTTAGTTGGGAGGGGGGAGGCTAGAGGCATGATAGCCCCCCCCTATTCAGAATTTTGGTCCGAAAATAGTCTTAATCGTTTGTGCATTGTTTATTTTCGTTTGTACCTCTTTTGTTTTCGAGTAATAGAAAAAAGTTTTACTAAAATCTTAATCTAAAATCAATTATGTGTATATCAAAAAATCAAAAAATTCGTTATTCGGTTAAAAAAATACTGGAAAGCTCGTTAATCTTGCTGCGCGTTAATTTAGCTTTTGTACTTATTAAAAACCTCAAAACGAGAAGAGGAACAAACGAAAATAAAGTTTGTACAAATAAATATATACAAAGAACAAACGATCTGAACAATTTTGAATCCGAAATTCAAAGTTAAAATTTAGCAGGTCTCCAGCCCCCCCCCAAACTTTTTTCAATTATGCGAAAACAAAAGAGGTACAAACGAAAATAAACAATGCACAATCATGCACAAACGATTAAGATCATTTTTGGACCAAAATTCTGAATGGGGCTAACATGTCTTTAGCCCCCCTCCCCAACTAAATTTTCGAATAATTCTAAAACTAAAGAGGTACAAACAAAAATAAAGAATGCACAATCATGCACAAACGATTTAGACGTTTTTGAATAAAAAATTCGAAATGGGGGCTGGAGATATGCGCCTACTGCTTTGGAGCAAATTTGTCCAAATTTGAGCAAAGTTGTGTGTTTAGTTTGACGATTTTACGATATCAGGTATATAATATTACTTAAGAATTACAGACGCAGGTATAATTGGATTACGTGTTGAGGTAAGAAATAAGGAGATATTTGAATTCCAACTTTCTGTAGAAATACCCACTGATCCCTGTGAGAATAGTCTTTTTTTTTTTTTGTGTGCGTCGGGAGTGGGGAAATCTTCAAAAAGACACCACCCAGGTGTTATTGGGTGGTAGTGTGGGATTCCTACCCACTAAAACCCCACTCCTTTGGACGTGATCCGGTTTTCGCGGAGCATTTCTTCGGAACCGTCGCTCCTTTGGTCACTCTCTCTCTTGCTTTTGTAGTGCCCTCTCGTGATCTGCTTTTCTAGTCATGATTGTTCGTATCATGTCTTGGGCAGCTGTCCATCCCTTCTCGCTGCTCAGAATTATCTGGATCAGGCTTCCGCATGTTAGTGCTAGTCCAATGTTCCGAGCAGCCTCGTCTCTTGTTTCATTCCACTGCGCACATTCGAACAGCGTGTGATGCGGGGTGTCCTCCGCCTCGCAGTAAAAACAGTTGCTATCTTCCTTTTGACCGTATTTTTGAAGATAGCTGCCGAAGCAGCCATGTCCGCTCAGCACCTGCGCCATGTGATAGCACACTTCGCCATGAGATCTGGTCGCCCAGGCTTCGACGTCTCTTATGAGTTCGCGCGTCCACTGGCCCTTTCCTGGCAGCCTCCACTTGTCCTGCCACTCTCTAAAGAGTGTCAGTCGCGCCTCTTTCTGTTAGTACCATCAGCCGTGCGCCATCTCTCTCTTGCTAACAGCTCTATTGGCGGCACACTGGCAATAACCAGAGCCGCATCCTCCGAGACGGTCCGGTACAATCTCGCGACCCGTATGGCTAGCAAACGCTGTTGTCTTGCTAGGTTGAGTCGATAGCGTTCCACCTCCATAGCTTGAAACCATATTGGGGCCGCATAGAGCATAATTGAGTCTGCTACTGCCACTAGCAGTCTTCTCTTAGCCATTGACGGGCCGCGAATATTCGGCATCAGCCTGGATAGCGCTGCCACCGCCGCCCCAAGCTTTTGCCGCCACTTTTCTCGTGTGCTCACCGAAGTTGAGAGACCTGTCCAGAGTTACACCCAGGTATCTAATGGCGTTTGTTGGAATGATTTGCACACCATCCAGCCGAAAGGTCACATCCGCCTTCCTCCTCCCGGATAGTACGGCCGCCTCGGTCTTCTCCGGCACCATAGTGAGTCCTCTGGCGAGCATCCACACACTGATCTTGTCCAAGGCTTCGTTCACTGATACTACCAGTTCTTCGAGTCCACGTCCCGTAGCCACTACCAGCAACTCGTCGGCGAACCCCAGGACCTCCACATTCTCGCTTTGGGGAACGCGTAGGACACCGTCGTACATTATGTTCCACAGGGTCGGCCCTAGGACCGAACCCTGAGGAACCCCACTGGTTACTTCCAAGGTCTCATAAACCATCGACTCCGCCACATGGAGCTCCCTGTCGCGCAGATAATCGGCGATTATTTTCCGGAGATATAGGATATTCCTCTCAAGCTCCGCCAGGATGCAGCCCACCTCGCCGAGTTAAACTTCCCAATCCAGCGCAACCGCCCCCAGTATCGCTTCGTGCGCCACGTGCCTTGCCCTGCCCTCGAGGCGATTTCCACCACCCTTTGGAGAGCATGGATGGTGGATCTCCCAGCACGGAATCCAAACTGTCGCGGGGAAAGATCCCCCGCCTCCTCAATCTCGTGCTTAAGTCTCTCCAAAACTCCAAAACAAAACTATTCTCTGTGAGAATAGTCTGACTGCTTTAATTACAACGTGCGATAAAGCTGGACACATTTTTTTCCACTTCTCGAACGAACCCTTTTTTGTCTTTCAGTATAATGATTTCCATCAGTAGTTTCAGAAATTCCGGAATGACCGACTCAGCTTTGCCCAAAAAGTTATCAGATGGCAGATACCTTCTAACATCATACACTTGCGACCTTATGTCTGACAAAATGATTTCAGCCGCTGCATGATGACAGCAGCAGCTTTAACTACACGTAGCCTTTCGTATCGAGGATTACTGTACCATTTGTCACTGAAAATTTTATGGCCTATATTACAGAAGCAAATAACTGTTTTCTTTGTGGTTCTGACATCCGGTCAAAAGTCGCCATTTTACTTTTGCAATCAACTCATCTATAAAAAACTAGCGTACGTCCGAGTTGTTTTCGAGATTTGTTGTTTCTGCAAGAACGGTACCATCGTTTATCGCGATTTACGCGATTATACAGTTTTCTATAGCAAAACCTGTAATACCGCGCATCTATTGCTACCAAGTCTTTCACATGTCTGATTCGGTGGAGCACCTTTTGTCCCCACTTATCATCACGGGTTTTGTTGCGTCTGACATTATCATTTCATTATTACTGTGTCGTACATGCGTACTGTGCCTGTTGATCGAATTGTTATTTTTATTTTGCTTTCTGGATTAAACGCGATTTACTGGGTGCTGCGTTTTATTATTCTTAACTTTTTACACTTTTAGTATTACACCTCTCAGGCGATAAAAAAGTGTGTGGCGCCTTTAGTTTTGTCAATTGTTTGAGGGGTCGGTTATTCAGCACCGACCACCTAACCCACACCTAAATTGCTCTTCGGAGAGCTAGGCCGAAGTTTCGCCGTTAATTGCAGCAGGCTAGGTAAGTCGACGACCGTTTGAAGTCGCATAAGCTTTTGTTGGCGAGAGCCGAAGTTACGCCGCAAACTTTCAGTCTAGGGATATTCCAGTGTCTTCCGGGGTTCCGCAGGGATCTCATTGCGGTCCGATACTGTTTCTCTTATTGATCAATGAATTGGCCTGTGCATTAAATTTTGCAAGTACTTACTATTGTTTGCTGATGACCTCAGGATATACAAAGCGGTTAAATCCACTTGTGATTGTGAATTATTAGTCGGATCTCGATAATCTCAATATGTGGTGCCAGAACAATAATTTAGAATTAAATTTTACCAAATGTTTTGTTATCTCTTATGCAAAACACAAATTTAACTCTTTTGGTTACTGTATTAATGGAAGACCTCTTAATCGTGTCTCTGAGATAGACGACTTGGGTGTTTGCTTGGACTCGGGCTTAACTTTCAACTGTCACATTGTTAATATATGTAGCAGGGCGCTTCGTACTCTTGGTTTTATTCGTAGGCAAAGTAAATACTTTTCGGCTAACACAGTCAAATTATTTTACTTCTTTCTTGTGAGATCACAATTGGAGTATGCGTCTTGTGTATGGTCTCCGTTTTACCATACTCACATCGATAGATTGAATTCAGTGGAGCGTAAATTTCTCAAATACCTCAACTTTAAACTTGGTGTAACTTCAGAAAATTTCTCCAGTAGCAACTGTCTGATCGCCTGTAATACCAGGTCATTGGAATACAGGCGCACTGTCGCCGACTTATGTCTAGCCTACCGCCTAGTCAACGGTGGAATTGATTGCCAACGTCTGTCCAATTGCTTCCAACCATTCGAGCCTACGCATAATACTAGGCATAAGAACTTATTTAAAGCATATCAACATAGATACGCAATGAAAATATCAGTCGTAAAATAAACCGAAATCGCCGACATAAATGAAATTATTGTTGAATCAAATTTTCTAAACTTAAATTTATTGGTAGATATCCGTAATCGCAGACTAATCGACACGCATGGAAAGCAAGCAAAGTACCAAATACACTATGGACCAGACAAACCATACATGGAATACCAATCCTGCTTGTACAAGATTTTGCACAATTCCTTTTCGGAAAGGAGATATTCTCTAGTTGATTTGGGAAATGCGGCTTACTAAATACCAATTCACCCATACGATTTTACAAAACAGCAGTAACGACTCCATTTGAATTATTTGAGTGCACACGTCTGCCCTTTGGTTTGAGAAATGCTGCACAAACTTTTCAACGCTGAATATTACAAGTAGCCGAAATTTGTAGCATATGTTTGGTAAACCTGAATGACGATGATAAGAAAGTAGGTTTTTGTGGATAAATGTTCACATAAGTTTCACGTGGAGTAGAAATCCAACTTGCCCGTTCGGGGAGATTTTAAAACATATATGTAACCGATAAATTAAACAAAACAATCATACAAAACCATTTAGTAAAAATTTTCGGTTACAAATATATATGTATATGTTACTGTAAAGCTGAAAACCGGTAAATCCTAGGATTTACGCGTTAAACTTAGGATTTACCAATTTACTTTGGTAAATGCCAGAAAAAGTGAATTATCAATACAATTTCGGGCTTTTAGCCTGAAAGAGAGGGGGTACTGTTGATGTGCAAGATTTGAACATCTTTCAAATTCCACCAATGCATACTATGTAGTCGTCCTTTTTAAGCACGCGTTTAGAGGATATAATAGATCTGCTCTTTTTGGACAAGGAAAGATAAAGTTGAGCAGAATGATCACCATTTCGAAAGAAAAAACAATAACCAAAGTGGGATTATTATTTAAAAGTAAATGACTGGATTATTATTCATTTCCGAAGAAATACTTTAAGCAATCAGCGATCTAAAAACAATCCGAAAGAAGCAGATTCGCTCAGCGAGTTCCTCAGACATCAAAGCCGATTTGACGTCATTAATGTACAGCGTGAACAGCAATGGACCTAGGTGGGAGCCCTGAGCTATTCCCGACTTCACAAAGATATCGCGAGAGTAACAGTTGTTGATTTTTACCTTTTGCCGTCGATTGGATAAATATGATAGGAGCCAATTACATAGATTGACACCAATCCCCAACTTACTCAACTTAAAGACCAACCGTTCAATATGTACCCGATCAAATGCCTTTGTGAAATCGGTGTAAATGCAGTCAATACTGGAGCCAGATTCAAGATTATTAGTCACATATTCTGAAAACGTACATAAATTAGTTGATGTTGACCTATGTTTGTAAAAACCATGCTGTTCATCGATGATTATGCCTTTAGTTGCCCAGAAAAGCTTTTCCGTAACAATCCATTCAAAAAGTTTTGGAAGTACCGATAATATGCTTATCGGCCTATAGTTTCCAACGTGAGAACGATCTTTTCCTTTGAAAATAGGTGTAACCGAAGAGATTTTCCAAGCAGCGGGAAAGCAAGACGTCTGCAATGATTTGTTAAAGAGAAGTGTTATCGGTTTAGCAAGAGTTTCTCGGCAATTTTTGATAAATATGGCAGGGATTCCATCTGAGCAGGGGTTTGACGAAATATTAAGTAGTTGTAATTTATCAGCTACTTCTTGTTCGGTTATACCAATATTGTTTAAATCAACGCAGTCCACTAACAAAGAGTCCCATTTGGTACTGATATTTTTTTGGATGATCACAATAAGCATTTTCAAAAAAATTTGTAAACAAATTGGCAATGCTTGCGGCATCGTCACAGTAGCTTACATCATCATGCATTTTTGATGGAATGTCACAATCACTAAACTCAGACTTGGATTTCATGAGGGACCATAATTGTTTCGGAGAGTTGTTCAGCAGCTTATGCTCCACATCTACAATATGATTTCTTCTATTATAATCAATCGCGAGCTTGCAGAAGTTTCTTGCATCACTAAAACTTTTATTTTATTTTTTGACATTTATTTAAACTTCGTTTGTTTTGGAGTTAATTGTAAAATTTTTTCAGAGGGCGGAAAATAATAAGAATATGCTCATTTCTATCCAACTTGTAGAAAAATATATACAGCCTCGCTTACGGCAGTAAGGCACCCGCACAAATGCGCTATAATGCAGTAATTCAAAAAAATATAAATAAAACAAGGATTAATCTATTTAATAATATTTATTTTAAGAAATTTTTCAATATTTTGTAAGCCCTCCCTTGGCCTTGATAACCGCTGCAACTCTTTTAGGCATACTCATGACTAATGAGTTACAGATCCATGGTGACAACTTCTCCCATTCTAAGTGCAAATTTTTTTGTATGTCAACTTTTGACTTGCTATTATGTTTAGCAACATTTTATTTTAATATTGAGCACAACACCGAAAAGATACCAGAAGAATGGTTGCTCTCTGAATTTATACCAATTCCATGTCGCAACTTTTAGGAATTACAGACAAGGATGCCTCTTACGCCTTTGATGGTAAGGCGGCGTAGCTTATTCTTCTCGAATCACAACCTGAGAGAGCAGGTGATTCGGAAATCTTCGTGGGTTCGTAATTTGTTTTTTTTTTTTATTTGCTTCTTGATTACTGCAATACTCAACTGAAATGGAAAAATTTGCTCGGCGGCGCCAGGCCTGAATAAAACTCGCAAGAAAAGATTAGAGGGGAGTTTATTCAGAACCAAAAAAATAGCAAAGTGGTTGGTTATGCAATATACAAAACAAAATACAATGGCGAGTTCGCCTCTATCAGACCTTATGGTCCCAAACAAGAAAAGCTGAAGGCGCTGTGGTAAAAAAACTACAATACTGACTTTTGGCAGTTATTTTGACCGAGACGATAACTACGTTCACCGGCTGTCGATTATAGCGTTAAATACTATAGATAGTTAATTAAAAAAACTGCTTATTAATGCTGGATACAGCCGATAATGTAAACAAACGTGAACTTACCCAGTATCCGAAGTACCTACTGTTATTGTTAGGTTTCAACAATTGATGACTTAACTAGGAATCCTCGGCAAAGCTCTCCTTCAGATCCTCAATTAGGTGTAGAAAAAAATAGCTGATTACTAAAAAAAGTAAGCACACATAAGTCCACAATACCAACGAATATCCAACAAGCAAAGATTTTACAAATAAAATAACAAGCCTGTGAACGAATCAGCGCCTCAATCAAAAATAAACAGTAGCCAACAATCTACAAAAATTTATTTTATAAGAGCGAATATATCCTCGATTTATGATGGTGTAAGCTTCCTGTTCATTGGCGTTGAAGGCTAATTGTTGTGTTGTTGATAACGTAAACAAGATACCACCGTTTAATATTGATTTTAATTCCAAATTAAAGGTACCAATTTCCAAATATTACGCAATTAATCGATTCCTTTCCACACCAAAATCTAGGGCAGGCTTATCGATTGGAAATCTATCTTCAAGATCCAGTTATCACCCAACTAACCAGCAATACCATTCACCCAATTCACCACACAGTAGCTAATCTCGCCTTCACAAAATATCACAATATTCAATTATTATTAAATTAATAATTTTCAAAAAATTCGTAAAAATTCTTGCAATTTTAAAAATATGCGTCCTATCGCCTTGCAATTAAAAACCAAAAAGCCTCGGTCAGTCGCCTTGAACTTATCTCCCTTATACTTTATACAGAGTATGTCGTTATTTTACTCAATATAAAAAATTAAAATTAATTATTTAGTAAAATTGTATAAGGGAAATAGCACATGGAGTTTTATGAAAACTGTAACGGCAAAGTGAACGTTACATCCAAAAAAGAAAAAAAGCCAAAAACAACAGAATTAAGATTAAAAGTGAACAAGATCTAGAAGACACACAATTTGGCTTCAGAAACTCCCTTGGAACTAGAGAAGCTCTGTTTTCCCTACAAGTATTGTTACAAAAATGCCGTGATCAGCGCAACGACGTATTTGCCTGTTTGGTTGACTACAAAAAGGCTTTTAATCGAGTCTAATAGCAATACTGCAAAGGACTGGAGTTGATGAACAAGACATCAGAATTATAAAAGAGCTATATTGGAGACAAGAAGCTAATGTGAAAATTGGTCATAAAACAACAACAAAAATATCTATAAAGCGAGGAGTGAGACAGGGATGTATCCTGTCTCCATTACTATTTAATCTATATTCAGATAAGATCTTTAAAGAAGTAATGGAAAGTCAATAGCATGGCATAAAAGTAAATGGCGAACTGCTAATTACTATCAGATATGCAGACGACACTGTAGTCCTGGCAGATAGTTTGGAAGGGCTGCAGGTACTGCTGAACAATATTAACTTGACAAGCGAGGAAATGGGACTAAAAATAAACATAAAAAAGACAAAGTTTGTAGTTTTAGCCGACAGCCGTACCCTGATGCCGCCTTACAATAGGGATGTTGTATGGTATCAAATTTAGTGACAACTTCTATAAATTCTTGAAAATAATATCAAATGAAATTTATAGCCAAAATAAAATTTTTTGAAATGCGGCCTGCGCTGAGAAAATCAAATTTAAAATTCAAAAATGAATCGGTCAGCCGATTACGCCTCTGACGTCATACGCGTGATCCCGAACATTTTTATGGAAATTTGACAACGTCGCAAAGACCTGACAGTTAAATATTTGACTTGTATTTGACAGTTGTAAACAATGTAACGTTTAACATTTAAATTGTATTTTTTATTAATATATATTTATTTTAATACAAACTGTAGTCACAAGCAATTATAAGAAAAATGGTTTATTCCGAGTTTTCTGTATTTATTAAAATTCATTTTTCAATTTTTACACAAACTATTTATAGGTTACTACTACTACAACTGTGTTGCCAGTTGTTAAAAAAAATAGTTTGTGACGTCATTCGCGCTAAAAACACGGTTTCAAAAATCATCTTTTATAATTTTTTGAGAGAAAACTGAAGGTCTCCTGAACTTTTTATTTATGTAGTGCTGTTTACCAGCACCTAAAGTTTATAAAAAAAATGTTTAAAAAATCACGCAATATCCCTATTGAACGGGCAAACAATCAAGAGAGTCCGTAACTTCAAGTACCTGGGAGGGATCAACTGGATCCGGATAAAGCAAAGAATAGCACTAGCCAAAAATACCTTTAATAAGATGAAAACATTCTTTTGCAATGACAACTTAAATCTCTTAATTAGACAAACTTAAATAAAATATAAGGCTTATTTACGCAAATAGAACTTAAAAAGATGAAATAAAAAATTGAATATCAAAGAACGTATGAAAACAGTTGGAACGCGATGGGCCAATTGTTCACAAGAAACAAAAGATCGCTACATATCTGAAACTAAAGAATTAAAGAGAAATACGAATCGAGTACGATAATTATTTAAAATCGTTATCAAAGGAGGAACAACAGGTAGAATTAAAATCGCGAAAACGAAAACTTGGGGTAAAAGATAGCGAAATTGTGAAAAGGAGGAAAGTAGAGATGTCAGAACAAAATAATTTGGAAAGACCCAAACCACCCCTCTGCTCCGGAATTATTTGCCCAAACGAACCCTAATATAAATATAAACTTGGACGAAGCTTGGACCAATTTAGACGATAAAGAAAAATGAAATATAAGAAAAAGTGTTTCGAATGCACACAAAATATTTTGCTGAATTTGATGTTTACGTTAAATCTAAGATGGAAATGAAAGATATTAAAATGTAACAGATTCTTCTTCTAGTTCGGATAACACCGAAAATCTTTGCCTTCGACGGAAGAATCTAAATCTAATGTAAAATTATATAATAAAAGTGCCACGGTAAAGGTGGTAACAAAGGATTTGATGGAATTTCCCAAATCTCAGGGTATTGGCATATGCTCCTATTACTAGCTCAATTGGAGCAAGAAAGAAAACTTAATTGCGACTTCTTTTCAAGCAAAAAACTAAGAAAAGTAACTCAATTGCCCTAGGCGCCACGTGATTATAAAACGTTACTCAAAAGAAAAATCTACTACCCAAATCACGAAGAGTAGCTTTTAGAAAAGAAGTCACCCGATATAATATTAAAAATTGCAAGAGCTGCAAGAGATACGCTTGAACTGTGAACAAATAAATTTATTGTAAAATTCAACGGCACCAAAGTTTTATTCGAGCAAAAAAATAAGTAATATCAATCTCGTTTGTGTTTCTTGCAAAAGCAAGATTTCCGTATAGCTATATTTAGAATTACAGTATGATGGTAAAAAATATTATATATGAGGGTATAGAATCAAAAGCAGCTATATCCATTTTGCGATTTTTCAGTATAGATGAAAAACTGTTTTCAGCTAATTGTGAGGATATTAGTCGCCCATAAATAAATTTTCTGTTGTATAATAACTAATAAAATAAAATTCGATAACCATTTTAAAACAAAATTCTACTGTTTCCGATATATTCGATAATCAATATTGGATATTGCCGTGTTTGAATATGAAAAGTGGATATTGCCGTGTTTGATTCTCAAAATCCATAATATTGAGTAACAGTAATCTTTATTTTGAATGAATGTATAAATAGGTATATATTTGAATATTAATTTGCCTTTAGAAGTTAAATTTTATTTAGAATAAAACAAAAATAAGTAAGCAAAACCACAAAATTAAGATAAAAGACTGTGATCCAAATCAAAATCAGATACCATATGACATCATGATGTAATACCTGATTGGCTGTAATGGATATTCCCGTCTTTGATTCATTTGCTTCATTGATATTCCCACTTTGAAACTAAGGGCCAGACTTTAAGTATAAAATTTGACTGGATGTAAGCGGTTTTGTTAGGGATGAATTATTGGGTTCCATAGAGAACAAAATTCTTGACAAAATGACGTATCTATCTCAATTTCACCAAAATGGATATAGCCGCCTTTGATACTATACCTAATATCTGCAAAAGCATAAAATGAATAACAATAAACTAACTCGCAATTAAATTTTTAGGCAATATCTACGCAATATTATCCAAACAATAAAAGACAGCACAAAACACTTATCTCATTTAACAGACTTCGATGTTTGATTGTCCGAAGATTAAATATTAATTTTCTCCAAATGAAGTTTCCAAATAAAACAGCCTGACAGAACATATAGGCACCAATAATAATCCACAGAAAAAAACAAAAATGCGTAAAACCACAATGGTACTCCAAAGCGAAAGGTACCAAATCTCATATCCACAAGATCGAAACAGTCCCAAAAAAGGAAACTTGGTTAATATTGACCTATGGAAGGACCTAAAAGATTTCTTTTTAGAAAATATATTTGCAAATAATAGAATTTCCTCGCTAAATGAAGTAATCAATATAATTCAACACGATAGGCAATACGGTACCAATATATCACAAAAATAAAAATGCCAAATATCCACAATGGTTGCATGCGAAATAAAATCTCAATTCCACAAGATGACAGTTCCAAAAAAAACCTGAAATTTGACATAACGGCACCATAATAATCTCTACAAAAATAACATGCGAAAAATACCTTCTAATGGTTAGTTCGAAGGTATCAATTCATTCGGCCAAGATGCAACTAGTCCAAAAACAAACTTCGCACTTCAAAATATTCCAATAGGACCATAAAAATTACCAAAATTTTGCAACGGACAAAGGAACTCTACAACTCAGTAGATGTGAACGAGGATATTCTAATACGATGCAGTTTGTGAATCTGTAAAGCATTCTGTCCAGATGCAAATCAAAGATCCCATTCGAGCGCAATTCAAAATTTTCAAATATTAGGATTTAAAAATCATTATTCAACCGGAAAAATGACTCATTATAATATTTAAGTTGTAATGTTCTGTTGAAGCCTCAAAGAACATGAGCCTGCATTATTCAATATAAAAGTTCCATTCAACCGTGACAAAGCGAGAGTGTAGTGAACAGGTGATTTTTTGGTCATTCGATGAACTAAAGCGATGAGGATGAAATCAGCATTCAGATTAACAAAATTTGGTCAGAAAATAAATAATTAAAAAAGCGATATTTTAATCAATTCAACAATGTTTCAGCGGTGTTTCTAGACGAAGTGGAAGCCGAGTGAAGATGAATGTTGAATACATTTACGTACGTGCTACTTGCATTAAAATATTAAATTAAATTAAACATTATGATTAGTTCGCTAAAAGAGCATTTTGCGGACTTAAAAAATTGTCAAAAGTAATTATTTTCAGAGCTAATACAAAAAAAATATTTAATTAAACCGCGAATATAGTTTTAATAAAAATTTATAAAAATCAACAATTTTGTATTTTTAAATAATATAATAATTGATATCTATAGCGCGTCGCGGTGGCGTTGCTCTTGGAGGTTAAGGTGGATTATAAACCACCCTTAAATACCAGCAATATATATTTCCGTATAAAATAATGCCAAAATTGTATCAAAATTTTGGGGGTAAGCCAAATTTGATTGTCGTTCAAAGATTTTTTATTTCAGAATATCCGCCTTAGCTCCAGTGGTATATATAATTGTCAGAATTAATCTTATCGTACTCCTACCAGTTCTGACCAGTAATAATAAACGCTAGCACCTTATTACGATCCTGATCGATACTTAATTATGGTCTACTAATTGGGTAGTTTAGTTAGAGCTTTTAAGTAAAGTGCTTTTTTTAAACTAAAAAGAATGTTGAATTAGGGTGCTTTATATTTAGAATTTATATACCGAAGAAACCGATGCTTTCAGCGTTAAAATTATTCCCGAGTCAAAACAGATCTCCAAAAGGTAAATTTTAACGTTGTAACGGAATCATTGTCAATTTCGTCACAATTTAATTTTGTTTTCGTTTTTCGTTTTGCTGAAATCGACTCTACCTATGTACTTAGAAATTGTCGAATATGCAAATTTATAGTTTTGATATCACGAGCTGGTCAATTTAATATAAATTTTCGAAAATGTACCCGATCCCCTCTTAAATGATAAAAACAACACGATTCAAAAGATATGTACCCTCGAATGAGACACATTTTGCAATCAGCATAGAAAATTTTGTCAAAATCCTTTCCTGCACATGAAAGCACACTCTGGATCATACAGAATTTGCCATGTTGGGTAATATTATCCAAAGATTGGAAATCGAGGAAATCTCCTGGCTATCCATTCCATCGGCGTGGTCCTTTCTTGAAGCAGAAGTTTACTCCTAGCGATTGGCCGAAAAATTAAAGAAACATGCGCTGGCAGTTATTCGATTGGAAAGTTGCACGGGTTGCCTAAGCTCAATTCTATGAGCTATAAACTCATTTACTAGTTTATAGTTACAAGCTACAAACACAAAAAAACTATATTAATTCGATCATAAATCCGCCGTTTTTAACGAAATTAATAATTGCTTGTTGGAAACTGATTGGTCGGACTTATTTCATTCTAACAATGTCGAAGACACTACCCATGTTACACAAAAAAAAGTAGTGGAAAATGATTCTCTAAAGAATTAATTAGCCTAATCACTCAAAAGAAGATTATGCATAAAAGATTTAAAGAAACTCGTCGCATTGATTATTACCTAAGGTTCTGTGAACTCCGTCATCAAGGTAAGATGCTTAACATAATACTCTATAATAGTTATATCGAGAAGATCGCGGAAGGCATCATTGCTAATCCTCAGTTATCCTGGCGCTATATCGACGACTCCGAAGTAATTAACGGATATCCAGCGTGCATTTTCCTGGGTGAAGAAGTTGGTTCCTCGGGACAAGAATGCATCGACTTATTTGCAAAAGAATTTTCTAATGTGTACGCCAAAGAAGATGCAACGTACTCAAATTATGCCACAAACAATGTTATCAACTATGACCTGTTTGAAATTACATTAGAAGATGTTTTCGATGCCATTGGAAAATTACCAGACAGTTTTAGCTGTGAGCCGGATGGGATTGCAGCGTACTTAGTGAAAAGATATCAATTTTCCTTGTCTGTTCCAATTTTCAAGTTATTCGAATTATCGTTGTCCAGCGGTCGTTTCCCGATTATTTGGAAAAGGAGCTTTGTAATTCCCATCTTTAAAAAAGGTAAACGAAGCGACATAAAAAATTAGAGGGGTATTTCGATTCAATCGACTATTCCAAAGATGCTGGATAAATTGGTTTCCGTTCAACTGATGAATGCCTGCATGAAGTACATAGTGGCTAACCAACACGGTTTCTTTGCTGGCCGTTCCACAACCACAAACTTGATGACTTTTGTCACTGATATTGTGGAGTCATTTAAAGACCGCATTCATGTGAATGCTGTGTATACCTGAATGACCTGAACCTGAATGACGGCGATAAGAAAGTAGGTTTTTTGTAAATAAATGTTTACATACGTTTCACGTGGATTGCATGAAGACGTGGGCAAGTAGAAATCCAACTTGTCCGTTAATTCGGGGAGATTTTAAAAACATATATGTAACTGACAAATTAAACAAAACCATCATACAAAAACCATTGAGTGCAAAATTTTCGGTTACAAAGATATATGTATATAAAAATATATATTCTGTTCGATTTCTTATCTTGGCATATCGATACGAGTTTCGGCGAACAATAAATTCATTATGTAACAGAGAAGATTACGTTGTTACCCTTTACCGAAAAGATCTTAAGAATTCGTAGAAGTGCAAGACTTTCGGTAAATTTCTATTATCCTCCTTCTTTCTATATTTTTAATTATTATTTACTTTGTTGGTAAATAAAAATAATTTTAAAATTGTTGTTAAATTAGTTATTTGCCTGTCCAGCGCCAAAAATAAGGCAGATTATATAAATGGAAGAGCAATTACAACGTTGTGTGTTTACAAGAAGTTTTGACTGAGGCCGACCAATACTATTGAAGGTCACCTTATTAATAATTTTCCACGTGGATATTATGATCATTTCTCGACAAAATTTTTATTTTGCATCCATTTGCAGGGAAATGGACCGGCCGAAGATCAAATTCACCAACAAGAAGACTCGCTATCGCACCCGCCATCCTCGACGATTACAGGAACATGTTCAAGCTGCGAAGAACAGAACTCAAAAATGGGTTCATGTTTGGCGACATTTCGTGGCAGAAATCCGTCAAGTACGCGGGCTCACCCTGGTCGGTAGACTCTCTTAAGTGAAGCATGTTACCGTTTGCACCAACCGAGCAAAGTTTTAATTGCGGCATTGAATGGGGCGTAACAGACGTTAAAGTTTAACGCCCCGCCCCCTCTCCAGATGTCGAAGTTTGCACTCGGGTGCCAAATGCAAGCGCAGACTGTAAAATACAGTTTTTATTATATTATCAGTTAGACCAAAGGCCAGCTCTAATAATTGAAAAATGGTAAAGAGGGGGTCACGAATTTCACGGTAATCGATTATCAACTAAAAACAATGAAGACTTGGATACAAGTCCTGCTGCGTAAAAATCGGCAAATGCCAGCTTGGCGGATATAAATGTGAATCTGCTTCATGGTTATCGCATTATTGCATTCTTAACAGTTTTTCATACGATTACTGAAATTGTAATCTGCAAATACTGTAAACAAGGCATTTTGAAGAGTACGGCCATCGAGGCTTAGATTTCAAACTTGCCTTATCATTGTATATGTGGGTGAAAGGAAATTATTTCAGAACCGTTGACAAACACAGGTTATGAATTAAACAGAGGGATCGTGTTCGTTATGGGGCTACATGGTATTTCACGAAAAAGCATCGAGGTATTTTGGCCTGAGCAAAAATGCAGCACCTTCACTCGAATTCGAAAGCAATGTTTTAAATGGTCAGTGAGATTACAAAAATTCTTCGAGATCTCAACGTTGAATATCGGTGTTGGAATTCCAGCAAGAAGTTCAACTCAGAAGATGTGGGCATCCACCGTCTTTGCACTAACTGGTGGACGCTTTACGGAAGTACCCACGTAGCCACCAACCGACGGCAAGGTAGTGATGTTAGCAACGGACGCGACGAACACGAGGTGATCGAGGTAAAATTGAGTGATATGTAATACGATTTATGGTTATTTATTATTTGTTATCTGTTGTATTGTGCATATAAATATTTTATTGAAATAAACGTTACTCCAAAATTTAATATTTAATTTTGTTACTCAGGAATTCAACTGTTTCTTTAACAATTCACAGATTTTTCAACAATTCAACTGTTTTATGCAAAAGCTGCTACTTTGCCAAAATTGCAACTGTTTTGTTTCAATAAATTTAGTTGTTTTAAATAAACTCAGCTGTTTGTACTATAATAAATTCTGTTGATTGGTTCAATAATTTAAGTGCTTTGTGCAACATTTTAATTATTTTTAGTTTAATAATTCAATTTTGTTTTGTTGAATAATTCGGTTGTGTTTATTCAGCAATTCAATAATTATCCTTGATCTAACAATTTAATTTTCCGGATTACGCAATTCAACAATTTTTAAAAATTCAATCAAGTTTTAAATAATTCCATTGTTTTTCAACAATTTAACTGTTTTATGTAAAAAGCTAATACTTTGTCACAAAAACAATTGTTTGGTTAAGCTTTAGCTGTTGTGTTTAAAAATTCATTTGTTTGGTTCAATAGTTTAACTGCTTGGTTTAAGAGTTTAAATATTTTGGATTATTAATTCGATTTTTTTAGAATTATTCAATTGTTTTGATTTCACAATTTAATTATCCTTAATTCAAATAATTCAATTTTGTTTTGTTGAATAATTCGGTTGTGTTTATTCAGCAATTCAAAATATCCTTGATCTAACAATTTAATTTTGTCCAATAAAATTTTTAAAAATTAATCAAGTTTTATAATTCCATTGTTTTCAATAATTTAACTGTTTTATGTCAAAATTTTAATATTTTACAATAATCAATTGTTTTGTTGAATTTAATTGTTGTGTTTAACAAATTCATATTATTTGATTCAAGTTTAATTTTGGTTTAAGAATTCAACATTTTTAATAATTCAATCAGATTTTTCAAGAATTTCATTGTTTGTTTCAACAATTAATTTTTTATGCAAAAAGCTACTATGTATTTTGTCAAAAATTCAACTGATTGATTCAATAAATTTAGCTGTTGTATTAGTAAATTCAGTTGTTTACTTCAATAATTTAACAGTTTTCTTTCTTGTCAATTGAGCTAGCTATAGGAGCATATGCTAATACAGATTTGGGAAATTCCGTCAAATCTTTGTTACCACCTTTACCGTGCGCTTTTATTATATAATTTTACATTAGATTTGATTCTTCTGTCGAAGGCAAAGACTTTTCGGTGTTATCCGAACTAGAAGAAGAATCTGTTACGTTTTAATATCTTTCATTTCCATCTTAGATTTAACTAAAACATCAAATTCAGCAAGATATTTTGTGTGCATTCGAAACACTTTTCTCTTATATTTCATTTTTCTTTATCTCTAAATTGGTCCAAGCTTCGTCCAAGTTTATATTTTATTAGGGTTCGTTTGGACAAATAATTCCGGAGCAGAGGGTGGTTTGGGTCTTTCCAAATTATTTTGTTCCGACACCTCTACTTTCCTCCTTTTCATAATTTCGCTATCTTTTACCCCAAGTTTTCGTTTTCGCGATTTTAATTCTACCTGTTATTCCTCCTTTGATAACGATTTTAAATAATTATCGTACTCCGTTGTATTTCTCTTTAACTCTTTAGTTTCAGATATGTAGCGATCTTTGTCTCTTGTGAACAATTGACCCATCGCGTTCCAACTGTTTTCATACGTTTTTGATATTCAATTTTTTATTTCATCTTTTTAAGTTCTATTTGGTAAATAAGCCATAGGCCGAATGTGGCGGTTTCTTAGGTTTACCTGTTAATTTGTCACTTAACAATCGTTCGTCTTTGCTTAAAATTGATTTGTATTTGTTTTATCCGGCCGTTCGCTATTAAATTTCCATTCATTATCAATGGCTAAATTAATGAATACAATTTTTTCTTCATTCTCCATGTTACTTCACTTTTCTCTGTATTGCTTTTTTAATATACTTTCCAATTCCGTAGAACCTGCATTTGCTTTGGGTTGATGTTCGCAGAAGATTTGAAACGGAGTTTGAGGGAACATGCTAAACAGTTTTTGCTTTAATACTTTTGGATATTTTATATTGTAACGATAAATTGTTCAATTTGTCGTCTTGAATATGATTTAACACCATCAAACCCTCTCTAGGTCACCAGGTCACGAGGGTACCGGGAGGGCGAAGCGCTGCGCGCGAATTCAAGTCAAAAACTCGGAGTGGTCAACGAACTCTCGATGCGAGCGCTGCGTATTTCAAAATTTTATTTTGAAGACCTTTTTAATTTCACTATATTGAGTGGAAGTTTTGCAGTAATTGTAGTGAGTGAATATCTGGTGACCAATCTAAGCGCTATATGCGGATTTCATCGTCTATTACGCATTTTTCGAGAAATCAGCTGTTCGTGTACGTGCATTTTCAACGCCGGCCGCTGAGCACATTTTTCTTCGAGCGGCAGATAAGCTGGAAAGTGACCATCTGTCACGGTGCGAGCGAATATTTTGCACGTTATTTTTCGAATTACGCAGTATTTATCAGCATTTTTTTAACAGCCTGCGAATGTGTAGTAATCTTATTTTTACAATTAACGACCACCTTCATCAATTTTACCTTAGTGCGATAAGGTCGACCATAATTTGCTTCTCCGCTGTTTCGACCGCCAAGATAGTGTTAGTGAATTTTCCGTTCACTTTACCTGTGCTTCCGACGCCGATCCGACGCCAAGAAACTCTCCAGGCCAGCCCTCGACGGTCTTTCGTCACCTGTGCAATTTTCAGTGCAATCGGTGTGCTTTGTTAGTTCAGCAATCAACTCCGGAGTGCGCCTTATTTGAATGCTATTGTCGACATCAAGCTCCTGTACAAAACAAACCGATCGGTGAGTTTTAATTTCAATTTAACTAAGGTATATTCCGTTTGGAGTTCATTTTCATTGCTGTGATTATTGTTAATCACGTTGTAGCGACCCATTGTCGCTGGAGTTGCGTGGAAATTCTGTTGGGGTTGTTGACCCATTTGTTCGCAGTTGTACGCCTACCATAAAGCAACTCATATCTTTAACTTTGTTAATAAATTGTTTTCACCTAATTTTTGAGTTTCATTGTTTGCAATAATAAAACTGAAGTAACCAAAGGCAAAGAGAGAGCGGATCCAACCTCGCTCACCGTCAAAAACTACAGCTGGCCGAAACCGACTATCAACGGCGACACAAAATAAATTTGTGTCAGGGAAAATTCGGTTGATTTCACTTTCAATATTAAAATCTAATTTTTTAAAATCTAATCTTCTGTTTACGTAAACCTTTTATCTTCTTCCGAAAGACTGTTGTAATTTTTGGCCATGAATTTAACCACATCGTCGACATCCTCGGTATGAGTGAAGTAAGATAGCCAGAACGGAAGATGCGATCATGAAGATATAACGATGTATTATTCTGGAAGTGCTGCGGAGGACAGAGACCATCAGAACAGGGTTGCAATCCTCGTGTCAAAGAAGATCAATGGATGTGTCCAGAGTTTCATGCCCATATCGGAACGATGCATGCTCTTGAAAATAAGAGGAACACCTATCAACATTAATATAATAATGGCGTACGCACCTACGGCGGATAAAAATGAAATAGTTGTCGAAGATTTCTACCAAGAGATTGAACAAATTCTAAAGTCAACCAAGAAACAGGACTTAAACATAGTTTTAGGCGATTTTAATGCAAAGGTCGGAGAAGGCAGATATGAGAAAATTGTAGGAAAATACGGGTTAGGAACATGAAATGAAAGAGGTGATAGACTAGTAGAGTTTTGCCAAGAAAATGGCCTCGTCATCACTAATACATGGTTCCAATTACCACCGAGACGTCTATATACCTGGAGATCTCCTCGAGATAGACCAGATAATATCATAAGAAACCAGATCGATTACATTATGATAAATAATCGTTTCCGGAATGCTGTTAAAAGCGTTAAAACATATCCGGGTGCAGACATAAACTCAGACCACAACCCTCTAATCGCCGACATCCGATTAAAACTAAAGAAAATTACGCAACATAAAGAAACAAGAAAAATTGATATTGATAAGCTGACAGATCAAAGTATCAAAATTGCATGCGCTAATAGAATAAACAAGGACATAAAAGATATTACATGCACAAGTGAAACGGAAGAAACTTCGACCAAACTTAAAAACACTATAGAAGGGGCAGCAAAAGAATACCTGGGTTTCCATAAAAGATGTAAAAAGAAGAATTGGATGACCGAAGAAATAATAACACTAATGGAAGACACAAGACAGTACAAGAATACATCACAGTATTACAATAAGAACAAGATAGTGCGAAAAAAGATAAAGGAAGCAAAGGAGACGTGGCTCAAGAACAAATGTGAAGAAATAGAACTTCTCAAAAGTAAACATGACAATTTCAATCTACATAAAAAAATAAGAGAAGTGACATATACTGGTAGAAAGCAAACTTCAGCTAAACTAATGGACGAAAACAACAAAGTCATAATGGAGGAAGAACATCAAGCGGATATCTGGAAGAAATATATAAAGAAGCTTTTTAATGAAAATAGAACATCCCCTGATGCGAACGACCAGTTACAAGGGCCGCAGATATTGAGAGATGAATTACGGAAGGCAATTAACCAATCAAGGAATGGCAAGGCAGTGGGCCCGGACAATATAGGCGTGGAGCTTATCAAACTGATAGACTTAGACTCCGATGATACGCTGCTAACTCTTTTCAATCTAATATATAACACGGGAAACCTACCAAAGGATTGGCTCCGATCAACTTTCATCACGCTACCAAAGAAGGCAAATGCAAAACGCTGCAGCGATTATAGACTTATAAGTCTAATGAGTCACGCTTTAAAACTGTTTCTAAAAATACTACACAATCGTTTGTGGCGAAAAATTGACGAGGACATAGGTGAGACTCAGTTCGGATTCAGAAATGGAATGGGAACTAGAGAAGCACTATTCGCTATAACAGTTCTTGTACAAAATGTCTGGATCAACAAAAAACAGTTTATGAATGTTTTATTGATTATGAGAAAGCATTCGATAACGTGAAACATGATATACTTATGAAACTTTTGAAGCAGAGGGGAATCAACAGTAAAGATCTGCACATCATCGAGAACCTGTACTGGAATCAAACGGCGCATCTCAGGGTGGGTCATCGAATAACTGAAGAGATTGATATACAGAAAGGCGTGCGACAGGGCTGCGTTCTGTCACCACTACTGTTTAACCTTTACTCTGTAAATATTTTTAAGAACGCACTAGAAGACGTAGATAAAGGGATTCAAATAAATGGCAAATGGTTAAATAACATTCGATATGCAGATGACACTATTACTATAGCTGACAGCCCGGCCGATCTCCAATACCTCCTAGATAAAGTTACCACAACGAGCAACGAAGTTGGCCTCAACATAAACATAAGTAAAACAAAGATAATGGTAATCAGTAAAACTACTACGCAGGACATACCAATTACTGTCAATGGCAGTCAAGTAGAAAAAGTATCAAGTTTCAAATATTTAGGATGTTTACTAACGGAAACCTGGGACCCTGATAAGGAAATACGAACAAGGATTGAAATGGCACGAGGTGCCTTTCAGAAAATGAGACAGCTCCTGTGCAGTCGCGATCTATCACTGGAGACGCGATGCCGTGCAGTAAATTGTTACATCATTCCGGTTTTGTTGTATGGAATAGAAGCGTGGACGTTGAAGGTGTCCTCGGTGAACAAGCTCGAGGCGTTTGAGATGTGGGTTTACCGTAGGATGCTTCGAATTTCATGGGTGGAAAGAATCACCAACGAAGAGGTACTTCGCCGAATGAACAGAGACCGTCAACTGTTCACCACGATTAAAAAGAGAAAGGCAGCGTATTTTGGACATATATTTAGAGGCGAAAAGTATGCCCTTCTACAATTGATAATGGAGGGCAAGATTGAGGGAAGACGGGGCCTGGGGCGGAAGCGATTCTCGTGGTTGCGAAACTTGCGGCAGTGGTTTGGTGTACGCGATGCTGCGGGGCTGATACGCATGGCACAAGACAGAGAAGAATTTCAGATGATGATCGCCAACCTCCGATAGGAGACGGCACCCTAAGAAGAAGAATTAATAAAAAAAAATAATGTCACACCAAATCAAACACGATATTTGCAGCACTTTATATTTAGAAGATTACATCGATTGGAAAGTTAAATATACATATTACATTATGATAGCAAATATTAATAATTAACCCTAAAACTTATTAAAAATTTAAGAGATTATTCAAGTTATGTTTCGTGTGTTGGTATTAGATAGTATGCATTTTATTATTGCTATATAAAAAAGTTATCGAATATTTTAGAATTAACTTATACACTGAAATTAATAATCAAAAGCGATATAAAGATGTCAGATAACCAACGTTTATAAGAATTGTCCGAAAGTGAATCCCCATCATCACCATCCGAATCATCATTTTCGTCAAAAGAAGAAGTACCTGCTGTACCTGTAAATGTCAACGAAACAGATGAAAAGAATTTTATTTCAAATGTGGTGTCTACATGCAATCCAAAAAGATAATCAAATTGAGCAATAAAGTATTATCAGTGTGGCCGGTGGAAGATTTGCTCGAGTTAGTAAATAGAATGAAGGATACCTTACCGGTAGAGTATGCATTTTATTATTGCTATATAAAAAGTTATCGAATATTTTAGAATTAACTTATACACTGAAATTAATAATCAAAATCGATATAAAGATGTCAGATAACCAACGTTTATAAGAATGTCCGAAAGTGAATCGCCATCATCACCATCCGAATCATCATTTTCGTCGAAGAAGTTCCTGCTGTACCGTAAATGTCAACGAAACAGATGAAAATTTTATTTCAAATTGGCGTCTACATGAATCCAAAAAATAATCAAATTAGCAATAAAGTTTATCAGTATGGCCGGTGAAGATTTCTCGAGTTAGTAAATGAATGAAATACCTACCGGAAACATCAAAGTTTAGTACATGTAAAAACAATTGTCGGGTAATCGCATTTAAAAGGTCATCTGCTAAAGATTGCAGTTCCATGTGGTTTACCATAAAAGAATCGAAAAATCGAACATTGCAGGAAATCCTGTGCGATGCTGAACTAAGCATTAAGAAGTAGCATGCAATCGAAAACTATAAAAAGTAAATTACCGATTGTCATCGATGCAAAGTCTTTCGGAAAAGAAAATTTACGTAAAACGCGAAAAGATTTAGGAAATTTAAAAAATACATCTAAAAATTTAATATAAAATATCCAAAAGTATTAAAGAAAAACTGTTTTGCATGTTAATAGACCTCAAACTCCGTTTCAAATCTTCTGCGAAAATCAACCCAAAGCAAATGCAGGTTCTACGGAATTGGAAAGTATATTAAAAAGCAATACGAGAAAAGTGGAGTAACATGGAGAATGAAGAAAAATTGTATTCATTAATTTAGCCATTGAATAATGAACGGAAATTTAATAGCGAACGGCCGGATAAACGCAAAGACGAACGATTGTTAAGTGACAAATTAACAGGTAAACCTAAGAAACCGCCACATTCGGGCTATGGTTTATTTACGCAAATAGAACTTAAAAAGATGAAATAAAAAAATTGAATATCAAAGAACGTATGAAAACAGTTGGAACGCGATGGGCCAATTGTTCACAAGAGACAAAAGATCGCTACATATCTGAAACTAAAGAATTAAAGAGAAATACGAATCGGAGTACGATAATTATTTAAAATCGTTATCAAAGGAGGAACAACAGGTAGAATTAAAATCGCGAAAACGAAAACTTGGGGTAAAAGATAGCGAAATTGTGAAAAGGAGGAAAGTAGAGGTGTCGGAACAAAATAATTTGGAAAGACCCAAACCACCCCCCTCTGCTCCGGAATTATTTGCCCAAACGAACCCTAATAAAAATATAAACTTGGACGAAGCTTGGACCAATTTAGACGATAAAGAAAAAATGAAATATAAGAGAAAAGTGTTTCGAATGCACACAAAATATCGGGTAGGGTACGGGAACTGGGACTCTAAAATCGCAAATTCCCTATAGAAATGGTATAATATTATGAAAAAGAACATATTTAGAAATATTATAAACTATGGATGATTCAAAAATTTTCACGTTTAGGCATTAAAAAAGTCAATATTATAAAGCGTGTATTTCATTGGTTGTATGCGTATGCGCAAACCCCACCCACCTAAAAGTACATAAATATGACCACCGAAGGTAGTCCGGCCTCACTGGTGGGTCACAGACCCGGTACTCCGTTACGCCATTAAAGCAAGGCAAGCTTTTTACCACAGTTGACAGTGTTGACAGTTAGTCGAAGGTGAAGGTTGTGCTTTAAGGTTATGTTTTGTGTTTCAAGGTTATGCTCTAAGTGTTTTCCGAAATTATCAGTGCTTGTGAAATAGTGATCGTAAATATTGGTGTTTCGCCAGGATAAAAGGGACATTCTCCCAAACCAGCAGGTAGGTGATTAAATTGTTTTGTTTCAAAATATTCCTCAATTTATTCACCACGTGGTCCGACGCCTCAATTTCTGAGTCGCCATATATTATTTTACTTTTCCGACAATTTTATTTTTCCGATGTTGGCATTCAACCGGTAAATCTAGTTAAATACCTATCGTCATAATCATTTCTTGTTCGGGGAGCACTCCATTCCTTCAGAATGAGCAGCCTTCCCACAAAACCGGTACCAGTCACCGGGTCCACCCCCAGTCCTATCGCAGACATGCTGGCGAGGCCAACATAGCTGACCTGGCCGACTCCGAAGAAATTCGGGGCTGGCCCGAAACTGAGGACATGCGTTTGTGCAGGCTTGCTGCAATTACCCTACGTGCCCGTTACAGAGAAGGGTACATCAAATTTATCAGGGATCTCGACTCCGAGCCCGAATCCCCCATCCCAACAGTATCACACTCCGACACCCATTCCACGACAGAGAAGCCGCCCACCATCGTTCCAGCTATCTCACCCGAAACACAGGGTGCCCCCAAATTCTGTCCAAACACTCCCCCCAACCCGGTGATAAACGCTCACGCAGCGACACCGGCGAGGGATCCCTGAATCTCAGGCTGAAGTCCCGGCCCTGCGAAAAAGGTGAAAACCATTTCCAGGCCCACCTCTATTCTCCAAGAATCTCAAAACCCCACCTCTCCCCCATCTGTAGACTCAACAGATGGAGCCCCTACTTCAAACCCCCCCCTCACAACGCCCGGCACGGCCCAACCACAGGCCGCGAGCCCAAAACAACCTTCGTCCCCCTCAGGCAGATGGCGCTGAAGACTCCTCCCCTCAGAGGAGGACCAACACAGGCCGCGAGCCCAAACCTTCGCCCCCCCCATCAGGTAGATGGCGCTGCAGTCTCCTCCCCCCAGAGGAAGACCAATCACAAGCAGCAAGCCCGAAACAACCTTCGCCCCCCTCAGGTAGATGGCGCAGCAGACTCCTCCCCATCAGAGGAGGAAACTGAACCCACCTCACCAATCAAAGCGACCTCCCCCTTCGTCACGCCCACGGCTCCCCAATCAGGGACTCGCCAAGAACCCCCCACGACCCTGTCGTCCAATCAGGGCGCCCAAAACCCAACGGCCCCTCCGACAAATTCCCCGTCCCTCCAAGCCTGCTTGGAAATGGACACCACCCCAGCCAACCCGGAATGGCCTTCACTCCCGGCTCCAAGCAGACCCCACGGGGTCTCGCTTGCTCCCACCCCTCTCCCCTTCACTACGGTCCAAAGGAGGAAGGGCAACAAAGGGCCCTCGGCAAAACTACCGCCACGGCCTCTCAACCCCCCAATACAACCACCCCACCACAACCCAGCCGAAGTCCCCGGGTCCTTCGGAACAAAGGATCCCCCCGCTCGTTCTGGTCGAAAAGGCGAAATGGCCCCAGCTTGCGCAAGCCATCAAAAGCAGCAAACTTAACTTCGCCAAAGTCAAAAATACCCCTGAGGGCCTCGCGATTACCCCGTGCACGGTGGCGGACTACAGGGGTATCGCCAACATCCTCGCCGCGAATTTAAACATTTCGCGTACAAACTCCCGGAGGACAAGCCCTGAAGGTAATCCTCAGAGGGCTCCCGACGGAGTTCACGCCCATGATTCTAGCCGACCTCAAAGCGGCCGGCTTCCCCGCGACCGAGGTCGTACAATACGCGAGAGGGAAAGGGGCAGTCAAGACCCCCCTTTACCATTTCAGATATAGAGAGCCTGTTTAACCGGGGCGACGCTGAAACACTTGAATTTCTGCAGGTGTTACGTCTGATACCACGCAATAAAAGATGCAATAAACCTGGCTGCAGGCGTTATTGCTCTATTATTAGTGTACCAGACCATTACTTGCGCCATTGCTTTAGATGTCCAGGTTGTAAGACAAAGTACCGGATGACGGACAATACATTCTTCCAGAACATTAGGCTTACACCTAAAGCTGTGTTCCAGATTCTGTGGTTTTGGGCGTGCGAATGTCGATCAGGGATCACTGGGCACATTATTGGCGTTCCACGCCAATCTGTGTACCGTGTGTATCGCTTGCTTCGCAGTATTTGCACTTGGACGCTATTGAATAATCGCGAACTTCTCTCACTCGGTGGTCCGGGCCAGGTTATACAAATTGATGAGAGTGTAGTAACGAAGAGGAAGTACCACCGTGGGCGTCTAATTGTAGATGTCCGTTGGGATTAGGAATGTACAGCACGGTAGAAAAGCGCGGTATCGTGGTGTTCATTCCTGATAGAACTACCGATACGTTAGTACAGGCCATCACAAAGTTTGTAAAACCTGGCACCGAGATCTGGACCGATTGCTGGAGGAGCTATTCGTGTTTAAACCGTCTCGGTGGCGTCTCGCCCCACACACAAGACTGTGAATCACAGCGAACATTTTGTGGACCCCGATACCGGGGTGTGCACAAATGGGGTCGAGGGCTATTGGTCCTGGATGAAGCAGTATTGCCGGCGTCTAGGGTGCTGCAGTCAAAATTGTTACCTGGCCACTTAGATCAATTCATGTGGATGACCATGTTTGGTCCTACACATGAAATAAGGTTAGTAATATCGTGCAGAATATCACGGAGAAATATCGGGTGTAACTTTTCAGCGTAGCAGTACAATCAGCCCTTTTAGGGCTAAAATAATTTGAAATAGAGTTTTTATGTTGAATTCGTTTCTGAGGTGGTTGCACTGTCAAAACCTATTCTCCGCACCGCCTCGCCCCTCCGGGCGCTCCGGGCTCCGAACGGTTTTGACACGTGCTAAACTCATTAAAACATCCCTTAAGCGGCTCCAACTCGAAAAGTTTAAGTTGACGCGGCGGATCTCAGGAGCGACTAATCCCCACTTTCGATGCTCTAGTAGGCCCCGCCCCAGCACCTTTCCGTGCATATTGAAATGCACGTACTGGCATGGCATTGCAAATATCGAATTCATCCATAGTACATTCTACTGTATTAACGTTCTCTACCTAATTGTAAAAAAACATTTGTAAAATAATCACAGGGAAAAAGTCCCAGTTGGCGTACCAAAATATCTTGCTGAATTTGATGTTTACGTTAAATCTAAAATGGAAATGAAAGATATTAAAAACGTAACAGATTCTTCTTCTAGTTCGGATAACACCGAAAAGTTTTTGCCTTCGACGGAAGAATCTAAATCTAATGTAAAATTATATAATAAAAGTGCCACGGTAAAAGGTGGTAACAAAGGGATTTGATGGAATTTCCCAAATCTCAGGGTATTGGCATATGCTCCTATAGCTAGCTCAATTGGAGCAAGAAAGAAAACTTAATTGGCGACTTCTTTTCCAGAAAAAAAAATAAGAAAAGTAACTCAATTTGCCCTAGGCGCCACGTGATTATAAAACGTTACTCCCAAAAAAAAATCTACTACCCAAATCACGAAGAGTAGCTTTTAGAAAAGAAGTCACCCGATATAAAATAAAAAAATTGCAAGAGCTGCAAGAGATAAGCTTGAACTGTGAACAAATAAATTTATTGCAAAATTACAACTGGCACCAAAGTTTGATTCGAGCAAAAAAAATAAGTAATATATAATCTCGTTTGTGTTTCTTGCAAAAGCAAGATTTCTCCGCGTATATATTTAGGGTTACAGTATGATGGTAAAAAAAATTTTATATATCTGCACAAAGCATAAAATTGAATAACAACAAACTAACTCGCAATCAAATTTTTAGCGCAATATCTACGCAATATTATCACAAACAACAAAAGACAGCACAAAACACTTATCTCGTTTAACAGACTTCGATGTTGATTGTCCGAAAATTAAATATTAATTTTCTCCAAATGAAGTTTCCAAATAAAACAGCCTGACAGAACATATACGGCACCAATAATAATCCACAAAAAACAAAAATGCGTAAAACCACAATGGTACTCCAAAGCGAAAGGTACCAAATCTCATATCCACAGATCGAACAGTCCCAAAAAAAAGGAAACTTGGTTAATATTGACCTATGGAAGGACCCTAAAAGGATTTTCTTTTTGAGAAAATATATTTGCAAAAAAAGAACTTTACCTCGTAGATGGTGTAATCGAGGGTATAATTTAAACGAAGGCAAATACTTGGTTAATGCTGAGTCAAAAAAACATCCAAATATCCACGTTGCACAAAATAATCCCAATTACGGAGCGGCAAAAAAATATACCAAAATTTCCGTACAAACGGCACTTCTAGGAATTCTTACAACCAACCATCAACCAACGAAAAATATCTTCTAAAAATTTTAGTTGTGGATCATGTGCTTTCTGGTCTCAAGATAGCAACTATCAAGAGAACAGAGCCGCACTTCAATATTTCAATAAATAAAAATTCTATTTTCAACCGTGACAGTCTGTTCCAATTTTCAAGTTATTCGAATTATCGTTGTCCAGCGGTCGTTTCCCGATTATTTGGAAAAGGAGCTTTATAACTCCCATCTTTAAGAAAGGTAAACGAAGCGACATAAAAAATTAGAGGGGTATTTCGATTCAATCGACTATTCCAAAGATGCTGGATAAATTGGTTTCCGTTCAACTGATGAATGCCTGCATGAAGTACATAGTGGCTAACCATCACGGTTTCTTTGCTGGCCATTCCACAACCACAAACTTGATGACTTTTGTCACCGATATTGTGGAGTCATTTAAAGACCGCATGCATGTGAATGCTGTGTATACCTGAATGACCTGAACCTGAATGACGGCGATAAGAAAGTAGGTTTTTTGTAAATAAATGTTTACATACGTTTCACGTGGAGTGAATGAAGACGTGGGCAAGTAGAAATCCAACTTGCCCGTTAGTTCGGGGAGATTTTAAAAACATATATGTAACTGACAAATTAAACAAAACAATCATACAAAAACCATTGAGTGCAAATTTTCGGGTAGCAGTTTATTTTTTAAGCGATCTAGAAAAAATCTCTAGAAATACTAATTAATCCTAACTTTAACAAGTTACACTCGAGTACTAATATCCCAATAAGCCAAAGTTGTTGAAACCGGGGTGTGGAACACCCTCCAGTGCCTTACTGCTAAAAGGTAAAACATTCAATGTTTACAGATTATGAGTAGGATTTATTATAGCGTTTTGGTTTTCTTGAGAACGATGACATATTATACTGGGGGGAATTAATAATCAAATAAATAAAAAAAAAATTGGCAGGAACTGGATGCGATCCTAGTACCCTTCGCATATGTTTTGCAATATTACGCAATTTCATTAACAACTTACTAAATGTAGGTTAATTTTTATGCAGTGCATCAGTAATATATAATTATTCAAATTCAAGTTTCTGAAAATTGGCAAAGAAGCGTGCCCTTATACTTGCATCTGTTGAAGTCCAATACAAGACCTACACGCACAATAAAATGAATCAATTCAGTGAGGGAAGTTGCCGGTCTCCTTGTTAGTCATTGTACACGATCTTCATGATGTAACAATTTTTTGCAACTTTGTCTAGGATTTCAATTAGTGGTGCTATGATTTGCACACCTTTGATATATGTCGGAGGGGACTTGACTATCTTTGTGATTTTAGGTGACTCCGTTTTTTCTCCTTCATTTACAGCTACCTCTAGGGCTTTTTCCCCTTCATTCACAGCAACCTTTAGCGCCCTTCCTTCTTTATTCGCAGCCAGCGCTAGCCCTGCAAATTTATTGGTAGTGGTTATTGGTGGTTCTGGTTTATTCAGCCAGTAATTCGTCAATGGACTTTGCTTATTTTTTAATATTAAGTTTAGGGCTGTCTCCTTTCCTTGTCCGTTTTCCATAACGAGGTATTTCCCATTCCTTATTAAAATTTATTATTTGATGTGAGGTATATGTGGCCCTGGTTGACGATTTTGATTGTAGTATTCCATTGGTGCTATCTGGGGTAACATGATCAACAACAATCAACTCCTTGGATTTTTCCACCTCATTTGGGAGGTGTACGATACATTATTTGCGCGTTATCACATTCAACCTAACCTCACTTTGTGAAAACTAAGACTAAAGTTGGGATTACGCGATTTTTGGAGTTAATAACACTCACTTAATTAATTTACCACAGTTTAAAATAGATAAACACTGTTTTTTACTTTCTCTATTTACTTATTATTTTTGAAATCTTTATTAGGAACAAATTTAAACAACCATTCAATTCTATGCCAGTGGCGTAAAACTTTTTTTACTTAAAACATAAACAAAATATTTGTTTGACAGCGATTTGAAGCAGTAAACAAACGAAACATTGTGTGTTATATTCAAATTTTAATAAAAATTAATTAATAATTGTAAGTTAGTAATATTGTAACAGTGTAAACATGTTTGTATATTATAGCGACCCTGTACGGTATGCAACCTGTGATACACCGTGAAAAGGAAAACAAACTTTGTTTGTGTTATTGTTTGCTTCATAACAAATGGGTGTATGTCGTATTTATTTAATAAAAGATTGAAGGATTTGTTGTTGTTTTGAAAACCGTGTTTTTGACAGTTGAAGACTATTGACTTACAAAAACAGAGAGAATTTATATAAAGAAATTTAAATAAAGCAGATTGGATAGATTTGATAACGACGGGAGGTTTAACATAAAGGTTTAAATTAGAAAATTAAAGTTGTTGTGAAACACGTGAAGTCGTAAAAAATAAGATGGATGGGCCATATAATAAGAAAGCATGAAAATGCATCTACAAAAAGCCTAACTCAGTGGAAACCAGGCAAAGTTGTTGCAGCGACAAGAACACATACGAAGTTATAGGAAGAGAAGGATGGAAAAATCCACCTAGAAATAGATTGAGAAGATTTTCGAAAGAAAATCCACCACATTCCGACTGAACGAAAATATTTTAAATGATTAGACAGAAAATAAAAACAAATGTTTTGATTGGTTAGAAAAGCAGAAAAACTTTATTTGTTGTTTGAGTGCTCCGATTGGCTAGTGCCGGTTCTCCTGGCAACCTTCTGACTGACCTCTTTGTTAGTAACTCAATTTAATTTTCAAAGAATTTGCTTAGCAGAAATTGCCACAAAACAACTTAATGGCGATGAAAAGAACGAACCGGGAACAAAAGATATCGTGGGGAGCTTACCCGTCGAAATTGCTCAAGAAATTTTTTCTATATTTGCCTTATCAAGATATCCGGCAGGCTTGCATTTGCAATAAAAGATGGAAGGCCAAAATTCGAGGAGACTACTTTTGGGAAAAAAAATGCAAAAACCATGGTTACGTGGCGGTAAAATCGGACTGTTTTGATAAGTTTATCGAAAGGAAATCCTATACTACTTATTGGGAGGTAGGTAAAAAAAATAGTTTACTTCAGCTCAGAGGCAAGTTTAGAGCGTTTGCACCCCGTGCACTTTGGTTTATGCATCAACTGTATTCTAATTTTAGGGAGTTTATAAGTATAACGAAATTTTAAAACATAACTGGGAAAATAACATTGTTAAGGAAACCATTTTACATTTGGAAAAATCAATGTTTATTGGCTATTTTGACGATGACTGGCTGATCCTTGTTGTTAATAATAGTAAATTAGTGATCATTGAATATTTTACAATGAAGGTAAGCAGTGCACTTCTGAAATATTTCATAATCATAAACGTTTTTTTTTTAGATAAAGCATTGTTTACGATTGAGCCCGAGTATTTACGTCAGAAATATTGTTAAGTGTGACGGCCTGTTGTATTCCTTGTCTTCCAGTGATACTTTCAAGGTGTGGAACTTTCAAAGCGGATCCATTTTAATGGAAAAGAGCATTCTTAATCCGGTTGAAAACTTTAAAGTACACAATAACATATAAGATTATGCAGTGGCGTAGCAATAAAATCAGATAGGATATTTTTTAAGTTTCATCGCTCTGTTCGTCCTTTCCAAATAACATCAGTACCACTGTATAGCTTATGCCTTATTCGGCCCCCCCTCCTATTTTCGTCAAAGACCCCAACACTTAACTATGTGATAGCTACGCCACTGAGAGACTAAAGTAACGTAGATGCAGGTGAATAAATTTTTGTATTGTAGAATTGCGTATGTAGACGAAGAGAAAACATTGGAAGTTTTAAATGTCACAACGGAAACCGTGGAATACAAATACAACAGCCAAGAGGTTTGCCATATCTCTTTCTATGAGAATTCGCTCATATTTGTTACAATTTCCGACGACATAAATATTTTAGATTTAAACGAACAGTCTGTTATAACGCTCCATTCTTGCACGCCCTTCTCAAGCGCAAGAGTACTGGTAAATATAACATGTCATCGTTTTATGCAATCTGCAACACTATTTTTATTTTCAGATAAGAAAAAAATTCTTGCTTACCTGCACCACATTTGGTAAAGCTTGCGTTTGGAATCTTGATACAAGATCCGAAATGCATCACCAGCTTTACATTGGACCTCTCATAACTTGGTATACGAAACTAGATTTCGTAGATGATAATAAATTTTTGTGTGTAGACGGCTTAAGGGAAGAACTACACATTTGGAATATCGAAACGGGGAAATGTATCTCAACAATATGTAAGTATTTTTCTTATTGTAGGTACAGAATGTAACAAAATTTAAATTTCAGTTCATGTGCAAGATTTTTCCAAATAGTATAGTATAGTATAGCAACAATCGGTATATAATTGTAACGACCTTAAACAGGTTTATAAAAATTATATTAATTAAATTATATTATATTAAAATTATATTATTTAATTATATATAAGATATATATCTTTTAAGTTTTATATACTGTAATGAAGTGCCTCGACGTAAATAATAATTGAGAAATTTGCAAATATTTGTACGATAAATAAACCTGTAATTGCATGTAAAACTTGCTAATGATAGATAAAATGTTACCTGGTGATGTACTTACTTTTCTGCTCTCGATGCAATCTTGAAATAAAACTTTGCTCCTGTTACTGTGGATAAATGTGTTTAAATTTTTAAATAAACTGCCGCAAAACTTGGCCTTTTGTATTGAACTCTGTATTAACTTGAATAAATTTTACAAATGACTATAGAGGTCACCAACATAACTTCTTTCTTGTTACAACTTTATTTTCTAACCTAATGTGTAATGGTGTGAAGTGTTGTGATTATACTAAGAAACACAAGTGATCATTTACAATTAAAATTTCTTAAAAGCTAATTAAACTTAAGTGGTGCAAAAATTGTTTATGGTAGAAGTTTAAATATTAAAGAGACAACAACTAACCGGTAGCATCACAGCTGTTCTAAAGTAGGTCATCAATTCCTCTTCGATATACAGTGGCATCAAAACGTTGGATCGTCGTGGTTTCGTGTAACATTTACACAGGTAAATACGAAATTTTTATTTATTAACTTTTTCTTCGTTGTATTTTCTTGAAAATCACTTTTTGTTACATTAAATATCCATGACGTCACTAATAGTTATATGTTGCATGTCGACAAAATTATTTTATAGGTTATCGTTCATTTTATAAATTTTTCAGGAACGAAATTTTCACATGTTCACTCGGCAAGTGAAAGGGTCGACTAAACGTATTTTTCGCATCGCGAAGCATATCAAATTGGGAATTCCAACTTTTTATCGTGGGTTTTTCCAAAAAAACTCGATTCCGATTGGCTGGGTAAACTTATCTAACGGATCTTCTTGAAACTTTCACGAAAATTAAAGTCTTCAAAACCGTCCCGCACAAAATTGTTAGAAAAATTCCCACTTCACTGGTCGTTCTACAATCGTCCGTCAAAGTACGAATTCTTTCTTTGCACTTTATGTTAATTTTCACACACTTTGTTTATTCTAACCACTTGCGTAACACTTAGTTTTTAATTCCTCATCCCTCAATACTAATCTCACTTAAATCCTTATCCTATTAACAAATCTATTACTAAAACTAAAAATCTGACATATTTGCAGGTTACAATTTCACATTTTTCAATGTAGAAGATTCAATTTTGCATCTACCATCCTCACTTGGATAGCAAATCGTTCTACAAATTAATCCTCATCTTTTGGTATGCCTTATGATCTAATTACAATTTTTTATGTTATCTAAATCTCTCTTTTTTAGATTTTCCGAAGGATGAAATTTTCTTTTGCTCATTTTAGCCTTATTTGAATCTTTTGGATTTTGGATTCACTTACAATAGTGCCAAGAAATGCGGACGCTGCTATTGGATATGCAAAACAATTCCAACTTTGATCTGTGATACCCGTAGGATGAAATTTTATTTTTAGAATGCTAACTGTTCTCGCCAGCTTATGAAATGAAATTTTGTAATTAAAATGGCTCTAATGGTATGCCATGAACCTTCTATAAATGCTACATGCCAAATATTACCAACCCGTTACAACAAAAGTTCCATCCGAGGTTACAACTTTATCTATCGAAGCTGCGGGTTTTAACCGGAAGATGCAATTTACTTTATTAAGGTTATTTATCTTAGTTTTTAAGTTGATAACATGACAATACATATTATGTATATAAAAATATATATTCTGTTCGATTTCTTATCTTGGCATATCGAGATTCTGTTCAATACCATGATCAACATTTAATATTAATAAACGAGTTTCAGCGAACAATAAATTCATTATGTACCAGAGAAGATTACGTTGTTGCCCTTTACCATATAAGTACCGATAGTAATAATAATAGTAATACTATAGCACTCGATGCAGCAAATAATTACATAAATGTAGTTGGCCAAGGAAAAGATCTTAAGAATTCGTAGAAGTGCAAGACTTTCGGTACATTTCTATTATCCTCCTTCTTTCTACGTAACCAATTTTTTAATTATTATTTACTTTGTTGGTAAATAAAAATAATTTTAAAATTGTTTTTAATTTAGTTATTTGCCTATCCAGCGCCAAAAATAAGGCAGATTAAATAAATGAAAGAGCGATTACAACGTTGTGTGTTTACAAGAAGTTTTGACTGAGGCCGATTATATAATTGATCAGAGATAAAGTCCGTGGAGTATCACAGGTGGATACTAAAAGTACTTCAAGATACTATGGTACCAATACTATTGAAGGTCACCTTATAATAATTTTCCACGTGGATATTGTGATCATTTCTTCACAAAATTTTTATTTTGCATCCATTTTCAAGAAAATAGACCGCCGAAGATCAAATTCACCAACAAGACTCGCTATCGCACCCGCCATTCTTAACGATTACAGGAACTCAAGCTGCGAAAAACAGAACTTAAAAATGTGTTCCTGTTTGGCGACATTTCGTGGCAGAAATCCGTCAAGTACGCGGGCTCGCCCTGGTCGGTAGACTCTCTTAAGTGAAGGACGTTACCGTTTGCACCAACCGAGCAAAGTTTTAATGGCGGCATTGAATGGGGCATAACAGACGTTAAAGTTTAACGCCCGGCCCCCTCTCCAGATGTCGAAGTTTGCACTCGGGTCCCAAATGCAAGCGCAGACTGTAAAATACAGTTTTTATTATATTATCAGTTAGACCAAAGGCCAGCTCTAATAATTGGGAAATGGTTAAGCGGAGGGGGGAGTCGCGAATTTCACGTTAATCGATTATCAACTAAAAACAATGAAAACTTCGATACAAATCCTACTGCGTAAAATCGTCAACTGCCAACTTGGCGGATATAAATGTGAATCTGTGTCATGGTTATCGCATTATTAAATTCTTTACAGTTTTCATACGATTACTGATATTGAAATCTCCAGATCGTGTAAACAAGGCATTTGGAAAAGTACGGGCATCGAGGTTTAGATTTCAATCTTGCGATTGCATGTATATGTGGTCGAAAGAAATTATTTCAGAACCGTTGACAAACACCGGTTATGAAATAAACTGAGGGATCGTGTTCGTTATGGGGCTACTTGGTATTTCACGAAAAAGCATCGAGGTATTTTGGCCTGAGCAAAAATGCAGCACCTTCACTCGACGTCGAAAGCAATGTTTTAAATGGTCAGTGAGATTACAAAAATTCTCCGAGGATCTCAACGTTGAACATCGCTGTTGGAATTCCAGCAATAGTTGAACAAGAAGTTCAACTCAGAAGATAGGGACCTCCACCGTCTTTGCACTTGATGGTGGACGCTTACAAGGAAGTAACCCACGTAGCCACACACGGTTCAACCAGTAACGCCGTTGTGGACCTTGTCATCATGAAGTAGGTCACTCTTATTCGCCACATTGAAGTGGAAAACAGCCTAGGGGCCAACCATTTTAGCTTTTTAAATTTTATTGGCAAATAATTAAATCAAGAATCTACTGAGCATGACTGCTGCAACTGCAGTTCGTCAACTGCAATCGAATCGGATATCATTTTACAACGCTTTGTTTGTAGCGTTAAAATGCCACAACTGAAGTATAATTTACTTGGTTGGCAATGGAGATGGTAGTGTCACCAGAAAATTGTCAGAAGCACGACTATATGAACACAGATTAATACAAAAAACAGAATGAGGAATCACCTTTTTCGAAATTATTGCAATAAGCTAAAAGATTTAACAAAGAAAAGCGTTAGCTCGAAAGAGATAAAGGTTATTGCCCGTTAAAGGAATTTGTTGAACAATATTAAGAAGCTCCGTTACGGAGTTTAATATTCCACTTAGCACGAAATAATCGAAAATTGTGCTGATTTAATTCATGTTTAAAAGATTAAACAAAAAGTTTAGAACCAACTGAATATTACAAATCCTAAATATTGTGCATTTGTAATCTGGGCTCCTTATGGCTTGGAAAGTTATATACAAAGAGGAAAGGTTTTGCAAAGGTATATTAATGCACCTACTGCAGTTTCTATTTTTATAACAGCAGCAACTAACAGTCGTTAGATAACAAATTAACAATAACTAGATTTACTCTAAGAGAAATCCACGACCATGGTATACATATAAGAGTGCATAAGGCATATTAGTAGTTTTTATGAAACTCTACACAATGCCTTAGATCTTGCTGTACCAATAACAAGAGCTCAAACTTCCACCAGATATCATCCATTCTAGTTTTTCCAAATTGCTTGGGACCAGTAGATGGAAAGCATCAATTTAAAGTGGTAGTGATTATATCAACTACAAGGGTTATTTAAGCATTGTGCTTGGTAGACGCTAATTATAACTTTATGTTTGCTGATGTTGGAACCCAAAGAAGGATTGTGATGGTGGTGTTTTCAAACATAATGCACTATACCAAAATTTGACAAAAAGGAGTTGAATTTGCTGAAAAATTCAAGTTTGCCAGAACGAAAGAAAAATATACCATGTGTTCCTTGGCGATGGAGCATTTGCATTAACTAATGCTTTTTAATAAAGCCTACTCGGGAACCCATTAGTAAAGGATGTCCTGAACGTGTTTTTAGTTACAGGTTGAGTAGGGCTGGCAGAATAGCGAAAATGCATTTAGCATTATTCTGCAGTGTTTAGGATTTCAAGAATTTAAAATTTATAGTTATAATTATTTACTTGCCGAATTCTTTAAGAAGGAATTGTTTTCTAAAATTTATATATGCCATCAGTCAAAGAGCACGAATATGTCAAAATAATTGGAGAGGACATAGACCTTCTTGTGCTTATGATAGGGCTTGGCCAGCCATGCTCCAACTTGATCTTTCTGAAGCCTGGAAGAGAGGGTGCTGTTGATGTGCAAGATTTGAACATCTTTCAAATTCCACCAATCCATATGGAGCCGTCCTTTTTAACCACGCGTTTAGAGCACGATAGATCTGCAATTTTTGTACAAGATAAAGTTCAGCAGAATGGTCACCATTTCGAAAGAAAAGAACAATAACCAGAGTAGGATTATTTTTTAAAAGTAAATAACGAGAGTATTATTTATTTCCGAAGAATACTTTAAGCAATCAGCGATCTAAAAACAATCCGAAAGAGGCAGATTCGCTAAACGAGTTCCTCATTGGCAGTAAATTTTTATTTGTTTTTGCAAATATAGAAATGTATACAATCTATGTACTAAGAATAAGGTATTTATCCCCATTTACCTTTCAAATTAGTATTATACCTAATTAGCGATTTAAAAATATCACTTCAAATAACTTATAAAAATATTACAGCTCATTCGTTCTTAATATAATAATTTAATTAACTTTATATTATTTACTTCAGGAATGATGTATATACAACTGGAAATCCTAAATAATCGTATTCGTGTATACCATAATGGGCAATATTCGGAAGAATAAATTATCATGTTTGCCACTGAAGAGAATCTTGGTTACCTTTCTGAGGCAACAGTTGGTATGTGGACGGAAACATTTTAATACCTTCGCCATATACAATCGGTGGTCATCGAATTAGAAACTTACTGAATTTGTAAAATTATTTAATTATTTTTCAATTTTCTTTAAACTTGATGAAATTTTTAAGGATTAGATGATCACATTTATTTACCTGTATATTAAACAAGAACTTTTCCTTGGATTATTCTTCCAAGAATCAATTTATAAACTTTAACTTTCTGTGCTCAAAAAGAAATTAAAAATTCTAAATTAATTTGTATAAAACATATTGATTTGAATGTTTTTGGCCCAGGTGTGCACTTGAGTATAATTCGATTTTACTATTTATATTTAATAAGAAACACATTCAAAAATACCAAAGTATTCAAATTAAAAGTATAAGAATAATCCTAAGGGGTAAAACCACTCTAGATTTGGAAATATCGACTTTCTTGTTGACTTAAATAATACTTGATGAGTCGACACATCAATGATTCTCTTCAAAAGTACAATGTACGTAGCAGTTTTTTGGTGTATTGTAAACTTTTTTTTATAAATAATTAACTGCTTATTCTTTTGGCAAAAAATTGATTTATTTTTTTAAAAGTGCACCATTTCTACAAAATTTGATTTAATAAAAAACCCTCAGTAGTACTTCCATAGCCAATAATTTATAGTAGGTATATAATTTTGTTTTGTTTTTTGGAACAAAAAACAAAATCCGTGGAAATGCCGGTCAAAACAAGGCTGCCACTATTCAATATTGAACTGAAGGCTGCTGAGAAAATAAAAAATCTACAAAATTAAAGACTCTTGAACAACATAGTCGGATTTGAGCCTTCACACATTAAAAGAGATCCCCAGTGTACAAAATGTCAACGTGTGCACCACACGAAAAATTACTGCCACTACAGCCCTCGTTGCGTTAAGTGCGTTGGTAATCACCTTACCAAGGACTGTAGCATGAAATAAAAAATAAATGAAAATGTTAAATGCGTCAATTGCGGTAACAACCACCCCACTAGTTACAGAGGATGTTCCTACATAAAACAGCTACAAGCTCACAAATATCCTCCCTTAAAAACGAGATCTTTGCCAACAACTCCGCAAAACAACAACAGGACAGGAAATGATTAACTTCACCAAACAATAAGCAGTAATAGTAGGCCACTATTTGTCATAACTCCTTTTACACGATTTTAAATTTTTATGTAAACTGGAGTTACAATCGACACCAACTTACAATTAACACTGGTCTACCCTATATTTACTTTTATCTCGAGTAAAATTCTGAAGAGTGTCAGTATTCTCTGGATGAACTGATGGCCAAAATGACCTGTAAACTGTAAAAGAAATAATGTGGTGACAATATTTTGATTGCCTTCACTGCCAATAAGACTACTGTGGTTTACTTCCAAAACACAGGGTATAAGTTATTGGCGAAAGCCTGGTACAACCATAAAATCGCTAACAAGACAGCAGAACGTCGGCGTAATATAAAGAGACTTCAGCAATTGTAGAGGATATTAGCTCCAAGGTTTACAAGGCAAAACATTATCCTCCATTAGATAATGTTATTTGATAAAATTGAGTCAGATGCACCTGAAACTTTACGCGCTTTCCTGGATATTGAATTGAAGTGATGTCGAAGAGCAAACGTCTCTTGAGCAATGGAATGAAACAAATATTGATGCTTTTGAACATTACATAATTGCTGCAGCAAGACCGAAACTAATGCAGGTCAGAGTACCAGCATGTTTGTTTCAAAAGTAGGGATCTCGGCAATTATTAGCTTCACATCATCATCTCGCCGATTTTGCTCCTTGTACACCGAAGTAACGCTTTTTGAAGTTTTGGCTATAATGAGCTCAGGGTTGGATATCGATGACAACTCATTTTCGCATATCTTACCGGAGAACGATTCCACCAAGTTTAGTACACAAGTAAAAACAGTTGTCTGGGATAACATCGTATTTAACGTTAATTCTGCCAAAGATTGCAGTTTACCATTCAAAAAAGAATACGGAAAAATCTAACATTGCAGGAAATCCTGTGCGATGCTGAACAAGCGATTTGTAGTATGCCGAAAACTATTAATAAGAACCTAAAAAATCGTCATCCAGAACTGCCAAAGCGACCTCTTTCGGCATATAAGTTATATTGCGCCGACAACAGGGAAAAAGTTTGTCGAGAAAATCCCGGTATTAAAAATGTCTAAGTGGTTAAATTCATGGCCAAAAATTACAATAGTCTATCGGAAGAAGATAAAAAGTTTACGTAAAACGCAAAGAAGATTTAAAGGAAATTTGTAAAAAAATCTAAAGATTTAATGGATATAAAATATCCAAAAGTATTAAAGCAAAAAACTGTTTTGCATGTTAATAGACCTCAAACTCTGTTTCAAATCTTCTGCGAAAATCAACCCAAAGCAAATGCCGGTTCTACGGAATTGGAAAGTGTATTAAAAAGCAATACAGAGAAAGTGGATAACATGGAGAATGAAGAAAAAATTGTATTCATTAATTTAGCCATTGATAATGAACGGAAATTTAATAGCGAACGGCCGGATAAACCCAAAAGACGAACGATTGTTAAGTGATAAATTAACAGGTAAACCTAAGAAATCGCCACATTCGGCCTATGGCTGATTTACGCAAATAGAACTTAAAAATGACGAAATAAAAAAATTGAATATCAAAAAACGTATGAAAACAGTCGGAACGCGATGGGCCAATTGTTCACAAGAGACAAAAGATCGCTACATATCTGAAACTAAAGAATTAAAGAGAAATACGAATCGGAGTACGATAATTATTTAAAATCGATATCAAAGGAGGAACAACAGGTAGAATTAAAATCGCGAAAACGAAAACTTAGGGTAAAAGATAGCGAAATTGTGAAAAGGAGGAAAGTAGAGGTGTCCGAACAAAATAATTTGGAAAGACCCAAACCACCCCTCTCTGCTCCGGAATTATTTGCCCAAACGAACCCTAATAAAAATATAAACTTGGACAAAGCTTGGACCAATTTAGACGATAAAGAAAAAATTAAATAGAATTAAAATAACAATAAATAAAAATAGAATTGAATGAAATAGAAAAAAGTAACTTTAACTTTCTGTGCTCAAAAAGAAATTAAAAATTCTAAATTAATTTGTATAAAACATATTGATTTGAATGTTTTTGGCCCAATTTTGCACTCGATATACTTCGATTTTACTATTTATAAAAATAAGAAACACATTCAAAAATACCAAAGTATTCAAATTAAAAGTATAAGAATAATCCTAAGGGGTAAAACCACTCTAGGATTTTAGAAATATCGACTTTTCTTGTTGACTTAAATAATACTTGTATGAGTCGACACATCAATGATTCTCTTCAAAAGTACAATGTACGTAGCAGTTTTTTGGTGTATTGTAAACTTTTTTTTATAAATAATTAACTGCTTATTCTTTTGGCAAAAAATTGATTTATTTTTTTAAAAGTGCATCATTTCTACAAAATTTGATTTAATAAAAAACCCTCAGTAGTACTTCCATAGCCAATAATTTATAGTAGGTATATAATTTTGTTTTGTTTTTTGGAACAAAAAACAAAATCCGTGGAAATGCCGGTCAAAACAAGGCTGCCACTATTCAATATTGAACTGAAGGCTGCCGAGAAAATAAAGAAATCTACAAAATTAAAAGACACTTGAACAACATAGTCGGATTTGAGCCTCCACACATTAAAAAAGAGATCCCCAGTGTACAAAATGTCAACGTGTGCACCACACGAAAAATTACTGCCACTACAGCCCTCGTTGCGTTAAGTGCGTTGGTAATCACCTTACCAAGGACTGTAGCATGAAATAAAAAATAAATGAAAATGTTAAATGCGTCAATTGCGGTAACAACCACCCCACTAGTTACAGAGGATGTTCCTACATAAAACAGCTACAAGCTCACAAATATCCTCCCTTAAAAACGAGATCTTTGCCAACAACTCCGCAAAACAACAACAGGACAGGAAATGATTAACTTCACCAAACAATAAGCAGTAATAGTAGGCCACTATTTGTCATAACTCCTTTTACACGATTTTAAATTTTTATGTAAAATGGAGTTACAATCTTGTTACAATCGACACCAACTTACAATTAACACTGGTCTACCCTATATTTACTTTTATCTCGAGTAAAATTCTGAAGAGTGTCAGTATTCCCTGGATGAACTGATGGTCAAAATGACCTGTAAACTGTAAAAGAAATAATGTGGTGACAATATTTTGATTGTCTTCACTGCCAATAAGACTCCTGTGGTTTACTTCTAAAACACAGGGTATAAGTTATTGGTGAAAACCTGGTACAACCAAAAAATCGCTAACAAGACAGAAGAACGTCGGCGTATTATAAAGAGACTTCAGCAATTGTAGAGGATATTAGGTCCAAGGTTTACAAGGCAAAACATTATCCTCCATTAGATAATGTTTTTCAAAAAAATTGAGTCAGATGCACCTGAAACTTGACACGCTTTCCTTGATATTGAATTGAAGTGATGTCGAAGAGCAAACGTCTCTTGAGCAATGGAAGGAAACAAATATTGATGCTTTTGCACATTACATAATTGCTGCAGCAAGACCGAAACCAATGCAGGTCAGAGTACCATCATGTTTGTTTCAAAAGTATGGATCTCGGCAATTAATAGCTCCACATCATCATCTCTCGGATTTTGCTCCTTGTACACCGAAGTAACGCTTTTTGAAGTTTTGGCTTTAATGAGAGCTCAGGGTTCGATATCGATGACAACTCATTTTCGCAATTCGCGGTATCCATTGTATAACACCTAGAAATGCTATTGCTTCAGATCAAAATATTTAACGATTGAAGCAAATGCTGTCTGCCCAAGTTTAAACTTATGGAGTAAACTTTGCAGCGCTCATACATTGAAACTATTAATTTTACAGAAAAAAAAGGTTACCACATAAGATACGAGGTGGCAAAATTAACAGGTAAACCTAAGAAACCGCCACATTCGGCCTACGGCTTATTTACGCAAATAGAACTTAAAAAAGATGAAATAAAAAAATTGAATATCAAAGAACGTATGAAAACAGTTGGAACGCATTGGGCCAATTGTTCACAAGAGACAAAAGATCGCTACATATCTGAAACTAAAGAATTAAAAGAGAAATACGAATCGGAGTACGATAATTATTTAAAATCGTTATCAAAGGAGGAACAACAGGTAGAATTAAAATCGCGAAAACGAAAACTTGGGGTAAAAGATAGCGAAATTGTGAAAAGGAGGAAAGTAGAGGTGTCAGAACAAAATAATTTGGAAAGACCCAAACCACCCCCCTCTGCTCCGGAATTATTTGCCCAAACGAACCCTAATAAAAATATAAACTTGGACGAAGCTTGGACCAATTTAGACGATAAAGAAAAAATGAAATATAAGAGAAAAGTGTTTCGAATGCACACAAAATATCTTGCTGAATTTGATGTTTACGTTAAATCTAAGATGGAAATGAAAGATATTAAAAACGTAACAGATTCTTCTTCTAGTTCGGATAACACCGAAAAGTCTTTGCCTTCGACGGAAGAATCTAAATCTAATGTAAAATTATATAATAAAAGTGCCACGGTAAAAGGTGGTAACAAAGGGATTTGATGGAATTTCCCAAATCTCAGGGTATTGGCATATGCTCCTATAGCTAGCTCAATTGGAGCAAGAAAGAAAACTTAATTGGCGACTTCTTTTCAAGCAAAAAAAACTAAGAAAAGTAACTCAATTTGCCCTAGGCGCCACGTGATTATAAAACGTTACTCCCAAAAGGAAAAATCTACTACCCAAATCACGAAGAGTAGCTTTTAGAAAAGAAGTCACCCGATATAATATTAAAAAAATTGCAAGAGCTGCAAGAGATACGCTTGAACTGTGAACAAATAAATTTATTGTAAAATTACAACGGCACCAAAGTTTGATTCGAGCAAAAAATAAGTAATATATAATCTCGTTTGTGTTTCTTGCAAAAGCAAGATTTCCCGCGTATAGCTATATTTAGGGTTACAGTATGATGGTAAAAAAAATATTATATATCTGCACAAAGCATAAAATTGAATAACAATAAACTAACTCGCAATCAAATTTTTAGCGCAATATCTACGCAATATTATCACAAACAATAAAAGACAGCACAAAACACTTATCTCATTTAACAGACTTCGATGTTGATTGTCCGAAGATTAAATATTAATTTTCCTCCAAATGAAGTTTCCAAATAAAACAGCCTGACAGAACATATACGGCACCAATAATAATCCACAGAAAAAAAACAAAAATGCGTAAAACCACAATGGTACTCCAAAGCGAAAGGTACCAAATCTCATATCCACAAGATCGAACAGTCCCAAAAAGGAAACTTGGTTAATATTGACCTATGGAAGGACCCTAAAAGGATTTTTTTTGAGAAAATATATTTGCAAAAAAAGAACTTTACCTCGTAGATGGTGTATTCGAGGGTATAATTCAAACGAAGGCAAGTACTTGGTCAATGCTGAGTCAAAAAATATCCAAATATCCACGTTGCACAAAATAATCCCAGTTACGGAGCGGCAAAAAATATACCAAAATTTCTGTACAAACGGCACATCTAGGAATCTCTACAACCAACAATCAACCAGCGAAAAATACCTTCTAATAATTTTAGTTGTGGATCATGTGCTTTCTGGTCTCAAGATAGCAACTATCTAAAGAACAGAGCCGCACTTCAAAATTTCAATAAATAAAAATTCCATTTTCAACCGTGACAAAGCGAGACCGAAGATAGTGATAGTGAGAGCGAAGGTGATTCTGCGAATTCGTCCAGTTCTGATGAATCTGAAAGCGATGAGGATGAAATCAGCCCCGATTCAGATTAACAATTTAATTTATTTAGGTTTTAAAAATATTATTTAAAAATGTTAGTATTATTAATATTTTATGTTGTTAATGTTTTAGCGGTGTTTCCAGACGAAGTGGAAGCCGAGTGAAGATGAATGTTAAATACATTTACGTACGTGTTACTTGCATTAAAATATTAAATTTAATTAAACATTATGATTAGTTCGCTAAAAGAGCATTTTGCGGACTTAAAAAATTGTCAAAAGTAATCATTTTTCAGAGCTAATACAAAAAATTTTCATAAGGTTCTGGATTTTACCTAGCGCAGGAAAGTTGCACGGGTTGGCTAAGCTCAATTCTATGAGCTATAAACTCATTTACTAGTTTATAGTTACAAGCTACAAACACAAAAAAACTATATTAACTCGATCATAAATCAGCCGACTTTAATGAAATTAATAATTGCTTGTTGGAAACTGATTGGTCGGACTTATTTCATTCTAACAATGTCGAAGACACTACCCATGTTACACAAAAAAAAGTAGTGGAAAATGATTCTCTAAAGAATTAATTAGCCTAATCACTCAAAAGAAGATTATGCATAAAAGATTTAAAGAAACTCGTCGCATTGATTATTACCTAAGGTTCTGTGAACTCCGTCATCAAGCTAAGAAGCTTAACATAATACTCCATAATAGTTATATCGAGAAAATCGAGGAAGGCATCATTGCTAATCCTCAGTTATCCTGGCGCTATATCGACGACTCCAAGTAATTAACGGATATCCAGCGTGCATTTTCCTGGGTGAAGAAGTTGGTTCCTCGGGACAAGAATGCGTCGACTTATTTGCAAAAGAATTTTCTAATGTGTACGCCAAAGAAGATGCAACGCACTCAAATTATGCCACAAACAATGTTATCAACTATGACCTGTTTGAAATCACATTAGAAGATGTTTTCGATGCCATTGGAAAATTACCAGACAGTTTTAGCTGTGAGCCGGATGGGATTGCAGCGTACTTTGTGAAAAGATGTCAATTTTCCTTGTCTGTTCCAATTTTCAAGTTGTTTGAATTATCGTTGTCCAGCGGTCGTTTCCCGATTATTTGGAAAAGGAGCTTTATAACTCCCATCTTTAAAAAGGTAAACGAAGCGACATAAAAAATTAGAGGGGTATTTCGATTCAATCGACTATTCCAAAGATGCTGGATAAATTGGTTTCCGTTCAACTGATGAATGGCTGCATGAAGTACATAGTGGCTAACCAACACGGTTTCTTTGCTGGCCGTTCCACAACCACAAACTTGATGACTTTTGTCACTGATATTGTGGAGTCATTTAAAGACCGCATGCATGTGAATGCTGTGTATACCTGAATGACCTGAACCTGAATGACGGCGATAAAAAAAGATTTTTGTAAATAAATGTTTACATACGTTTCACGTGGAGTGCATGAAGACGTGGGCAAGTAGAAATCCAACTTGCCCGTTAGTTCGGTGAGATTTTAAAAACATATATGTAACCGACAAATTAAACAAAACAATCATACAAAAACCATTGAGTGCAAATTTTCGGGTAGCAGTTTATTTTTTAAGCGATCTAGAAAAAATCTCTAGAAATACTAATTAATCCTAACTTTAACAAGTTACACTCGAGTACTAATATCCCAATAAGCCAAAGTTGTTGAAACCGGGGGGTGTGGAACACCCTCCAGTGCCTTACTGCTAAAAGGTAAAACATTCAATGTTTACAGATTATGAGTAGGATTTATTATAGCGTTTTGGTTTTCTTGAGAACGATGACATATTATACTGGGGGGAATTAATAATCAAATAAATAAAAAAAAAATTGGCAGGAACTGGATGCGATCCTAGTACCCTTCGCATATGTTTTTATGTTTTTGCAATATTACGCAATTTCATTAACAACTTACTAAATGTAGGTTAATTTTTATGCAGTGCATCAGTAATATATAATTATTCAAATTCAAGTTTCTGAAAATTGGCAAAGAAGCGTGCCCTTATACTTGCATCTGTTGAAGTCCAATACAAGACCTACACGCACAATAAAAATGAATCAATTCAGTGAGGGGAAGTTGCCGGTCTCCCCTTGTTAGTCATTGTACACGATCTTCATGATGTAACCATTTTTTGCAACTTTGTCTAGGATTTCAATTAGTGGTGCTATGATTTGCACACCTTTGATATATGTCGGAGGGGACTTGACTATCTTTGTGATTTTAGGTGACTCCGTTTTTTCTCCTTCATTTACAGCTACCTCTAGGGCTTTTTCCCCTTCATTCACAGCAACCTTTAGCGCCCCTCCTTCTTTATTCGCAGCCAGCGCTAGCCCTGCAAATTTATTGGTAGTGGTTATTGGTGGTTCTGGTTTATTCAGCCAGTAATTCGTCAATGGACTTTGCTTACTTTTTCTAATATTAAGTTTAGGGCTGTCTCCTTTCCTTGTCCGTTTTCCATAACGAGGTATTTCCCATTCCGTATTAAAATTTATTATTTGATGTGAGGTATATGTGGCCCTGGTTGACGATTTTGATTGTAGTATTCCATTGGTGCTATCTGGGGTAACATGATCAACAACAATCAACTCCTTGGATTTTTCCACCTCATTTGGGAGGTGTACGATACATTATTTCCGCGTTATCACATTCCAACCTAACCTCACTTTGTGAAAACTAAGACTAAAGTTGGGATTACGCGATTTTTGGAGTTAATAACACTCACTTAATTAATTTACCACAGTTTAAAATAGATAAACACTGTTTTTACTTTCTCTATTTACTTATTATTTTTGAAATCTTTATTAGGAACAAATTTAAACAACCATTCAATTCTATGCCAGTGGCGTAAAACTTTTTTTACTTAAAACATAAACAAAATATTTGTTTGACAGCGATTTGAAGCAGTAAACAAACGAAACATTGTGTGTTATATTCAAATTTTAATAAAAATTAATTAATAATTGTAAGTTAGTAATATTGTAACAGTGTAAACATGTTTGTATATTATAGCGACCCTGTACGGTATGCAACCTGTGATACACCGTGAAAAGGAAAACAAACTTTGTTTGTGTTATTGTTTGCTTCATAACAAATGGGTGTATGTCGTATTTATTTAATAAAAGATTGAAGGATTTGTTGTTGTTTTGAAAACCGTGTTTTTGACAGTTGAAGACTATTGACTTACAAAAACAGAGAGAATTTATATAAAGAAATTTAAATAAAGCAGATTGGATAGATTTGATAACGACGGGAGGTTTAACATAAAGGTTTAAATTAGAAAATTAAAGTTGTTGTGAAACACGTGAAGTCGTAAAAATAAGATGGATGGGCCATATAATAAGAAAGCATGAAAATGCATCTACAAAAAGCCTAACTCAGTGGAAACCAGGCAAAGTTGTTGCAGCGACAAGAACACATACGAAGTTATAGAAAGAGAAGGATGGAAAAATCCACCTAGAAATAGATTGAGAAGATTTTCGAAAGAAAATCCACCACATTCCGACTGAACGAAAATATTTTAAATGATTAGACAGAAAATAAAAACAAATGTTTTGATTGGTTAGAAAAGCAGAAAAACTTTATTTGTTGTTTGAGTGCTCCGATTGGCTAGTGCCGGTTCTCCTGACAACCTTCTGACTGACCTCTTTGTGAGTAACTCAATTTAATTTTCAAAGAATTTGCTTAGCAGAAATTGCCACAAAACAACTTAATGGCGATGAAAAGAACGAACCGGGAACAAAAGATATCGTGGGGAGCTTACCCGTCGAAATTGCTCAAGAAATTTTTCTATATTTGCCTTATCAAGATATCCGGCAGGCTTGCATTTGCAATAAAAGATGGAAGGCCAAAATTCGAGGAGACTACTTTTGGGAAAAAAAATGCAAAAACCATGGTTATCGAAAGGAAATCCTATACTACTTATTGGGAGGTAGGTAAAAAAAATAGTTTACTTCAGCTCAGAGGCAAGTTTAGAGCGTTTGCACCCCGTGCACTTTGGTTTATGCATCAACTGTATTCTAATTTTAGGGAGTTTATAAGTATAACGAAATTTTAAAACATAACTGGGAAAATAACATTGTTAAGGAAACCATTTTACATTTGGAAAAATCAATGTTTATTGGCTATTTTGACGATGACTGGCTGATCCTTGTTGTTAATAATAGTAAATTAGTGATCATTGAATATTTTACAATGAAGGTAAGCAGTGCACTTCTGAAATATTTCATAATCATAAACTTTTTTTTTTTAGATAAAGCATTGTTTACGATTGAGCCCGAGTATTTACGTCAGAAATATTGTTAAGTGTGACGGCCTGTTGTATTCCTTGTCTTCCAGTGATACTTTCAAGGTGTGGAACTTTCAAAGCGGATCCATTTTAATGGAAAAGAGCATTCTTAATCCGGTTGAAAACTTTAAAGTACACAATAACATGTAAGATTATGCAGTGGCGTAGCAATAAAATCAGATAGGATATTTTTTAAGTTTCATCGCTCTGTTCGTCCTTTCCAAATAACATCAGTACCACTGTATAGCTTATGCCTTATTCGGCCCCCCTCCTATTTTCGTCAAAGACCCCAACACTTAACTATGTGATAGCTACGCCACTGAGAGACTAAAGTAACGTAGATGCAGGTGAATAAATTTTTGTATTGTAGAATTGCGTATGTAGACGAAGAAAAACATTGGAAGTTTTAAATGTCACAACGGAAACCGTGGAATACAAATACAACAGCCAAGAGGTTTGCCATCGCTTTCTATGAGAATTCGCTCATATTTGTTACAATTTCCGACGACATAAATATTTTAGATTTAAACGAACAGTCTGTTATAACGCTCCATTCTTGCACGCCCTTCTCAAGCGCAAGAGTACTGGTAAATATAACATGTCATCGTTTTATGCAATCTGCAACACTATTTTTATTTTCAGATAAGAAAAAAATTCTTGCTTACCTGCACATTTGGTAAAGCTTGCGTTTGGAATCTTGATACAAAATCCGAAATGCATCACCAGCTTTACATTGGACCTCTCATAACTTGGTATACGAAACTAGATTTCGTAGATGATAATAAATTTTGTGTGTAGACGGTTAAGGAAGAACTACACATTTGGAATATCGAAACGGAAATGTATCTCAACAATATGTAAGTATTTTTCTTATTGTAGGTACAGAATGTAACAAAATTTAAATTTCAGTTCATGGCAAGATTTTTTCCAAATAGTATGCAACAATCGATATATAATTGTAACGACCTTCAACAGGTTTATAAAATTATATTAATTAAATTATATTATTTAATTATATATAAGATATATGTATATAAAATATATATTCTGTTCGATTTCTTATCTTGGGATATCGAGATTCTGTTGAATACTATCATCAACATTTAATAGTAAAAACGAGTTTCAGCGAACAATATAACACCGGTTATGAAATAAACTGAGGGATCGTGTTCGTTATGGGGCTACTTGGTATTTCACGAAAAAGCATCGAGGTATTTTGGCCTGAGCAAAAATGCAGCACCTTCACTCGACGTCGAAAGCAATGTTTTAAATGGTCAGTGAGATTACAAAAATTCTCCGAGGATCTCAACATTGAACATCGCTGTTGGAATTCCAGCAACAGTTGAACAAGAAGTTCAACTCAGAAGATCTCAGAAGACCTCCACAGTCTTTGCACTTGATGGTGGACGCTTACACGGAAGTAACCCACGTAGCCACCAACGGTTCAACCAGTAACGCCGTCGTGGACCTTGTCATCATGAAGTAGGTCACTCTTATTCTCCACATTGAAGTGGAAAACAGCCTAGGGGCCAACCATTTTACCTTTTTAAATTTTATTGGCAAATCAATTGCCGGAATCAAGAATCTACTGAGCATGACTGCTGCAACTGCAGTTCGTCTACTGCAATCGAATCGGATATCATTTTACAACGCTTTGTTTGTAGGGTTAAAATGCCACAACTGAAGTATAATTTACTTGGTTGGCAATGGAGATGGTAGTGTCACCAGAAAATTGTCAGAAGCACGACTATATAAACACAGATTAATACAAAAAACAGAATGAGGAATCACCTTTTTCGAAATTATTGCAGTAAGCTAAAAGATTAAACAAAAAGTTTAGGGCCAACTGAATATTACAAATCCGGAATATTGTGCATTTGTAATCTGGGCTCCTTATGGCTTGGAAAGTTATATACAAAGACGAAAGGTTTTGCAAAGGTATATTAATGCACCTACTGCAGTTTCTATTTTTATAACGGCAGCAACCAATAGTCGATGGCTAACAAAATAACAGTAACTAGATTTACTCTAAGAGTAATCTACGTCCATGGTATACATAATAAGATTGCATAAGGTATATAAGTAGTTTTTATGAAACTCTACACAAAACCTTAGATCTTGCTGTACCAACAAGAGCTCAAACTTCCACTAGATTTCAACCACCCTAGTTTTTTAAAATTGCTTAGGACCAGTAGATGGAAAGCACCAATTTAAAGTGGTCGTGATTATATCAACTACAAGGATCATTTAAGCATTGTGCTTGGTAGACGCTAATTATAACTTTATGTTTGCTGATGTTGGAACCCAAAGAAGGATTGTGATGGTGGTGTTTTCAAACATAATGCACTATACCAAAATTTGACAAAAAGGAGTTGAATTTGCTGAAAAATTCAAGTTTGCCAGAACGAAAGAAAAATATACCATGTGTTCTTGGCGATGGAGCATTTGCATTAACTAATGCTTTTTAATAAAGCCTACTCGGGAACCCATCGTAAAGGATCTCCTGAACGCGTTTTAGTTACAGGTTGAGTAGGGCTGGCAGAATAGCGAAAATGCATTTAGCATTATTCTGCAGTGTTTAGTGTTTCAAGAATTAAAAATTTATAGTTACAATTATTTACTTGCCGAATTCTTTAAGAAGGAATTGTTTTTATAAAAATTTATATATGCCATCAGTCAAAGAGCACGAATATGTCAAAATAATTGGAGAGGACATAGACCTTCTTGTGCTTATGATAGGGCTTGGCCAGCCATGCTCCAACTTGATCTTTTTGAAGCCTGGAAGAGAGAGGGTGCTGTTGATGTGCAAGATTTGAACATTTTCCAAATTCCACCAATCCATATGGAGCCGTCCTTTTTAACCACGCGTTTAGAGCATATAATAGATCTGCTATTTTTGACAAGATTAAAGTTCAGCAGAATGGTCACCATTTCGAAAGAAAAGAACAATAACCAGAGTAGGAATATTTTTTAAAAGTAAATAACTGGATTATTTATTTCCGAAGAATACTTTAAGCAATCAGCGATCTAAAAACAATCCGAAAGAGGCAGATTCGCTAAACGAGTTCCTCATTGGCGGTAAATTTTTATTTGTTTTTGCAAATATAGAAATGTATACAATCTATGTACTAAGAATAAGGTATTTATCCCCCCGATTTACCTTTCAAATTAGTATTATACCTAATTAGTGATTTAAAAAATATCACTTCCAAATAACTTATAAAAAATATTACAGCTCATTCGTTCTTAATATAATAATTTAATTAACTTTATATTATTTACTTCAGGGGAATGATGTACTATGTACAACTGGAAATCCTAAATAATCGTTTTCGTTTATACGATAATGGGCAATATTCGAAAGAACGAATTATCATGTTTGCCACTGAAGAGAATCTTGGTTACCTTTCTGAGGCAACAGTTGGTATGTGGACGGAAACATCTTAATACCTCCGCCATATACAATCGGTGGTCATCGAATTAGAAACTTACTGAATTTGTAAAATTATTTAATTATTTTCAATTTTCTTTAAACTTGATGAAATTTTTAAAGATTAGATGGTCACATTTATTTACCTGTATATTAAACAAGAACTTTCCTTGGATTATTCTTCCTAGAATCAATTTATAAACTACTTTCTGTGCTTAAAAAGAAATTAAAAATTCTAAATTAATTTGTATAAAACATATTCATTTGAATGTTTTTGGCCCAAGTTTGAACATGAGTATACTTCGATTTTACTATTTATATTTAATAAGAAACACATTCAGAAATACCAAAGTATTCAAATTAAAAGTATAAGAATAATCCTTAAGGGTAAAACCACTCTAGGATTTTGGAAATATCGACTTTTCTTGTTGACTTAAATAATCCTTTAAATAATACTTCCATGAGTCGATTTGAAATTTTCTTCACAATTACATTATTCTCTATAAAAGTACATATGTACGTAGCAGTTTTTGTGTATTGTAAACTTTTTTTATAAATAATTAACTGCTTAGTTTTTAGCAAAAGATTTCTTTTTCAAGTGCACCATTTCTACAAAATTTGATTTAAAAACCCTCTGTAGTACTTCCATACCAATAGTTGATAGTAGGTAGGTATATAATTTTTGTTTGTTTTTGTTTGAGGTCTTATCCTTTACAAGAATTATTATTGTTATTATTAAAAGAAATCCTATTTCGTCTTTCATATGTACTTCCTAAATAAATTGTCAAAGTTAGGTCTTTTTCTCTGCCGCTAGAGTGGTTTTATCCCTTAAATGTAGTAAATATATACCTGTGAAAGTCATTCTAACTGAATGACTGAACTGAAACCATTGTTTACATTTTTTTATAAATCTTAAAAGATTACCAGAGTATTTAAGCAATAAATTACAATGAGTGAATTGTATCCACGAATATTCCAGCAAAGAAACTTCAGAGCAGTACTTTCAAAAGTACCTAATATCCAAGAAATTCAACTGTCGTTACACTGCCATTTTAAATTTCAAACATTTGACCTCGGATTTATAATCGGTGCCTCAAAACATAAGACTACTAAGCTTCATATAAATTAACTAAGTTTTTCTAAATTGGTGTACCATTTTGATTTTACTCTTGTAATAAATAATAAATTCGCTGAGAAGCTTTGATTGTGTTTTCAGTTTGAAAATTTAATTGTTATAATGAATTCGTTCTTCGTTACAACTTGATATAATTGTATGTGAGCTATACCTAATGTATTGCATATATTTCTTATTGGTTAATTATCACATTTTAAAATAACTGGGTTAACTAACCCACGTTCACCCACAAACAGCATGAAATAATTGCCCTTAAACAAAGGGCACCATTTTCATATTAATTACTTATTCATTTTTATTATACACCAAAATAAATATTAGTCAATTGTTTGCATTCGGTTTGGTTAAAATGTATAGTAATACCCTGGGTTACGAATACCTCTATTCACTAACAAATCGGCTCATAATTAATATTTCCGAACAAATTTTAACTCGGTCTGTATACATTGCTTTGTGCGTATGTACGCCAAAGCATTGCATGCAGATCGAGTCAAAATTTGATTATGAGCAGATTTGTTAGTGGCACTGTATTGCAAAAATATGACCCCATTAAATTGCAAGCAAAAATAATATACAAATAACTCACCCCTAAACAGATGTGCATGTCCATATTTATTTCTTGTGCTACATTTCCACCAAACAAAGGTCATCGGTAGATTAAGTTGTAAAATCTTCTTTTTTTTTTAAATCGTTAACTTGATATCGGTGTCATGGTCCTCTTTATAAGTAGGTTTTCTTGGCTAATTACTTCGGCACTGGCCGGAATAAAATTTTTACTTTGTCTGACCTCAAACCAGGTATCGCAGCTTGGTAGTGGACACATCAGAGTGCCTGCCATGAGCGATGATACCATAATCCTAAAGTAAACCTGCAAATTACAAATTTAATTACAATCAAAGTTATCGCTTATACTCAAACACAAATACTAAAGAATAATTACTAAGAGTTGAATTTGATTATATATTTAAAACAGTAAAAGTTGCTAAATATTCCTACAGTTACTTTGCCGAGTACACATGAAGCAACACATGCACACATAAAGACACAAAATGATGATTAAAAACATGTGACACCAATTAACTGATAAATAAAAAAAATTAGTAACATACTGTTGCAATAACGAGTTTGCAGAATTTTCGCGGCACACATTTGATCTTGACTTATAAAGCATCATTTGGGTGCAATACTTGCAGTTATAAAACCATCAAAATTTGGCTCAAATCCATTTTAGTAAATCACTGTACACAAATTTACATCGTGAACAAAACTGCGAACAATCCGGCACATTGTTTGAGGTTAAGTCGCCTTTTGCTGAATTTGAAGTTTCTAAAAAATATTAAAGTTTACTTAAAATAGCAATATTTTATCGAAAGATAACTAATTATTACCAGAATAATCCAATTATGAATTCTGAAGCTCACAATAAAACATATTTATCCAACATGTTAGAAAATGTAATGACAGCTCAATGCACAGGTATGTCCTGCGCACGCGCACGACGCGGTGTATGTAATAATATATTGTCTATAGGATGCTACAAAATAATTAGTAATGTACAAAGTTTTTATCAAATTTTCTTTTTTTGAGTACCGCAAAAAGTAGCGACTTGAAATTCTGACGGTGACAGTGTTCGGTTGGTTTTTGGGAATTCAACGTTTTAAGCACTGCTTCTGCACTAAATTCGATATTATATTTTTGGACATTGTGGATTCTTGATATATTTTCTGTATCGGCTTTTTATAAATAATTTTGAGGAAATTATCATATCTTCGTACGAAGGATTATTTGTCCGGTTTCTGTTACGCCTCCTTGAAGTAGTACCATAAATGCGGTACGTGACATTTGAGCGCGCCGTTTGGCCGGCGTTTGGGCGCCGGCGTTTGGGCGCCGCGGCGGCTGCTATTTGGGCGCAGACATTTGGGCGCCGGCTGTTTGGGCGCCAAGATTTTTGGGCACCAGAACATTTAGGCGCTCGCCGTTTAGGCGCCGGACTTTTGCCAAAATTTTGTGAAAATATGCATTTTCAGCAACACTTGCAACAAAATAGTTTAGCAGATAAAAGTATAGATAATTTTATAATTCCAGTATTATAGCAACAATATTTTGGTTTATTATAGCTTTTTGTTTATCTATTGTCGCGTCATCTGTTGACGACATTTTGCCTCCTTGAAAAATATCCCAATTCTAAACTGGTTAGAAGATAACTATGTTGGGAGGCCAAACCGAAACCAAACAAGGCGAAGGCCACTATTTTCTCCGCATATATGGAATGTTTATGATCGGGTGCTTAATGATCAAAATCGTACCAATAATATTGCGGAAGCCGCGCATCGTAGTTTGCAAAGCCAATTAGATATGGATCACCCGTCTATATGGAAATTTATTGACGGCCTGCGCAGCGTCCAGAAAGGAAAAGATGCATTATACGAGGAATTTACACGTGGTGAAGCTCCCCCGCATAAAAGACTTAAATATCAATCAGTAGATGCCAGAATTAAACTAATTGTCGAATCATATAGAGACAGAACAGTATTAGAATACCTTAGAGGTATTGCACATAATGTACTAATGAATTAAAAAAAAGTATTATATTGTATGTTATTTATTTATTTTTGTATAGTTGGTATATTTGAATTGAATTATAATTATGAATAAAATTTTATTTAAATTGTTTTAGAATTTATTCAATTTATTATTTTATGGCGCCCAAAGTCCTGGCGCCCAAAAGTACGGCGCCTAAAAGTCCTGGGGCCCAAACGGCGGTGCCAAAATTCCGGCGCCCGTAAGGTTGGCGCCTAAAAGTCCGGCCCCAAACGGCGGCGCCCAAACCGCAGCGCCCAAATGCCGGCGCCCAAAGTCCTGACCCGCCATAAATGTTCCGTCGACCTCCGGAAGACGATATTTTGGCTTACCTTTACCATCTTGCTTGGAACACCAGTACCGTCTTTGGTGTACCATTGTTGTCCATGGCAAACGCAATGCTACCGCTCGTTCCTCCCAAGAGAGAAGACATCCAGCAAGATAAGATCTTTGTTTGTGCCGTCTCTGATTTTATTTGTTGTTGTTCATATTAACTTATAGCTTTTTTTAAATTTTGCGCAAATTATTTTATTGGACGTTATTCTGAACGTTTTTGCCATACCGATAAGATCAATAAGTGTTTGTAAATTTGAGAACTGTAACTTTGTTACACCCAGTATAGCTATACGCGGTATTACATTGATATTTAGTAACCTTGCAATTTCATTGCGTATCCAAGAGAAAGTAAATCATTATTGCGCCTAACTGTTTTTTTAACTTAATTGTTTAATTTGAAATTTTATGAATCAACCTTCTTGATACTTGCGGCAGTAGACCCGGTTAGTCGATATATTTTCGCAGTTTATTTTTGTATTTGCTGTTATTGACGATATACAAGGTGGCTTCAAATTGCGTGGCGCCCAAACAACATCATTACAGCTTGCTCTTTGGAGCGTATCACTTAGCACCCCTTGCATAGTTACACACCATCGGAAAGAAAAACCGGCTCAGTGCTTTATCGTTAGCGTCTCCTGCCTCTACGAGCTAACAAAGGGGCAAGTCTTTTTTGGCAGCCGCCCCTGAGATTAGCGGCTAAAAGGTTTTAATCCAAACCAACATCTTGGCATTCCAACGCCCGATTTTAAACCGTAACATGTATTAAGATCATAGATATTGCTGCCTTCTTCATTATAAACTTGTCATCATTAGATTACAATTGCATTAAACGAGAGAAGTGTAAACTTAGTTACCACATAAAGTGTGTTCATATGCTCTTAGAATCACTAAGTGTAATGGAGAAAATATAACCTTAACGCAAACCACCAGCAATATCCTTATTAATATTACAGAACAACTATTGAATCAGATTTAAGTAAGCAATGAATACAGTAACAAACGAACACAAGATGAAAGCCCCGAACCACCAAAAACACTAAAACAGGTAAAATTAGTGACTGGCTTAGTCTACTTAATATTACAACATATCTCGATTCCACGCTTTATCTGGCACAGAAGGAGACACCGCAACTCAACATCCCGGAAAGATAAATACCAAGTACCAGAAATAAAAGTAACTGAAATCCAAAACATTATACCATTAACTGACTTACTAAAAGAAATTACTATGAATAATTATAAGATAAAAACAACAAGTAAAGATAATGACACTATTCGAGTTAATGAACCCGCATACTATAATCGGGTAGTCTCAGAACTGCAAGAAAAAGGAACTCAATTTCATACATTCCAAAACAAAGAAGATAAACCTATTCGGGTAGTTTTACGATATATGCATCAAATAACGAAAGTGGAAGACATCAAACAAGAACTTAAAAATCTAGGTCACGAAGTCTTACTTAAACATCAGCAATATAGTTAACAGCAAAGCAAGGCTGCCACTACCACTCTTAAGTATTGAACTGGAGGCTGCCGAGAATATAAAGAAATCTACGAAATTAAAGGACTCTTGAACAACATAGTCCAGTTTGATTAACACATTAAAAGAGAGATCCCCAGTGCACAAAATGTCATCGTGTGCACCACACGAAAAATTACTTCCACTACAGCCCTCGTTGCGTTAAGAGCGTTGGTAATCACCTTACCAAGGACTGTAGCATGAAATAAAAAATAAATGAAAATGTTAAATGCGTCAATTGCGGTGACAACCACCCGCTAGTTACAGAGGATGTTAAATCAACTTAAAACAACCTACATAAATCAACTACAAACTCGCAAGTATCCTCCCTTGAGAACGAGATCTTTGCCAACAACTCCACAAAATAACAACACATACTCGTCCAGGGTCCCGCAATTATCACAAAACACTAATATTAATCCAAATACAAATGCCCCAGAGCGACAGTTAAACAAACTAGAAATCATGTTTACTAAACTAATGGAGAGGATGGATATTGCATTCATTTTTTGTTTTATATCTTTTGTTTTTTATGTTTCATGTTTTTATAGTATTTCTCCGTTTGTTGTGTTTTTACAACAATTTGGAGTTATTGTTTACAATCCAGTTTCAAAGGTAGGGCAAGCATTGGGTAGTTTCACATCGGGAATATTAGGTAAGTGTTTGTTGCCAATGTTGTTTTTTGAATTCACTCCTGAGGAAAACCGCCCAAGGACTCGTATCGGAGGAGGCGGTTTGAGCGGTAACTGACCGACGAGGAACCGTCCGGAAGGCGCGGAAGAGTTCCGTCGCGTCTCATTGTAGGCCCAGAATTCGCGAGCTGAATACTAGTCGGTTGGCCGCCCGGAAGCCTGGTCGCAAGATTGGAATTGTGAATGTACTAAATTTACGGTCGCCTTACGACGTCGAGAGTACGTCAAAGTTTCCGGTCGGTGGGCGAACGATGCGGATTTCTATCAGTCGGGTCGGATTTCGAATTAAAAACAAACGTGATAATTTCGTCGTCGTCGACGTTCAATTGCTGGCCGCCAATGCTCCGTCCGGTTGCGCTTGAACCTCCGGCTCGTATGTGTATAGGTACACCGCAGGCGAGGGATCCCCCGGTACACCCGCTTTTGGCGTGGATTTAAGGACGCACACGGCGAATCGCCCACGAACACAGGTCTGAAAACAAAAGAGGCAGAACAAATGCGCTATCGGTGTTGTACGTGGATGGCCGAAAACCCCGATTTAGATTTCGGCCTGAGAGGACGTAAAAATCCTCGGTCGGATCTTCTCCGGGGATCTTCAAAGTTTTTTTCTTCGTTTGAGGTTTTCCTTCAAGCATCATGCAATAAGTGGTAACAGTTTACCGCTAAAATGAAACAGTTTTCCGCTTACGGTGATTTTTCGACTTTTCTGATTTATTTGGAGGTTATCTATGCGATTGCAGGCATACAGAAAATACCGAGTACTATTATAATATATTAATGTTTATTATTTTGTAGGAGAATTATCTTGGGGAGTGAACGTTATATTATTGCCTCTATTTTTAGTGTTCGTATTAATTATGTTAGCCTCTGTTTATTATTTATAACAGGGTAGGGTACGAAACTGGGCCTCGAAAATCGCAAATTCCTATAGAAATGGTATAATATTATGAAAAGAACATAATTAGAAATATTATAAACTAAGGATGATTTAAAATTTTCACGTTTAGGCATTAAAACTCAAAATTGAAATACGTATCCATGATAGGCTACATTTGAACCTCAAGCCCCGCCCATTTTGAATTGTTTGTAGCAATTTTACAAAAATTACGTATTTTATCACATTTTTGATGCAGACGTCACATATGTGTACTGTTATTTGAATAAAACATGGAATTGCATCGATTTAAGGAGTATTTTCTAAAAAATCACTTTTGTGTGAATTCGTTTCTGAGGTGGTTGCACTGTCAAAACCTATTCTCCGCACCGCCTCGCCCTCCGGGTCGCTCCGGCTCGAACGGTTTTGACACGTGCTAAACTCATTAAAACATCCCTTAAGCGGCTCCAACTCGAAAAGTTTCCAAGTTGACGCGGCGGATCTCAGGAGCGACTAATCCCCACTTTTCGATGCTCTAGTAGGCCCCGCCCAGCACCTTTCCATGCATATTGAAATGCACGTACTGGCATGAAAATGAATAATTTGCCCGATTTCGTGATTTTCAAAATCGATTTTTGGCGTTATTATTGCAAATATCGAATTCATCCTTAGTACATTCCACTCGTATTAACGTTCTCTACCTAATTCTAAAAAACATTTGTAAAATAATCACAGGAAAAAGGCCCAGTTGGCGTACTTGAACCTATAACAGAAAAGACGTTGGGTATTAGTCCATTGGGAATTTTTAAATTTAATTTAGAAATAGTGATTTGCCCCAAAGGGTGTGATAGAAAATGTCAGACCAATTGCCAATACATCCAGTGTAATGAATTCGAGAAAGAAACAGAATAAGAAAAGTAAATTTTAAAGTGGAGATCAAGTAGAAGTTCTTTATGGAGCGATATAAATGTTAACCTTCGGCACTATGTGATATTTTTTTATTGCTTAAGTAATACTTATAATATTCTCTTTCTTAAAAAATACTAATTAATATTTTTTACATATTTTTTATAATGAAAGTAATCAAATCCGCAGTGTCCAATTTCAATGTGAACACTCCGAACATGCAGTTGATATAGCGATTTGTGATGGCCTTAGTATTTTGGTAGAAATTTTTAGCCCACTTTAACTTATTGTTAATGAAATAGCGAGTTTTCAAATTACACATTAAACAAAGTCGTAAATCTTGTCGCTCTGCTCCTGATTTGAGCGCTCTAACCCAACACCTTAGTTGGATCTCGGAATGTATTTTTTTTAATTGTTTGCCAACATTAAATAGATTGGGTTCCAGTAGACGTTCAAGCCATGATTTGCACAGCTACCAAAACTGAGTCTAACAAGGAGAGACCGGCAACTTCCCCTCATTGAATTGATTCATTTTCAGTGTGCGTGTAGGTCTTGTATAGGACTTCAACAGGTGCACGCATAAGGGCACGCTTCTTTGCCAAATTTGAGAAAATTTAATTTTAATAATAATACATATATTACTGATAAACTGCATAAAAATTAACATAAATTTGGTAAGTTGTTAATGGAATTGCGTAAGATTGCAAAAAAAAAACATATGCGAAGGGTACTGGGATCGCATCCAGCTCCTGCCAGTTTTTTTATTTATTTAATTATTAATTCTCAGTATAATTTAGGCGCTATAATAAACCCTACTCACAATCTGTAAACATTGAATGTTTTGCCTTCCAACAGTGAGGCACTGGAGAGTGTCCCACACCACCCAGACCCCCCGGTTTGTGCAGTTTATTTTTTATTAGTAATAAATTGAAGACATCAGCATAACCGATTTAGAAAAAATTTCTAGAAAAAGTAATTAATCCCAACTTTAACAAGTCACACTTAAGTAACTAATATTCGAATTAGTCCAAATTATAAACTAAAGTTGTCGAGACCGGGGGGTCTGGGGGGTGTGGAGCACCCCCCAGGAACACTCAAACTGTGATAGCTAAATTTGCAAACTTATGGTTATCAGTTTTAAACGATAATGGTAGAAGCTTTTAGCACAAAAAACATAAAGGAGTGACCAACAATCGTTGAATTTTCCCCAGTATAATATGTCATTGTTTTCAAGAAAACCAAAGCGCTATAATAAACCCTACTCATAATCTGTAAACATTGCATGTTTTGCCTTTGAACAGTGAGGCACTGGAGGGTGTTCCAGACTCCCCGGTTTGTGCAGTTTATTTTTTATTAGTCATAAATTGAAGACATCAGCATAACCGTTCTAGAAAAACTAATTAATCCTAACTTTAACAAGTCACAGTCAAGTAACTATCCTAATAAGGAACAGTTGTTGTGACCGGGGGGTTTGGGGGGTGTGGAATACCCCCAGCTCTTTAAATTCTCAATTAGCTAGCTCTAATTAATGAAAACCAACAGAAGTATTGCGTTATTGGTGAAGAAACATTAGAAAATGCCATGGAAAATGGTGAAAAAGATATTTTGTTAAAAGAAAATGAAATTATTAACGACAAATTGGTCACAGATCAAGAAATTGACATTTTTGAACAAGATGGTAGTGAAATTCCAAAAAACAAGCAATTTAATAGATTTTTCATTCAAAAAAGCGCTTCAGAAAAACTTATCAAAGACCAACTTGCACAATTAAATACAAAACAGATGGAAATTGTTATGTTTATTTTAAATTGGATCAAGTTAAAGAAGAAACCTTTGAGAATTTTTTTAAGTGGCTCCGCTGGAGCTGGAAAAAGCACAGTAATCAATTCAATATATCAAACAGTAACAAATTACTTTGATAATATCCCTGGAGAAAATTTAGACAAAATTTTAGTATTGTTATGTGCACCAACAGGAAAAGCTGCATTCGTTATAAACGGAGTAACATTGCACACTCCATTTGCATTGCCAGTTACACAATTTTCCCATGATATGCCGAAATTGACGTCAGACATAGCAAACACCATTCGTGAAAAATTATTTTACTTAAAACTTTTAATTATTGACGAAATATCAATGGTAGGTAGTCCAGTTTTTAACTGAGTGGATACCAGATGACGACAAATAATGGGTAATAATCATTCGTTTGGAGGTATCTCTGTTATTTGCGTGGAGATCTAATGCACCACCAGTGATGGATAGTCCTATTTATAAAATGCCAAGAAACATGAAATGGCAGCGCTATTTGATGAAAATCCTATGGAAGAATTTAGATTTGGATAGTCCTTTAATTTTAATTAAAATGCCAAGAAAAAAAACAATTAAAAAATTTTGGAAAAAAAAAAGGCGCTATTTGTTTTGAAAATTTTTTCCTCTATTGGAAAAAAATTTAAGGGAATTTTTATCGGAAAATTAATTTTGAAAAATTTTAAGGGAGACAAAGAAAAATTAATTGAATTTATAACACAAATGTTTTCCATTGAAAATGTTGCATAAATTTTTCATAAAAAATAGGGTTTAAATAAAGCTGAATTTCCAAATGCATAAATATTTTTTTGGGGGAAAATAAAAATGTCGAAATTTTAACGAATTTTGTAAATTAATCAGCATTAAAATGGTATCAAATAAATCAGAACATCAAATAATAAGGAACATTTTCCCTGTTCACCGAAAATCAACAAATTCACAAAAAAGGAAACATAGGGAATTAAGGGTTTGAAATTTAAATTTTAAAAAATTTCAAAAATAATTAAAAAAGACAAAATTTTTTAATAGCATGCAATTTAGTAGAGTAACTTTCTTTGAAAATGGATTTTAATTGGGAAATTTTACCACCAGAATTAGAAAAAAAGCAAAATCAAGATAAACTATATAAGAAAATAATCAAAAAAAAAGTTTAAACCAATTTGTAAATTTAAAATTTTTTAAAATTTTACAAATAATAACATCAATAAAACCGCAATAGTTCACCGGCACTATTACAAGCGAGAGATCGCAGTTCGAGTCCTGGTCCAAACGGATACGCTGTTTATGATCAAAGTCGATATCAATCTTTGGATTTGCAACCACATTAAATATTTTCCCTTGTAAAGTCAATTTGGCTTCAGCTAAGTTGACTCAATATCGAATACGGATGGGCACCGAGAAAGAGAATTATTACAGAAGATAAATTATCGCCGAACAGCAGTAAAGATAGTGAAGAACATGATAGTGACATATGCAAGTACAAGACATATAATACAGATACAAGTGTCGCTCACATTGATTCAAACCATAACGAAAATTTTCTCGAACCAGTTCTCAACCCAAATGGTTACTTGGAAGACTATCACATCGTTGCATTTCATTCTACGATTGTAGCGATTTTAGACCACAAGATTCTATATTAGGATATTTACAACTCAGGCAATATATTCAGCCTATTCCACATGGTACAAGAAATCTTCAAATACTTTTTCAGCCCGGTAACACATGTGAGAGAGACGCAGTTTGTCATTGGATTTGCACTTTTTATGATGGAAACCATGTAGTCAACCACCACAACGGGTAACGAAAAGGCTGTTGAGCTGGAAAAAACGGCTCCAATGGTCTTCCCTGCGGCCCGGAGCCTATGATTGCGCCTGCCGTCAAAATCCTAAATACTCTTCTCAAAAATTATACCTTAGAACTGCACACCAGCAGGTGGGTACAAACACTTCATGTAACCAAGCCAGAGCAGCAATACGCGTACCTTCTTCTTCTTCGGCTTCTTTTGCTGATGGATTGCTTACTGGCCGCTGTGATGGACGGCCGTAAGGTAAATAGAATACAGAATATATTGGGTCGGCCGTGATGGAAAGTGACGTCACGTGCTGGGTCGCTTACTTATTTTCGTGATGGATTTTGTGATAGAACGCGTGCTATTTTTCTTGCTGGATTTCGTTGGAAAACGAATGCTACCGGGTACGACGATGCTAATAGTTGATCGTCTGGTTACAAGCGTGTTTGGTCATCACGATACCCAGCCGCTTAAAAACCAACAGAAAAACAAGCCTCGTGTGAGGCGAGCCATCTTTTACTAATATTTTAAAGATATAGCTTATTATGGTTTTTATTTTGCGTTTTCGTTTGTTAAATTTTTAACAATACAAATTGAATACAACATAATAAAAAAAAATCCAAACGTGTTTCGATATTTATAATTTTTTTTATTAAAATATCCTGGTAAATTAACTTAATAATGAAAAAATTTAATTTTATTTTGTATGTCTTGGTGAGAGCCCTAACGTTCGATCCCTCCACATTGCTCTCGAGCTAGGTTTTGAGCATATGGAGGTTTTCGTTGTCGTTTTCCAACTCGTCTTCCCGTTCCTTCTGTTCTGATTATTTTACGCCAGAAAATTCTTGGTTCTCTATACCCTTTTATATGTTTTGTCAGATATCCGTTCTTGTGAGAAAGGCGTTCGGGAGGTTTTCTTATTATGGCTGGCGATCTCTGTATTAGTTTTGCTTTGGTTTATATCACCACGTTCTGCCCACTCTGTGGTTCTTTAGCCACGTCCGCGTTTTCGGGTGCGCCCTCGTCAGAACTTGCAGCTGGAGCCTCGGTATTTCTTCATTTTGAGTGTTTTCAGTCCCCTCGGTGTCGTGTTTGTGTCATTTAGCCTTTAACATTAATTGAAGGTTCGCGCCGTTTCCTTCCTCATTTTTGGTAGGTTCCTTTTTTCATCCTGTTTTAGTGCTAGCTGTAGTTCGGCTCCGACCATCTCAAAATACGCGCGTAGAGTGTAGAAATCGGATATTTCATTGTATTTTGAAAGCATTTCCGACAACTCCCAAAAAATGTATTGATGATATTGGCACAAAAGCTGCAGGAACACTTCTAGTGGTTTCAGAACTAACTTGCAGGATATTACTATAACAACAGCACCTCACTTACAAAATGCACATGCACTCGACGATTTTTTGTTATTTTTGGTAGTGGTCATGTACTTAAACCTCTTTTATGGGTTTATAGTGCCATTGCTTTCCTAAAAGCAAATTTATATTTAATTGTGATAGAATTAATTAATAAATAACAGTATTATTTATAATATTGATAACTTAATTATTATTATTACCTCAATTATACCTAAGATTAGATAAATAAGCTCTATTTTATGTTACGCCAATGCCGGGTAAAATATATACGCGTGCTTGGTATTCGACACACTCAAGTTCCAGACCATGACCGTTGTCATGTAATTTAAGTTTATGACTTTATTAAATGCTTATTTAAATCTAGTGCGTTATTCAATCTCGCTAACAGGTTATGCACCCAGAATAAACTTAAAAAGTAAAGTATGAAATCTAAACAATCATTCGCGAATCGTTCGGAAAAAAATATATTTACATGTGAAGCGGAATCAAGTAGAAATCGATCAAAAATCGAAATGGTGCTTGGACAGCGGAGCAACTTCTCACCTTTGTAAAGACTTGAACAAATTTTTGGAAATTAGTGAAGCAAACAGTGCAAATTTGAAACTTGCGAATAATTCGCACACAAAAATTGTTGCAGTGCGAATAAACACTACGGAAATCGTAAAACGCAGAATTTTAAATTGTGCAACACATTTCATGTACCAGATTTACGAACAAATCTGTTATCCGTAAGTAAAATTACCGACAATGGTAATGAAGTACTTTTCAAAAGAAATCAAGCATTGGTGTATGGAAAAAAACGGTGAAATTAAAATGACAGCTAATCGTGTCAGAGATTTGTATTTTGTATTCGTGAATGACAGTGAAAAACATAGTGAACGTGAATCAACAGCTAACGTTGAGAATAAAGTGCTAGAAAATCGGAAAATTGCCAATTTACCCGAACCATCAATCGAAAACGTAATGCCGTGGAATCGAAAAATGGGACATTTAAATTTTAACCAAACGTAATTTGGTTGGAATGCCGTTTCTATATACAGAGAACCTGGAAGAGGAAAACTCGACGCTAGAGAAAGAAATGGAATTTCCGTAGGGTACTCGATCGAAACCAAAGTATTTAGGATCTGGCTGACGAAGAAGAAGAAGTTGGAAGTGACTCGCGACGTGAAGTTCTTTGATGGAATTAAAAGCGAAAACGAACATTCTGATGTTTATCCGAATGAAGAAAACATCTAAACCGATAATGAAAATGAAGCTACTCGGAATGAAGACATCATGTAACGTGAATTCGTTTTCTTATGAAAATGCGCGGTACCCTGATAAAGATTTAGTTAAAATATAATAATTTAAAAATTTCAGATTAGTTCCGTCAATTTATCTATATAATTTTATATATATTATAATCTATATATTATCACTATAAAACTCTAACTCCTACGGTACTGCGACGCCTAAGGGATGCAAGGCTAGGGGTAGCCAGTTACTAGTCGCAGAAACCTCAGGGCACCAGCAAACCCGTTGTATTAAGCCTTCTGGCGCGTATGGTGCTGCGCGACAGGGACATTTTCCCTCTACCCGTGGAACCAAACATGGAAACCGAACAACAAAAAGTAACACACTGGGAGGAGGTTCCGAAAGGATGGATCTACCAGGAAAAGATTTCCGGTGCAGCCAAACGGTGCCTGAAAAGGAATGGATGGCTGCAACAGAAACTAAACAAGGCACAGGGACTCCAGCGGTACCAGTGCAAAAAACAACAGGAAGGCACCTCGACCGGGTGGCAAAAGCGTACCTGGTAAACAGGGCACCCCAGCTAGTATTGGCAGAACCAAGAAAAGATTGCAACTCGATGATAAATTGAGACAGATGTACTGGCTTATTGGACGACACTCCCAGCTCTCAACCGAGAACAAGGTGTTACTGTACAGAGCTATCTTGAAGCCAATATGGACGTATGGGATTCAGCTTTGGGGTTCGGCTGCAAATTCAAACATCGAAATCATACAACGTTTCCAGAATAAAGTTCTTCGCTCTATCGTCAATGCACCGTACTATATACCAAATTATGTCATACAACGAGACATTCCATTACCTACAATCTTGGAAAAAATAAAGAGATTCAATGTTAAATATCGCGAGCGAATTTCAGATCATGCTAACGCGTTCGCTAATCAGTTGTTCAACAGTGAAAATGAAGTGCGCAGGTTGAAACGATACCAACCGGACGACCTATCAAACAGACACTAATACTCGGTTCCACTAAGAATTAATTGTTTTAACTCGGTAAATAAAGAGATTGTTCACTAGAACAATACTCTACATGTTGTATCTTTCATTGTTATAAAATAAGCTTGTTATCCATCGATAGATTGCTTGTATCAGGGAGTTATTTAAAGGTTAATATTTAAGAAAATTTAAGGTCGTGTAAAAGTTGTTTATTTCTTTATTTACCATTTAATAATTATTAGAGTACAAAAATCATTTTATTTTAGGAATTCAAAACGAACCAAATGATTACATTAAAGAAATGTAGTTCGGTCCCGACTAATTGTGATCCCAATTATTTTTCAATTTGGAGTTTTATTGTGGGCATTTTCAGTAAATACAATTTTTAATGTGGAAAAATTATTTGCTAACCTTGTTTATTTCAGGTTCGTCAACCGATTGCAAAGAATACTACCATGCTCTACATAAAAATAGTATTTTTACTATTTCTCCGTTTGTTGTGTTTTTACATCAATTTGGAGTTATTGTATACAATCCAGCTTCAAAGGTAGGCCAAGCATTGGGCAGTTTTACATCGGGAATATTAGGTAAGCGTTTGTTACCTAAATATTTTAAAATTGTTTGCAAATGTTGTTTTTTGAATTCACTCTACGTGAATTGCAGGCAAGCAGAAAAATACTGAGTACTATTTAATATAATTATTAATGCTTATTATTTTTTAGGAAAACTACCTTGGGGAGTGAATGTTATATCGCTACTACTTTTAGTGTTCTCATTAATTATGTTAGCCCTCTGTCTAATATTTACAGCAGAAAAAACGTTGGGTATCAGTCTATTGGAAATTTTTAAATTTAATTTCGGAAATAGTGATTTGTCCCCAAAGTGTGATAGAAAATGTTAGACCAACTGCCAACACATCCAGTATAATGGATTCTAAAAAGAAAAATACATTTTAAAGTGGAGATGATGTAGAGGTTGTTTAAGCAGTGATGTAAATTTTAATGTTTGGTTAAGATTCAAAATGCACTATTGCGGTAACTATTTTATTTCTTAAGTAACACTTCTAATTTTCTTTGTTTTTTAATAAATAGTAAATATTAAATTTATATTTAATATTTTTTATAATGAAAATAATCAAAATCGCAGTGTCGAATTTAGTGTCAAAATAAGTTTGCTTCGAAGCGTCACATTTTAAACAGCGTTTCCAAATCGTGCATGGCTTCTTGAAAATAAAACCGACATGGTAACTCCAGTGTCGATACTGGCTTGAGAATGCGGTGTATAAAGATATTGATGAGAAATTGGAAAATTGACCCAAAGTTGGTTAATTATTTAATGTAGTCTGAGGCCATAAAGATTACCACTCCGTGCCGCTCATTACGGACGCTGCCCGAATAGTCCAGGTTACCTTGTTCATGTTTACAAATGCCCAATTCCAACCATCTTACTTCACTTATGCCCAGTATGTAGATATTCATCCTGAGCATTTACATTTACAGTGGTATCCTGGTTTCCGGCTGCATATAGGCTTCTCACATTGTACGTGGCTATACGAATTTTGGATTGCTATATGTAGACCCCGTTTGTAGCCGCCTACTATAGATCGGCCGCTACTTTTCACCATATCTGGCTACCCTCACTTAGTTTAGCCTGCAGGTCAATGCAGTTTACCGGGGTGTGGCGCTTGGAGCCATAAGTGAGAGTTGGGTACCCTACGAGGCCCAGTCACCAACAACCATCTCCTGTATATTACACTAGATGTGACCGTTGTGGTAAAAGGTGCTACCTCTGTAGTGTAGACCCCATACACCCCTCGAATGGACCGCTGAGTGGAAATCAGTGACCAATGCACCTACATCAGAAAAAGTTCAGTCTCCTAATCCAAGGTATATTGGCTTGGAGGATATTCATATTTTATCTTGGCATGTTATTAAACGGCCAATCATAGTATTGGCCCAAGATTATTAAGAACTTATGAATGAACAAATATCACCTTCTAATATTGCCGGCATATGCATACCATTTGAATGCCCAGTAGAGGAAGAATTAAATGCCCGCTACTTTTGGGCTTTCACAATGGTCATTTTGCACCACTTGGTTATATGGATACCACGGTTAATCAAGCCGAAACGCTAACTTATCTCTTACCGATCGTAGATTACAATGGCGATATATTACCATTAAAGTTCTTCATAAATCCAGGAGTAACGTTTAATTGTGCTTCGGTTGTACCTGAGAATGTATTCAATATGGATAAGAACGATTGTGCGAAAATAATCAGGAAGTACATTAAAGTTACAAATTGCGAAGTCGCGATCCAAAACGAAAACAATTTTTTAGATTTGGAGAAAGTAAAAAAATCTAAATCTATCAAGTATATGGAAATTTTCAAGAATATAGGAAGATCAGTATTAAAAGCAAGAAGTCCAATATGAAGCTGCTCCTCCATATTTCATTGATACGCATTTAATTGAAATTGTCGTAAGAATCCAGAAAATTTTGATAAGATTTTATCCAACTATCGTGAACTGGTAAACGTTCGGCATATTGCTAGGTTGTCTAGTCAATGCTATAGATACTCTGACGAACCATACATAACCAAACCTGTAAAAATCCATAATAACGAGAAAGAACATGGGTGGGAATATCTTTGCGTAACAGCATCTTAAATACATTATGTTATATAGACAACCAAAATGTAATAGCCAAAGCTTATGATGATTTGGAATATCCGACTCATAAGCTCATTGAAGAGTACAGCAAGTAGGGACTGGAAGTTTACATCAAGAAAACGGAGTACATGTGCATAGTTGAATAACAACAGGGCCTAGTTCTGGAGGATCGGCCAGTATTTAGAGTACATATATTTAGGACTGAAGATCACGCGGGATGGAAACATAGATGAGGCTATAAGAGAATGGAACACGGTGGGAAGAAAATGCATACCACCCATGAACTGTATATTATGAGATCAAAAGGTAACAAAGAACAACAAACGGTTAATATATAACACAAAAGTGAAGAGCATAATTACAAACAGTTGCAAATATGACCGTTAAAAGACCGAAACGAAAAAAACTTAAATGTACTAAGATGGAATTCGAGTCGAATATGTGAAGTTCAGAATTCACCCACAAAACTGGAAAATTCTTGAAATCTTCTAGTTTGATTTGGGTATAATTGTTTCATTGCAACTTGATCCATCGATTTTCTACCCGAAAAATTCCAAGCCTTTATAACGGAATATGGTACAACTATGTCATCAAAACGAAAGTTTGGTAATCCAAAACCAATTAAATGATAATAATCAACAAAAGGAATGTAGTCAAACTTGGCCATTTTTTTGCAATTGTCACCAGGAGATTTGGGAACGCAACGTATCTTCTTCAATTTATCTGTTTCCGAGTTGAATACATTTCCAGTATCATTAAAAAAAGTCGACTTGGATAATTACAAAGTTTTATCTCATGGTACCGACGACTTTGGAATATTCTAGATTGCTTTGTAGGTTGCACGATCAGTATTCAAATAAACCAGAATTTCCCAATACCAAACCCATGTTCTTTCTCGTTATTATAGATTTTTACATGTTTGGTCATGTAAGGTTCTTCCGAGTATCTATAGCTTTCTCTAGACAACCTAGCAATATGCCTAGCGTTTACCAGTTCACGATAGTTGGATAAAATCTTATCAAAATTTTCTGGATTCTTAACGATAATATCAATTAAATGCGCATCAATCAAATTTGGAGGAGCAGCTTCATATTTGGACTTCTTTGCTTGTAATACTGATCTTCCTATATTCTTGAAAATTTCCATATACTTGATAGATTAGATTTTTGACTTTCTCCAAATCTAAAAAATTGTTGTCGTTTTGGATCGAGACTTTGCAATTTGTAACATTAATGTACTTCCTGATTATTTTTGCACAATCGTTCTTATCCATATTGAGTACATTCTCAGGTACAACCAAGCACAATTAAATGCTACTCCTGGATTCAAAAGAACTTTAATGGTACTAGATCGCCATGGTAATCTACGACCGGTAAAAGATGAGTTAGCGTTTCGGCTTGATTAACCGTGGTATCCATATAAACAAGTGGTGCAAAATGACCATTGTGAAAGTCAAAAGTAGTAGGCATTTAGATATTTCCTCTGTTGGACATTTAAATGGAATGTATATGCCGGCAATATTAGATGGTGTATATGTTCATTCCTTAGTTCTTAATAATCTTGGGCCTACTATGATTGGCCGTTTAATAACATGGGCTAAGATAAAAATATGAATATTCTCCAAGCCAATATACCTTGGATCAGGAGACTGAACGTTTTCTGATATAGGTGCATTTGTCACTGATTCCCACCCAGCGACCCATTTGAGTTCCGATAATATTTTTACAGTCTTTGCAATAATCTACTCTGTCTAAACTTGATTCGTTTTACATTTTAGTTTAGTTATAAATTTGTCTTAACAATCAAACTACAACACTTGAAAGGAAAAAATGTAGTTCTTCAAAATTATTCGTCTCGAAGTGAAGTTTAACTAATATATTTTATTATTATTTACAGGCCAATCAATAAATTTTTGCTAAAAAGAACAATTACACAACAACAATTTTACATATGTGGATATCGTAGGTTGTAAACTTATTTACCTACATCTTCTCTCTCTTTTGTCTTATATATTCTCCGAACACCTTAAGTGAAGATTTTGATAAGTTTTAGAGGAATTTGGGGATTATTTAATGACATTGGATAAAAGTGTGTTATTATTGGTGATTTTAATGATGCTAAATTTAATTCCAATAATAATAATCTAAAATCGATTGCAACAAGTCATTTTATTGACTTTGTTGATATGATACAATTTAATAATATATAAAATGCTAATGGTAGACTTCTCGATCTTATTGTATCTAATATTTTAACGGAATGCAACATATTAAAAGCTATTCGTTCCCTAAAAAACAAGAAAACCTCTGTAATCGACAAAATTCCTAGCTCCCTAGTTAAGTTACTGGCGACTCATCTTATAATCCCATTATAACATATATTAACCAGTATGCTACTTACATCAACGTCTCCGGACGTTTGGAAAACGTCCCGTATTTGTCCGGTATTCCAGAAAGGAGATGACTCGTTAGCCAGTAAATATCGGCCCCCAAAATATTCGAATGTATTATCTACAAAAAAATTTATGCTCATGAACAGAACATTATTACCCCTTTCCAACACGGATTTGTTGAACGGAAATCTACAGTTACAAATCTTGCTTGCTTCTCGCAATTTGTGGCCAATTCATTACATAACAAAATCCAAGTTGACACGGTATATAAGGATTTTCAAAAAGCATCTGACCAGATTGATCTCTATATTTTACTCAAAAAATTAAAATAAGTCTGGGTATCTGATGCCCTATTAAAGCTATTAATCTTACCTATTCAACAGACATCAATTTGTTGAATATATGAGCATGCATCTTATTCGATTTTCACCGTCTTCCGGGGTACCACAGGGTTCTAACTTGGGACCTCTCCTATTTCTGATATTTATCAATGATATAGTGAATCATGTCAGAAATTACTGTTAGCAGACGATTTAAGGGGAGATATACACCTAGCATGTTAAAAAAATCAATTTTTGTTTTTAGCATTTTCTTGAAGCTCGAGCTCAAGAATATCTGGTAAAACCCAATCAACATTTCGATAAATAAGCCTGGAATCGGCGGCAAAGTTTATAGTAAACTGACGTTTACTATGGCTTAGCTATTCGCAAAACTGAATCCAAGATAATGAACAAACTAATGGGGAACATTCTACCATTACGTCAACAGACAGCAATTTAACATATTTCTGCCCGAAGGCTGAATCGTTCAAGTGGCAAGAAGCATGCTAAAAAACTAAAAATTGGATTACATTCCTAAACATTGAGGTCTCAAACAATCTAGAAAACCTTGGTAATATAAATTGTTGAAACCTGTTTTCGGTCCCAAAGAATGAGACTCAACCAATTATTTGGAAGATAGCTCCAAAAACGATGAACAAGGAGGCGAAAATTGTTAACATTGCAGTATTTCTTGCAACATGCACATTCATCAATGGTGTCACCTCATTGTTGGAAGTCATAAACGTGTTAGGAATATCGGTCGGATCGGGAGCGCATTTGTACGCTGCCCAAGAAGACGAAACTCGCTTAGCAAAAGCCAAGCTGCAAGCGCAAGAACAGACGAAAGAAGGTCGAATAGGTCATCGACAACAAAATTTAGAAGTTATGAACATTCCGTCGACCGTAGAAGATTTACACTATGGGCCTGGTATCAATGATTCCATGTAAATTAACAAATTTCATGATTTATTCATTCTCAAATTTTCAAACGCGTTTTACTCAAAACTACGTTTTCAAATCGGTACCCAAAATTGCAAGAAAACCAATGAACCGATTGCATTGAATTTTTGTGGTTATTCTACACACCATTATCTAGTACTTGTCATAGGATTTTTCTTTTCGTTACTTAGTTTTTGCTTTATAGGCAAAATAATTACTAATTCTTGGTCTAAAATGACTTTTATGTTCAAACGTCTCCTATTTTGTCATAAATCAATATTTTCAAAATCGGCTATGACAAGTACTAGATTATAGTATCTAATTTAATAATTTCTTTGTTTTGTTTTTCTCAAATGATTTTTGAAAAAACCCCAGTGGTTACCGTTAACGCAAATTTTTTTACGGCGCTCCAAGGATCGTACAATATCCTTGTTTATTTTTGATATTTTTAAATAAAAAAAAATTATAAATATTTCTGAATGTGCATACTTATAGATAGTTAAACTCACAATCCAAAATTTCAAATAGTTTTCCTAGAAAAAATGCACAAAAATGACCTTTTTTTCCGGCTCCTAGGTGTATATCTCCCCTAAAGATATATAAATCGATAGCATCAATTGACTAATATCTGAAGCTGCAAGAGGCAATTAATTCCGTCCAAAGTTATTAATTTCAAAGTACCTCTAACAGTCTAAAGTTAAATATTAACAAATGTAACGTGATGACGTATTCTCGAAAAAATCTAATACAACCTTGTATGCATATAAAATATTTACATAAATGTTATTTGGTTTATGCACCAGAGCCAGAGAGACTGTGGTAGACAGAATTGAACGGAAAGGTCTTAAGTGGTTTGGGCATCTTTTAAGAATGGACGATGGACGCTGGCCAAAAAGAATATTTAAATGGAACCCTGGCGGAAAAAAACGAGGAAGACCACGAAAATCCTGGAATGAAGGAGTACGGAACGCGATGAGAAGCAGAAACCTCAACGAAGAAGACGTATATAACAGAGATGCTTGGCGGAAGGGCACGGATGCACAGTTCCTAGCTGTAGCGTGATATATATTGTTACTTGTTTTACAGTGTATTGAATGCAATCCGAAATATATATATTATTTGGTTTATTGTTTTCATAATTTAAAGTGAGATGGTCATTTCCCTGTGTTAATGAATTGTCAGCATTAACAATAAAAAATAGAGTAACGGGCACATCTGAAGCAAGTCTAATAAGCTACTTCAGAAGTAAAACAAGTAATGCTCACAGTACTAGCAGTGGCTTCGGATATCGCTGATGCTGCTGTTAGAATAAAACAGAACTTGTCCTTTTTCAAGTTAAAGAAGAGTTAATTTAAAGTACCCAATTTTATTTTTTATTATATAACGAATAGATTAATCCTATGTCGATAAATGTATATGTACACTAACTGTCATAAAGATAATTATTGTTGCTATGTAAGAAATGGTAGGTAAATTAGGTTGTACTTGCAGATTAATAAAGCAATAAAAAAATATGTACAACCAGTTTGGGTTTATTGTTTGTGTAATGAGAACTCTATTTTCAATTTAGTCACAGCCAAGTTCTTGCAGATATAATATTAACAATTTCTATTTAATTTTAACACATGAAACATGAATATAAACTTATTACCAAATAAAATATGGCAAATTTACCTATGATGGAAAATTATAAATGTAACGAACATACATAAATCTTAATACTAAAAATCTTAAATTACAAGGAGCACTGTATGCTGCTAGAATATCTCGTACCAGGTACCGTTGACAGAATGTGGCAAATACATGTTTCCGTATGTTTGTATAGGAAATTGGTTAACTTGAGAAAATTGGTTAAATCGAAATACACTTGAGCTACTGTAAATTCTATATATAGGTACTAGAAGATTTTACCGAAAACCTTATGCGTCGTACTGAATTAGCTATTGCGGTAAAAATCGCAGCGAAAGGCACAAGAAAAGAAATGAAGAAATGCTGGAGCCGATCAGAATAAAAGAAAGAGACAGAAAGAGAAATCGTCAATATCGCTGCATAAATTTGAAAATTCTTAGTAGAAAAGGAAGGGAGAAGAAAAATGAAGTAGGAACCCAATTGGTTAAATGTTGTACGTGAAAGATAATGAACAGAAGTTACTATCTGATCAACGATCTGCTTTTCCACAATACTAAACGTATCTCTAAGCAGAAATGAGGCATTTATTTTTTTGGATGCCCATGGTGGTACTGGAAAAACGTTTGTTACAAAATTACTATTTCCCAGTGATCAAAAGAAAATTAAAATTGCTGTAGCAGTGGCTTCTTCCGGTATAGCTGCTCAATTACTGTCTGATGGCAGCACAGCTCATTCTGGATTACAAAAAAATGTCAATTATTTGGGAACTTGTGTACTACGGCACATAAAAAAGCATTGGAAGTCCCAAATAAAACTCGGCGAGAGTCGACTAACCCTGATTGCGTGTTGTACATCTCGAAAGGAGATTCTGATTAGTTACAGCACCTCATTTAAAAGTACGTGAGACCTGGTACTGAGATTTGGACCGATTGCTGGGGTGGATATCGTCTTGGAGGGGTCTCGCCTTACATCCACAAACGGTCAATCAATTTATTTTAAAATATATTTAGTACGGAAAATGAAGACATTTTGCCAACAAAAATTCGGAAGTTTTAGCTCTTTTAAAAATTGCGTTCAAGGAAGATAGCAACTACAGCTAATGTTTCCGGTGCTACAGTAAATCGGAAACAAAAATATCTTTCCAAAATTAATCTTTTGGAACACATTATGTCACTCCTTGTGTAAAACTTGCTTTAAATATCTAAATCAAAATCTTATCTTCAAGCTTTATTTCATTGACGGTAAAATTGAAATTGCATGGAAGAATTTTAAACAACCTGAAAGGTCGGCATAATTACCTTATAACGCATACCCTTAAATGCACTTTAAAAATACTTTCTATACTAATACATATTTACCTCATCTTTAACAATACCTATTACTCTTATCAAAGCAAGTATCAAGGTATGATTACACATTATCAAATTTCGACACTGTAGTCTGTTGTTTACATGGTAAAAACAAGCCGAATCAAATACGAGCTCCATTTTGTAAATTAAAGAAATCGCAAACTTGTACTTTCTATTTATTATTTTAATCACTGCAGTTTAGAGCATATGAAAATTCTGGTAGAATTAGGCCAGCTTAATTCTCTAAACTGCAATGCCAGTTATTCCTACACCAGATGAAAATTAGAGCGGCTGCTTCGTTAAATGCTTCGCATTCTCAATCAGCTACGCTACGCTCGATGAACTCCATGATGAACTTATGGTAACCTCGAAGTGAACAGATTCTTACATTTATCAAAACAAACACCGTTTCATCAGTGACAATTAGTGCTAGGGTTATGCTACCAACAGATTTGAGTAACGATTCCTGAAAACAAAATCGAAACCAAATAAACTCGTGTCCAAAATAGTATTTAGAATACCCTTAAGATTTTATCCAACTATCGTGAACTGGCAAACGCTCGGCATTTTGCTAGGTTGTCCAGAGAATGCTATAGATACTCAGAAGAACCTTGCATAACCAAACCTGTAAAAATTTATAATAACGAGAAAGAACATGGGTTTGGCATTGAGAAATCCCGGTTTTATTTAAATACTGATCGTGCAACCTTCAATGCCATCAAGAATATCCCAAAGTTGTCAGTACCCCGCGATAAAACTTTGTATTTATCAAAGTCCCTTTTTTAACGATACCGGAAATATATTAAGCTCTGCAACAGATAAATTGAAGCAGATAAGTTGCGTTCCCAAATCTCCTGTTGACGAATGCAAAAAAATTACCAAGTTTGGCTATATTATTTATGTTGATGATAATTGTGACCAAACTGGTTTGAATTACCAAAATTTCATTTGGTGACATAGTTGTACCATGTTCCGTTATAAAGACTTGAAATTTTCCGGGTAGAAAATCGATGGATGAAGTCGCAAAGGAATTAGCCAACGCAATTTCACCCAAATTAAACTTTATAAAGTTTTATTAAACCTACTCATCATTATTAAGCTTACAGTAAATCGAAAATTTTATTTTATACAGGATATAGGTGACAAACTTCGATTGTTATCTAGAGCATCACGGTTAGATGCTGTAATTAATATACCTTGCCAGACTATATCCAAATGACTTTTTTTTAGTATTTCGACCGGAACTACCCGAGGTGGCCGAACCATACCATGATGAGTCGCTGTTAAGTCGGCCAGGAATTTCCATGCCAACAACCACTTATTACCAGTCCACTGATAATTCCTATCAATTATCACAATACCAAAATCAAGAACTTCAATAATTGCAAACGACGACGGTTCCGGTACAACCACCGATGCACTACCAAATAGGGAATAACCCATAATATAATATTAATAAAAAAGATAATAGCGTCGGGAAGTATACGCTGAAAGTAATCGGAAACGGGAAAGTAAGGGTCCATTTGAAATCGAGAATTGTACTAGGTGGTTGGCCAATAAACGCTTCTTCGCAGTTCTTGACATTAGTTGTGGATTTTAGCACATGCAATTGGACAACATAAGCTCTGAATTGACAACGTTCATGACTCCGTTTGGTAAATTTAAATTCAATCGTGTCCCGATTGCTGTTAATTGCGCACCGGAAAGGTTTCCTTGCAAATATTTGGTGACATATCAGACGTTGTGATGTACTTTCATTGCTGCAGAAAACGAAGTTGAGCATGACAAAACATTATTATTGGTTATTGAACGTGCGAGAGCAAATGGCATTAAGTTCAACCAGAAAAATATTCAATATAAAAATCTGAAGTTCAGTTCAGGAGCCAGGTTTTGTCAAATGGCAAAATCAAACCAACAAATAAATATCGAGATGCGTTTTTTTAAATGAAGAGACTGGAAAACAAACAACACGTTATGCGATTGTTGGGACTTTTCAAGTTACTGACCAAGTTTATTCTAAACTTCTCAAAGCAGTCAACGACTCAGCATAACTTAACAAGAAAGCATATTACCAGACAAAAAAGAGGCCTGCCAAATTTATAAATACGAAACACTTATGCACTTGTCGACTAAACCGCACAGCAAAGCATTTCAAGAAAAACGCTAACGCTCATATTTCCAATCAATATTTTTGTATAAACAGTCGGTAGCTGTGTTAAAAATGGCAGCAATTATATTTTATAATTGTATCAAGATTTTATTTTTGAAACTCGATCGCTTAGGTCGTTTATGCCTAACAACCACTACAGAAAACTCGGCCATTGCACAGTGTAATACCAAACACAGATGTTTGTCTTTTTGTTAGAAATGTGTCTAATTCAGAACAGTACAGAATTTGTAAATTATTTAAACGGCAAAGAAAATTAAAATAAATTCTTTATTACATAAATATTAAATAATTGAATGATTTTTCATTGTATTAATAATCTTATAATCATTAATCAAGTTAAGACTATAAACAAAGTGGGTTTGTCAAAATATATGTCAATTAAATATTACAAAAATTTTTCAATAGTTTTTGATTTCAATTTTAATGGATTTTAATCCATATTCATTTATTTATGGGGAGTCTAACTGATGAGACCTTCAAAAAGCGAAACAACATTGTACAACGATGTATTAGACTAAAAAAAACTTATATTGGCAGGAGCTGAATGCGATCCCAGTACCCTTCGCATGTTTTTATTTTTATGCAATCCTACGCGATCCCATTAACAATGTACCAAAATTATATTAAATTTTATGCAGTTCATCAGTAATATATAATTATTCAAATTCAATTTTCTCGAAATTGGCAAAGAAGCATGCCCTTATACTTTCACCTGTTGAAGTCCAATACAAGACCTACACGCACAATGAAAATGGATCAATTCAGTGCCGATCTCCCCCTTAGCTTATAAAAATTAAAACATTTTTTATTCAACATTATAAGCAAAGTATAAAAAAATATCATAGATATTTTAAAGAAAAATATCTAAAAAAAAAATTATAAAAATAATAAAGATATTAGAAAATGATCTTCGTAAATTTAATGATGTCGCTACCTATATAAATCATTTAAAATTAGTCCATAATTGTACTGCTATATCTAATTATTCATGTACGTTGTGCTCATAATCTTTTCAGTCGTTATATTCTTTAATAATAATAATAATATACTTTATTATACAGTTAATACTTAAGTCTACATAATTATAAGTGTATAAAAGGTGGAGATCAGCTGCCGCTGTTTTTCATCTCAACGCTGAGTTGCAGAAAGTCACCGACACTATAAAGGGCAGTATCGATGAGCAATTCCTTAACTTTTCTCTTAAATATTGTTGGTGGAAGGCTTTTGAGTTCTGGGGTCAGTTTGTTATATAACTTGATCCCTAGATTAGAGCCTTCAGTGCATTTTAGTCGTAGTCTTTTTGTTTGTATGTTGTCTCTGGTTCGGGTTTCGTATTGATGGCTAGCCGTATTGTGTAGAGTCTCCTTGTTGTTTTTTAATATTATTTACAGTTGCATATACATAGGCAGATGGCAGTGTCATGATGCCAAGAGCTTGAAAGAGAGCGAAGTTCGCGAACCAACCAACCAAACAAACAAACAACCCACAGTTTTATATTTTATAATCTGTACAATTTGAAATTTTTAATTTCACACAACAAAATGGCAGAACAAAGACCAGCACCAGCCTCTGTAGCTCAACCAGCTGCACCCTCTGTCTACTTAGGTAGACCAGAGAACAAAAGGAACCCAAATGCGGTCATGCCAGCAAGAGGACGTGGCGGCCGAGGTGGACAGACGGGACGAAGACCAATCCCTGATCTACCTAAGGAACTCCCACCACCAACCAAGAAACATGACACAACAAACGTGAAACTTGCAACCTCTTCCCCTGCCGACGACTCGATCTTCGGCAAGCACCTTAGTGTCAGAGAGAATACGCCTCGACAGACTTTCTCAGTTAGTGCGCCAGCACTGATAGAGATTTCTAGAAATACGTATAGCGAGTTGCTAACAGATGACAATTCATTGTCAAAAGTTATACTCCCTGAGTATTTAGATTACTATTCCACAGCCATGCTTTGGCTGAGGGTAGTTTCTCTAAAGCAGAAGAATTCGCAGACACTAACCACCATGGAGCAGGATTTGTTAATGGCGATTCAGCCAATGACATTTGCTGTCCCCGAGCCCGTCAGACTACAACTGACCCACATAGGTAACATTGTTACCAAAACAGGCTCACACCTATATCCAACATTTCCACCAATGCCAGATGTGGCAATAGGCGATCACGGCGGATACTACGGCGTTATTGAAGATGCAGCCCCCAACACCATCCACAACCTGTACGAAGAGATACCCTGCCTAGGAGTATTATCTGAGGCAGTGAGGAACACCATTGGTAATGCGCCACCTGGCGTATATCAATCAGCAGTAACCTTCAACGCACAACAACCCAACCAGAATTTACTCGGTTTTAGACCTCTAATTTCACGACGAAATGAAGCTAAAAATTTAGCCTTCGAAGTAGGAATAACCGACCAGGAATTTCAATCATTTCCTCAAAATTCAGGAGTAAACTTAGATTTTCTCCAGGCTATTTCAAATGTTTTAGCCAACACAAAACCTTTTAAGATCACCCACCTTGTCTTCTCGACTATGGCGGAAACCGGATCGCAGTCCCAGACTGTTATTGAAGCTCCACAGCTTGTTAATGCTGGACAAAGAGCTATCATTAGCGAGATTGCACCACGGAGTCTTACTACTGACTCACCCAACACATTTGGAGCGGGCATTTTCTTTTGCTCTTAACTTCAAAAAGAAGCCTTTGGGCCAGCAAACATACCAGCAAACAACTTAAGCTGGAGCATGTATCCTATCATTCCACAAGCGTGGATTGAAAATCGGAACATGAGACGAGATCTCCCACCTGAATACCTGTTCAACAGGTTTACGACAATTTCTATGTTAGCAGGGACCTATCGAAACAATTTGATTAAGGAACTTGTGACTGAGAAACGCTAAAGAATTAGCGAAACGGCGTGACTATGCCCCGATATCATAGTATATTTGTTTATTATATAAGTATATAATAAACAAACAAAAATTAACAATAATGTTACATGAGCAGGTTTAGGGGGCGATTATCAAGGCAGGTTTATCATGTGGGGAAGGGGGTTTACGAATCTTTTATTTTTGGTTATACAGAAAGGGGGGTTCAAAGTCATCACAACTTTGCTTATGTAATACTTGAACGCCTCCGAAAATAATTTTCAATTTGTTCAAGAATTAAAACATAAAAATTTAAATTAAAATAATCATGATAATATTCCAAATTTGGCAAAACAAAATTTGTTGTTTTTATTTAATTAAATGTCGATCTTACTGCACTACAGTCCGTGATAATCTTAAAATGGATACCTGATAAATATATTTTAAAGCGTTTGATGCTTCAGTGTAGTTCTGTTGTAAATTTTGAATCGAAGATGGAAAGCAAAGGTCTAGTAGTTAAAAGTTTTTTAATATATTCAAATGATTCATTGTGGAAATTTTTCCATTGCCATTTCGTGTCTTTTTTTAATAGCTGGCAATAAGGTTGTACGATTAAAGCATGGTTTTTAATAAATTTTCTGAAGTACGAGCATAGACCCAAAAATTATCTTATTTCGTGAATGTTTTTTGGTATGGGAAAGTTTGTAACCGCATTTATTTTATGTTGACCAGGTTTAATACCAAGTTCATTTATTTTGTATCCTAAATAATCAATCTGAGTTACAAAAAAACGCGTTTTTCTAAATTTAATTTTAAATTAGCCTTTTAAATAACTCCAGTACTTTCTTCTTCTTCTTCTTTTATTATAAGCATCTGCCTGTTTTTCTTCACACTTTTCCATTTTTTCACGTTTCCTCTGATGTGGACACCCAGCTCTCCATCCACCTCTTGGGTGGTCTTCCAGGGTTTCGCTTTGCCGGTGGTTTCAGGTCTCTCGCTATTTTGATCAGTCGATCGCTGTTGGCTCTGTTGACATGCTCGTTCCACTCCTTTCGTCGATGTCTGACGAACTTGACGACTTTGTACTTTGACTCCAGTACTTTCTTTAAGATTTTTAGCCCTTCGTCGATCGTTTTGCCAGGAATCAAAACGTCGTCAAGGTAGACTATGATCTTGTCGTATCTTAATTGACATAATACTTCATTGAGGAGCTTTTGAAATAGGGGGGGGGGACATTCGATACCTGTCCGTCTGGTGTTACGAATGCAGTTTTGTGTACGAATGCAAAATAAACGGGATTATTTTGTACGGTCAGGGTAGTCCTCATCAGGAGTCTTCATCGCGAGTCTTTATCGTGAGTCTCCAAGCGGGCCTTCAGAAGGGTGTTCCTGAGACAGTTGCCGAAACTGTTACCAAGCCAGTTTGTCGTGAGAAAAGTTAAGTGGTTTTAATTGTCAAAGCGTTAACTTCATTCATAAAAATAATTTATCTGGAACGATCTCGAGACCCTCAGGTAAGTGTCATTAATTATCCAATTTGTTAAGTTGTGATTTGATTTGGTATCACAAGACTGAGTGCACGATATAATTTTTCTAGGTGAGTCTGCCTAGTAGAAACCAAAGCAATGCACTTCATGAGTTCTCTTTTTTTTTGTTCTGTATATTTTTTTTTTTTTTTTGTATTGTGTGCTTATATTCAAATAAATCGTTAAAATTTTTTCATGAGATTATTAATTATCCATACGTGAGACACTAGTCTATTTTCCTCCTACGTTTCCGTACTTGGAACCCGGCAGGTTTAGAAACCAAACGGCCTATACAAAGCCGATCAAAACTTGTAGTGGTGGCAGCGACAAGAAGGACAGCTGGGAAATCTAACAATACCCCAGCTGTAGACTTCCACACAATCACCAAACTTTATCCACAGAACAACATAATCAAAGGATTAACTTCAGTTATACAACTGCCCCTTAGCAGTTTTGCCCAGTAAAAGATCCCAAATTTCAGACACCAGTATTAATCCTATATGTACAGGGTAAAACTGCTACGGTGGTTTTTCCGCGCAGCTAATTAATCATTACCTTTTGTAAATAAATAAAATAAAAAAATTAATACAAGAAATAATTACAAATTTTTGTCCCGGGCCCTGGGATCTTAACATTAAATATCTAATTTATAGATAAAGAGGTTGAACTGCATTGAATTCTCTTCCAATTCATCTTTCAGTCCGCGTTAAGAGCAGTTCCCAGACTATGTACCGACATCTGCTTCAAATTAAACGTGTGCTGGAATTGTTTTGGATTTAAAAGGCGATTAGCCTTGAAACAGTTCCGAGAGCCTCGATATCATAGGTTATTTTTATCCAGGCGTACGAGTATTTCTTACTAGTAACTAAAAATGTGTCGAAAACAAATTGTTGATCTCGAATGAGCTCATAACATCGATCGATGGCCAGATTGAGCTGGCCAAAGACTCTTTAATTTCTTTTTGGAATTCATATTAGTAATAGTATGATTTTAAAATTTTAATTACTGATGTAATGATTAACACAAACAAACGCACGTCATTTTCTTTGTGCAATATTTTTCATGTGACCCGCGTATTACTTGTTGCCAATCGCTAGTGCGAAAAACACCAAATGCTACCATTTTAAAGTTGTAACGGTCATTCGTATTTTGTGGAGTTTTGTGCGTACATACTAAATTAATGTTCCGTACTGATGATCTTATTAAAAGTGCGATCAACGGGATTTATTGCTAGGTAAAAAATGTGATTGTACAAGAATACGATGATTTTATAATAAAACTGTTTTAATTGTCAACATAACCTAACTCTTGTAGCGACAATAATTTATATTCTTTTGTTTAAGGGTTTACCAATGTGCATCTCTTTACACTCAGAGAAATTTCGGACTTTAAAACAAATGTCAATACTTTCGATTGAAAAGTTTTCATTCACATAAAATTTCTTACATTTTTAAAAGTAATATTTAAAGTGTAGATTGAAGGTGTAACATGTAAAGAATAACTATGTAGGTACATAATAATAATCTAAGGGTAAAATAGCTGACACAAGATACAAATGCAACTTATGTGTGCAGATAAGAACTCTTACTAGTTTCGCTTCATCTGCAAATAAACCATAATCCAAGCTTACGTGTAATAGTGACAGTGTTCCTTATTAGATAGTTTAGTGTGAAGTGTGCAGAGGATTTTGTGATTTAAAATTAATAAAATGTTAACGCCAGAAAATCTGGAAGAAGGTGCAACTGAAAATGAAATTCAGTTTCAAACATATCTAGAGGAAAAGACGACAGAAAATATAATTCAACTGCAGGAAAATTTGGAAGAAGACGCTACCAATATGATATTTACCGTTATTTGTAATAATGAGGATGATGAAAAATTACTTAAACTCTTACAAGAATTTGACTTGGTGAATTTGTATTCTGGTTTAAAAAGTAAGAAATCCCCGTAAAAACATAGTATGTAGTATATTATGTTCAAGTGTATACATTATTTATAATACATTTATGTACCTATATAATTATTTCAAATTTCCAGCTATTGGTGTTACATATCGATCATTAAAATACATTAAAAAGGACGATATCGCCGAAATAATAAAACCGTTTGGTTTGCGAATGGAGTTCCGTGAAAAGCTGTTTGCTTGGAAAAGAAAGAGGTACGTTGCTCATTTTTTTCAGTCATACATACAAAATAAATTTGCATAGTATGTAAATCGTACATTTTAAGTTTAAAAGTGAACACTTTTAATTTTAAAATTAACAAATACAATCAACAACTAACACTTTTATTTTAAAACTGATTCAAGATTAATTTCTGCTTATGTTCTTTAAAAAATGATGCAATTGCTTGTTCATTAATGTTTGCAGTGCACAATTGAAAGTGAAAAATAAGTTTTCATATAAACATTAATTTTAACGAACTCTTTTAATTTTATTAATTACTTCTAATAAATTGTTTCAGTAAGTTTAGTTATGTTATGACATAATTATATATAGTAGGTACCTATAACTTTATTATTTTACCGCTTTCCTTTATTTTTTTGAATTATAATTTGTTTTATCAAATAATTGTTGATTGATTTCAAAATTGAAATTTTTGTTGAACGTGTTGATACCACCGGAAGGGCGAGTTAAAATTCTGTCAAGTGTGAGATATAAACCCAGAATTTCTGCTCTGTAACTGAACTAGTAAATCAATGTGGTTCATAATTAATTTAAAAGTGAACATACTATTTAAGTTTGAAAAATGTATTTTTTTTTAATTTAAAATAATCAAATAAAATCAAAAGTTTGTAATAGATAATTATAAAATTTTTTTAACTTTTGTGATATTATAATAGGGTTAAACTTTCAAACTAAAACAAGTTAAATAAACAATTTATTATTAAATTTTTATTTAAAATTTTTAACTTGGTTTGAAAATGCATAATAGTTTTAATTTTTGGTGGTCAATTTTGCTTTCATACTATTAAGTTACAGTCTTAGTTTTTAATTCATAAATAATTAAAAATTTTTAAATAGTTTGGAATCGACGAAGAGGCCAATGCTGTTCAATCATCTAATATTAATGAATGGTTTAAATATTATGAGGAAGAAAGGACTGTGACAAATTCTTCATGTTCATCTTCATCTTCAACTTATTCGGCACAAAATATTCATTTGCGAAAGGTATCAACGTGAAAGTAATTTTCTAGGAAAATAATATTAAAAACTGAATTTTTAGTCTGTGAAGACTGTATTAAGGCAAACTTCAAAGGACAAAATTTAATACAGTATTATAATGAACATTATGTTTTCACGGAAGAACAACGCAACCAATTGGTGCAAATCATAATAGAGGACGTTATTTGTTCGAACATTACTTTAAAACCAAAAGATTTTGAAATCATAGTTGAGGAAATTGTAGAATTATTTCCTAACGAAAAAATATTTCTGTAAGGCTTTTAGATACAAAATGTTTTATAAGTGTTTACCTTAACTTAATTTTATTTTCAAGGACTACTATTATATTCGTCGACAACCCAAAAAATCCTGGTGGCAAGTTGTATGGTAAATATTTTAACAGCAAAACAAAAAATTTAAATTGGATACAAGTTCTGATGATTCATCCAATAATATCGACAAAAATATCTGTGAATTTGTTGAAGTTGATGAATCAATTTCAAGGCATTAAAAGCTACCTTGCAAGAGAAAATTCTAACTGGAGTGACATTTGCGATAAATGGGTAAAACTTTCTCTCCGGCAAAAGATATAAGCAAATTATCCAGTATAGAATTCATCAATGCTTGGCCTAAATTGAAAGATTCAAGAGCTCCACAATTGGTAAGAAAAATTATGTAAACCCCAATAACTTATTCTTATTTCATGTGTTATTACAGATTAACATTGACTTCAATATTTTATATCCAAATAAGGAACATTTATTAATTGCTGAATGGGAAACGTTTAAAGAAAGAAGTAAAATTTTTATGAAAATAATATCCACAACCCTGCCTGTAAAAACTTTTGCAAATTGCAAAACCACTAAAAACAGAGGTAAGTAACACTTATAAACATTTAATTTGATATTGCTGACGGGGAATTATTTTTTACATATTTTATTGCTTTAAGATGGTGAAGACTGTATTTTGGCAATATTATTGAATTCAGTATTGCCGCCATCTGCAAGATTTAAGGGCACCGATGGAAGAAACACCAAGAAGGCATCAATACAAGACGCAAACGAGAGTTTTATCTTGAAAATTGTATCCATAAACGACTTGGAACGGTGTGTTAGCGAATTAGTTGGAAAATATTATTCCAGTGGTTTAACCATTCAACCTTTTTGATTGTCGAAGGATGTGAGTTAGACCAGCTAAAATCTTTTTACGTTTATTTCGATAAGACTTTATACAAATTTAATTCATTTATAGACAGCTTAGATACCTGCTTTAAAATTTATCAAACTCTATTTTTAAAATACCCTGAAGCTTGTGACCTACCCTGGACTTTTATTCAAAAATATTTTTATAAAATTGATACCAAATTTGATAAAAAATCACCAAAATTAAGTTCACTCTTAAGTTTTATGGGACAATTTTAATTTTTGAAGCGGTTTATTACTTAATGAAAATGTATCAGTGTTTTAAATGCTTAAATAATTTTCAATTTCCAGAAGTTTTAATTAAACATTTTAAATTCGATCATTTGTTGGTACAAAATAGTATTCTGAAATGCATGCACTGCAAACAACTTTTTTCGAATTTCAATTCTTTTAAACGTCATTTATTAATGCAACATAAAGGAATTGAAAATAACGATGAAAGCGTAAACCAAGTTCAGATTAATCAATTAAATTTGCCGAATGAAAGCACATCTTCCCAATCAGAACTTGCATTGTTGCCCACTGAAAATATAAATACCAAGTATGACATTCAACAAATTTTAGTTAATTTGAAAACAGAAGTACTTACGTTGTCTTTAAAGTTGTATGCAAAAAATTCAATGCCACGTACAGAAGTCATCAAAATCCAAAGCATGATTTCCGACTTGCTTTCGTTTCTGTCAAATTGTATAAAATTAGTAGTTAGACATTCTAATGCAATAGCCCAAAATGAAGATGTTGATACTATTCTGAATTTTGTCAAGATCCATTCAAACTATCAACTCTGAACATAAAATATTAAAAGTTTTAAAAGAAATGAAACTGTATGAAGACCCCAAATCTATTATCATTAGAAATGAAGTTGTTGCGAAGATAACCCATGGAAATCCAACATTTGCTCCAAGACCTTGTAGTGTTGAACTAATGCCGTTACATTTTCAATTTAAAGCTCTTTTTGAACTGCCTAATGTACTTAACGAAACTATTGAAAACACAAGACAATTATTTGAAGTAGAAAATAGTTTTACTAATTTTGCTAACGGAGAAATTTTTAAATCCAAGAAGTTGAAAATTGAATCTGAATTCATAATACCATATAACTTATATTTTGATGATTTTCAAATCAACAATGCACTTGGTAGTCATACTTTTTCTATTTGTGGTTGTTATTACAACTTCCCCACAATGCCAAATTACTTATTGTCTAAGTTGGATTTTATTTTTATTGCTTGTTTTGTAGCTACAAATCATATAAAACATTGCGGAAACGAAACTTCATTTTACCATTTGATAGAAGAGTTGAAAATTTTGGAAGAAGGAATTAATATTCAACTACCGGAAAAAACAGTAAAAGTTTACTTTATAGCAGGATTAATAGTTGGCGATAATTTGGGACTTAACGGCATTTTAGGATTCATACAATCTTTTAATAGTAAACGGTATTGTCGGGCTTGCCGTAGCACCAAGATTCAAATGCAAATTGACAAATTAGAAAATTCACTTTCTTTACGGAACAACGACAATTACAATGAGGATCTTTTAATAAATGATTTTAAAGAAACGGGAGTAAAATATAATTGCATTTTCAATTCTTTAAAACTTTTCATGTAACTGAGAATTTTACTTTGATATGATGCACGATATTCTAGAAGGAGTACTTGTTTATGACGTTTGCAATGTTTTGCTAGGTTTGATTGAGAGTAACATACTTTCGCTAGATACTATTAACAGCAGAAAACAGCTTTTCCTTTAGGGAATACCAATGTCGGCAATACATCGATAGCTCTCCAAATTAATAGATTAAAAAATACAATTTAAAAATGACGGCTAGTGAGACATTATGTTTTGTACATTTTTTGCCTCTGATGATTGGAGACTTGGTACCCAGTGCAAATAAACACTGGAAATTTTTTATTTTAACAATAAAAATATTAGATATGTTATTCAAATCCACTTATTCAGATAATTGTTTAAATGAATTGTCTGACATCATAGCAAATCATCATCAATTATACACCCAACATTATGGTTCTATGAAACCAAAACATCACTTTTTAGTGCACTACCCCCGAGCAATAAAAATGTGTGGTCCTCTTAAAAATATTTGGTCTATGCGTTTTGAAGCAAAACATAAAGAAATTAAAGGCTATTTCAATAATATTACTTCTCGAGTTAATCCATCTCATTCAGCTGCAATAAAAAGCGGTTTAACTAATGCGTATTTTTTAATTCGATATAAGAATGGTTTCCCACCATTATACAGTCTTGACAAATTTAAAAGAATAGATGTAACAAAAGAACAGTATTTTCCTAAAATAGAGAAAATTGAAGGTTTGAATTATTGCTTTGCACAAATTTCAGAATCGGTAGTATTCAAAGGAACCCTTTACCAAACAGACAATTATTTAGTACATAGTGTAGAGTTGGTACATGAGTTATATAAAATTAAATGCTTTATGTATGAAAATAACGAAATATATGTATTTTGTTATCCAATAGAAATTAAGAAATTTGACAATCATTTTCAGTCCTTTGAAGTTGGTCGAAAAATAGATATTATTAAAATTAAAAATATCTTATTTTACTAGTATACCATTGAATATACACCAAATTAACAATGGTAAAACATATTTAAGAAATAAAAATTATTTGTAAAATTTTGAATTTTATCTACCATTAACATGTACATAATTTATGTGAAATTATATAATTTCTTGTGTGTTTTATAATTAATTATTTTATATTATGTAATAATTTCTAATTTTGTATTGAAATAAATCAAATTTAATTTAAAACTGCATTTTTAATTTAAACGCCTTCAGACTGCAGTCCGAAATTATTCACTTTTGAATAGAAAGTTTTTCACTTTTGATTCAACATTTTGCACTTTTAAAATACAATAATCTTCACTTTTGAGTAAACATGTTAACTTTTAATACAAAAATTATTCACTTTTGAATCAAAATGTTGTACTTTCAAATAGAAAATTAATCATTTTTAAGTCAACAATTGTTCACTTTTGAGTCGATAGTTACACTTCTGAATTGATGAAGCTTTATATTTGAGTCAATGTGTTGCTATTTTAAATTAAAAGTTGTTCAGTATTTACTTCAACATGTGACATGTTATATTAAATCATATGTCACTTTTATTTTAATATAACTCGCCTTTAAATCTACAATGCTTTTTATATAATTTTCATAGTAAAATTAAAAATTAAATTATCAATTATAAGATTTTCATCTTTAGCTCTCTTTCATGTTTAAAATTTTTTGATTTAAGTACGTTTTCATTTGTATTTAAAGTGTTATTCTCTGAGTGTATCCACAACAAAACAAATTATGATTTCAACTGTTGCACCAACTAATAAGTAATGTTAGCTGGGAATGTAAATGTGGCATGTAAAAATTTCTATGATATTCTTTATATGTTCATTAATACTGTACCTATAACTAAATGCACTTATTCCCGAAGATGTTACTCAACTTGGTTCTCTCGTGAACTAATCAAAACCATCCAAAATAAAAATAAATCACGTCTAAAACTCGCAAAACACTATAATATGTCAAATTACAACAAATTTAGTAAACTTAGAAAAGCAGTCAAACATCTTATTGATTCTAACTACAAAGATTATATATCGGAAACAGAATCTAATATATGTGTCGATCCTAAAAGATTCTGGGCTTCCGATTTTAATTTTCTGAAAGATTCGTGAAATTCCGTCATATACACAAAATAAAAAAGGAAACTCGAGAATTTCAGGGATGGTTCACTTGGGCGGTATCGTTAACGATAAACCCCAAGAAATAGTTAATGCTTTTGCAAACTATTTCAAGAGTGTTTGTTGTCTTTCTAAAGAAGAAATATCAGATTAAGTGCCGATTACTATCGATACTAACAATAATCAATTAATTATTACCCATTTAACGGAATTCGGCATATTAAAAGCTATTCATTCCTTAAAAAACAAGAAAACCTCTGTAATCGACAAAATTCCTAGCTCCCTAGTTAAGTTACTGGCGACTCATCTTATAATCCCATTATAACATATATTAACCAGTTACGAACATCAACACTCTTCAAGTCGTTTAAAACAAGTGCCTCCGTATAATTACGGGGCGCCTAAATACACTGAGATATACGAGCTACACGATCTAGCAAACATCACCACACTTCCCAACGCCATACACCACCGTGAAATTTTCACAGAAACAGTTCGCAAGAACCCCACCACACACACATAGGCACATACACCAAATCCACACTGCCCTTCAGGCAAAAACACAGATTAATACATTACGTATTAATCTAAAACGCAACACATCCTGGCGCCGGGTTTTACACTCGTTTTCCCGGCAGAATTCAAAACAACAAGAAACCCATGCATAAGGACAACAAAACCGTCTGATTAATTTTTTAATAGGAGCAGACGAACTACCCATCGGAGACGTCAATGTTAAAATTTTGTTTTATTTTCTTGAAATGAAATGTTAACATATGTTTGTACAGATATTATGAAAAATATATATGAGTTTGTTATTATTATTATTAACCAGTATGCTACTTACATCAACGTCTCCGGACGTTTGGAAAACCTTCCGTATTTGTCCGGTATTCAAGAAAGGAGATGACTCGATAGCCAGGAACTATCGGCCCGTATCTATTCTTTGCAACTTTGCCAAAATATTCGAATGTATTATTTACAAAAATTTATGCTCATGAACAGAACATTATTACACCTTTTGAGGGGAGAGAGCGAAAATTGTTAACATTGCAGTATTTCTTGCAACATGCACATTCATCAATGGTGTCACCTCATTGTTGGAAGTCATAAACGTGTTAGGAATATCGGTCGGATCGGGAGCGCATTTGTACGCTGCCCAAGAAGACGAAACTCGCTTAGCAAAAGCCAAGCTGCAAGCGCAAGAACAGACGAAAGAAGGTCGAATAGGTCATCGACAACAAAATTTAGAAGTTATGAACATTCCGTCGACCGTAGAAGATTTACACTATGGGCCTGGTATCAATGATTCCATGTAAATTAACAAATTTCATGATTTATTCATTCTCAAATTTTCAAACGCGTTTTACTCAAAACCACTTTTCAATTGCATTGAAAACCAATGAACGATTGCATTGAATTTTTGTGGTTATTCTACACACCATTATCTAGTACTTGTCATAGGATTTTTCTTTTCGTTACTTAGTTTTTGCTTTATAGGCAAAATAATTACTAATTCTTGGTCTAAAATGACTTTTATGTTCAAACGTCCCTATTTTGTCACAAATCAATATTTTCAAAGTCGGCTATGACAAGTACTAGATTATAGTTATCTTATTTAATAATTTCTTTGTTTTGTTTTTCTCAGATGATTTTTGAAAAAACCCCAGTGGTTACCGTTAACGCAAATTTTTTTACGGCGCTCCAAGGATCGTACAATATCCTTGTTTATTTTGATATTTTTAAATAAAAAATTATAAATATTCTGAATGTGCATACTTATAGATAGTTAAACTCACAATCCAAAAAGTTTCAAATAGTTTTCCTAGAAAAAATGCACAAAAATGACCTTTTTTCCCCTTATATCTCCCCTTAAAGATATATAAATCTATAGCATCAATTGACGATTGTCTGAAGCTGCAAGAGGCAATTAATTCCGTCCAAAGTTATTAATTTCAAAGTACCTCTAACAGTCTAAAGTTAAATATTAACAAATGTAACGTGATGACGTATTCTCGAAAAAATCTAATACAACCTTGTATACATAAAATATTTACATAAATGTTATTCGGTTTATTGTTTTCATAATTTAAAGTGAGTAAATTAACAATAAAAAATAGGGTAACGGGCACATCTGAAGCAAGTCTAACAAGCTACTTCAGAAGTAAAACAAGTAATGCTCGCAGTACTAGCAGTGGCTTTGGATATCGTTGATGCTGCTGTTAGAATAAAACAGAACTTGTCCTTATTCAAGTTAAAGAAGAGATAATTTAAAGTACCCAATTTTATTTTTATTATATAAGGAATAGATTAATGCTATGTCGATAAATGTATATGTACACTAACTGTCATAAAGATAATTATTGTTCCTATGTAAGAAATGGTAGGTAAATTAGGTTGTACTTGCAGATTAATAAAGCAATAAAAAAATATGTACAACCAGTTTGGGTTTATTGTTTGTGTAATGAGAACTCTATTTTCAATTTAGTCAGCCAAGTTCTTGCAGATATAATATTAACAATTTCTATTTAATTTTGACACATGAAACATGAATATAAACTTATTACCAAATAAAATATGGCAAATTTACCTATGATAGAAAATTATAAATGTAACGAACATATAGTACATAAATCTTAATACTGAAAATCTTAAATTACAAGGAGCACTGTATGCTGCTTGAATATCTCGTACCAGGTACCGTTGACAGAATGTGACAAATACATGTTTCCGTATGTTTGTATAGAGAAATTGGTTAACTTGAAGAAATTGGTTAAATCGGAATACACTCGAGCTACTGTCAATTCTATATCCTTCTCAGTCCGTTTACCCTTAAGAGGGTTTGGTGACTCTATTTTTTAGAGTTCTCTTGGCATTCTACCTCGGTGGTTTGCCATTGCCGAGGAAGACGGTCAGAAAATTCTCACCGTCCGGATTCTATATAAGGTACTAAAGATTTTACCGAAAACGTACTGAACCGTACTGAATTAGCTATTGGTAAAATCAGCGACTAAGAAAGAAATTCAATACGCTGCATAAATTTGAAAAATTCTTAGTAGAAAAGGAAGGAGAAGAAAAATGAAGTAGGAACCCAAATGGTTAAATGTTGTACGTAAAAGAAATGAACAGAAGTTACTATCTGATCAACGATCTGCTTATTCCACAATACTAAACGTATCTCTCAGCAGAAATGAGACATTTATTTTTGATGCCCATGGTGGTACTGGAAAACGTTTGTTACAAAATTACTATTTCCCAGTGATCAAAAGAAAATTAAAATTGCTGTAGCAGTGGCTTCTTCCGGTATAGCTGCTCAATTACTGTCTGATGGCAGCACAGCTCATTCTGGATTACAAAAAAATGTCAATTATTTGGGAACTTGTGTACTACGGCACATAAAAAAGCATTGGAAGTCCCAAATAAAACTCGGCGAGAGTCGACTAACCCTGATTGCGTGTTGTACATCTCGAAAGGAGATTCTGATTAGTTACAGCACCTCATTTAAAAGTACGTGAGACCTGGTACTGAGATTTGGACCGATTGCTGGGGTGGATATCGTCTTGGAGGGGTCTCGCCTTACATCCACAAACGGTAAATCAATTTATTTTAAAATATATTTAGTACGGAAAAATGAAAAGACATTTTGCCAACAAAAATTCGGAAGTTTTAGCTCTTTTAAAGAATACAAATTACGTTCAAGGAAGATAGCAACTACAGCTAATGTTTCCGTTGCTACAGTAAATAGGAAACGAAAATATCTTTCCAAAATTAATCTTTTGGAACACATTATGTCACTCACCTTGTGTAAAACTTGCTTAAAATACCTAAATCATAATCTTATTTTCATGCTTTATTTCATTGACGGAAAAATTGAAATTGCATGGAAGAATTTTAAACAACCTGAAAGGTCGGCATAATTACCTTATAACCCATACCCTTAAATCCACTTTAAAAAATACTTTCTATTCTAATACATATTTACCTCATTTTTAAAAATATTACTCTTATCAAAGCAAGTATCAAGATATAATTACACATTATCAAATTTCAAAACAGTAGTCTGTTGTTTACATGGTAAAAACAAACCGAACCAAAGACGAGCTCCATTTTTGTAAATTAAAGATATCACAAACTTGCACTTTTAATTTATTAATTTAATCACTCCAGTTTACTGCATAACGAAATTCTGGTAGAATTACGTCAGCTTAATTCTCTAAACTGCAATGCCAGTTATTCCTACACCAGATGAAGATTAAATCGGCTGCGTTGGTAAATGCTTCGCATTGTCACTTAGCTACGCTACGCTCCATGATGAACTTATGGTAACCTCGAAGTGAACAGATTCTTACAATTATCAAAACAAAAACCGTTACATCAGTGACAATTAGTGCTAGTGTTATGATACCAACAAATTTGAGTAACGATTCCTGAAAACAAAATCGAAATCAAATAACCTTGAGTCCAAAATAACATTTAGAATATCCTTAAGATTTTATCCAACTATCATGAACTGGCAAACGCTCGGCATTTTGCTAGGTTGTCCAGAGAATGCTATAGATACTCAGAAGAACCTTGCATAACCAGACCTGTAAAAATTTATAATAAGGAGAGAGAACATGGGTTTGGCATTGAGAAATCCCGGTTTTATTTAAATACTGATCGTGCAACCTTCAATGCCATCAAGAATATCCCAAAGTTGTCAGTACCCCGCGATAAGACTTTGTATTTATCAAAGTCCACTTTTTTTAACGATACCGGAAATATATTAAACTCTGCAAAAGATAAGTTGCGTTCCCAAATCTCCTGTTGACGAATGCAAAAAAATTACCAAGTTTGGCTATATTATTTATGTTGATGATAATTGTGACCAAACTGGATTCGAATTACCAAAATTTCGTTTTGGTGACATAGTTGTACCATGTTCCGTTATAAAGACTTGAAATTTTTCGGGTAGAAAATCGATGGATGAAGTCGCAAAGGAATTAGCCAAAGCAATTTCGCCCAAATTAAACTTTATAAAGTTTTATTAAACCTACTCATCATTATTAAGCTTACAGTAAATCGAAAATTTTATTTTATACAGGATACGGGTGACAAACTTCGATTGTTATCTAGAGCATCACGGTTAGATGCTGTAATTAATATACCTTGCCTAGATGCCTTGCTAGACTATATCCAAATGACTTTTTTTTAGTATTTCGACCGGAACTACCCGAGGTGGCCGAACCATACCATGATGGGTCGCTGTTAAGTCGGCCAGGAATTTCCATTCCAACAACCACTTATTAGCGGTCCACTGATAATTCCTATCAATTACCACAATACCAAAATCAAGAACTTCAATAATTGCAAACGACGGTTCCGGTACAACCACCGATACACTACCAAATTGGGAATAACCCGTAACATAATAATATTAATAAAAGATAATAGCGTAGGGAAGTATACGCTGAAAGTAATCAGAAACGGGCAAGTAAGGGTCCATTTGAAATCGAGAATTGTACTAGGTGGTTGGCCAATAAACGCTTCTTCGCAGTTCTTGACATTAGTTGTGGATTTTAGCACATGCAATTGGACAACATAAGCTCTGAATTGACAACGTTCACGGCCCCGTTTGATAAATTTAATTGCGCACCGGAAAGGTTTCATAGGAAAATGCTGCAAATATTTGGTGACATATCAGACGTTGTGATGTACTTTCATTGCTGCAGAAAACGAAGTTGAGCATGACAAAACATTATTATTGGTTATTGAACGTGCGAGAGCAAATGGCATTAAGTTCAACCAGAAAAATATTCAATATAAAAAATCTGAAGTTCAGTTCAGGAGCCAGGTTTTGTCAAATAGCAAAATCAAACCAACAAATACATATCGAGATGCGTTTTTTGAAATGAAAAGACTGGAAAACAAAAAAGACGTTATGCGATTGTTGGGACTTTTCAAGTCACTGACCAAGTTTATTCTAAACTTCTCAAAGCAGTCAACGACTCGTCGTAACTTAACAAGAAAGCATATTACCAAACAAAAAAGAGGCCTGCCAAATTTATAAATACGAAACACTTATGCACTTGTCGACTAAACCGCACAGCAAAGAATTTCAAGAAAACGCTAACGCTCATATTTCCAATCAATATTTTTGTATAAACAGTCGGTAGCTGTGTTAAAAATGGCAGTGTTTAATAATTGTATCAAGATCATGGTTTTTATTTTTGAAACTCGGTCGCTTAGGTCGTTTACGCCTAACAACCACTAGAGAAACTCGGCCATTGCACAGTGTAATACCAAACACAGATGTTTGTCTCTTTCTTAGAAATTTTCTAATTCAGAATAGTACAGAATTTGTAAATTATTTAAACGACAAAAAAATAAAATAAATTCTTTATTACATAAATATTAAATAATTGAATGATTTTCATTTATTAATAATCTTATAATCATTAATCAAGTTAAGACTATAAACAAAGTAGGTTTGTCAAAACATATGTCAATTAAATATTACTAAAATTTTTCAATAGTTTTGATTTCAATTTTAATGGATTTTAATCCATATTCATTTATTATGGGCAGTCTAACTGATGAGACCTTCAAAAGCGAAACAACATTGTACAACGATGTATTAGACTAAAAAAAACTTAGATTGGCAGGAACTGAATGCGATCCCAGTACCCTTCGCATGTTTTTATTTTTTTTGCAATCCTACGCAATTCCATTAACAACGTACCAAAATTATATTAATTTTTATGCAGTTCATCAGTAATATATAATTATTCAAATTAAATTTTTTTCGAAATTGGCAAAGAAGCGTGCCCTTATACTTGCACTTATTGAAGTCCAATACAAGACTTATACGCACAACGAAAATGGATCAATTCAGTGAGGGGAAGTTGCCAGTCTCACCCTTGTTCAAAGTATAAAAAAATATTATAGATATTTTAAAGAAAAATATCGAAATAAAAAATATCTAAAAAAGAAAAACCATAAAGATATTAGAAAATGATCTTCGTAAATTTAATGATGTCGCTACCTATATAAATCATTTAAAATTAGTCCATAATTGTACTGCTATATCTAATTATTCATGTACGCTGTGCTCATAATCTTTTCAGTCGTTATATTCTTTAAAATAAACAAACAAAACTTAACAATAATGTTACACGAGCAGGTTTAGGGGGCGATTATCAGGGCAGGTTTATCATGTGGGGAGGGTATTTACGAATCTTTTATTTTTGCTTATACAGAAGGGGGGGTTCAAAGTCATTACAAGTTTGCTTACGTAATACTTGAACGCCCCCGAAAATAACTTTCAAAGTGTTCAAGAATTAAAACATAAAAATTTAAATTAAAATAATCAGGATAATATTCCAAATTTGGTCATTACAAAATTTGTTATTTTTTTTTAATTAAATGTCGACCTTACTGCACTACAGTCCGTGATAATCTTAAAATTGATACTTGATAAATATATTCTGAAGAGTTTGATGCTTGTTAATTTTGAATCGAAGATGGAAAGCAAAGGTCTAGTAGTTAAAAGTTTTTTAATATATTCAAATGATTCATTGTGGAAATTTTTCCATTGCCATTTTGTGTCTTTTTTAAATAGCTGGCAAAGGGGTTGTACGATTAAAGCATGGTTTTTAATAAATTTGCTGAAGTACGAGCATAGACCCAAAAATTATCTTATTTCGTGAATGTTTTTTGGTATGGGAAAGTTTGTAACCGCATTTATTTTATGTTGACCAGGTTTAATACTAAGTTCATTTATTTCGTATCCTAAATAATCAATCTGAGTTACAAAAAAAACTCGTTTTTCTAAATTTAATTTTAAATTCGCCTTTTCAAATAACTCCAGTACTTTGTTTAAGATTTTTAGCCCTTCGTCGATCGTTTTCCCAGAAATTAAAACGTCGTCGAGGTAGACTATGATCTTGTTGTATCTTAATTGACATAATACTTCATTGAGGAGCCTTTGAAATAGGGGGGGGGGGGGGACATTCGATACTGTCCGTCTGGTGTTACGAATGCAGTTTTGTGAATTGAATTTTGTGCTACAGAAAATTGGTAGTACCCTTGAGTCATATCTAATACAAAAAAATATTTAAACTCTTTTAACCTGTTTATGTGATCTTCAATATGAGGCAATAGGTATCTGTCTTTAACGGTTATCTTATTAAGTTTTCTATAATCTATAGCGACTCTATAGTCACCATTTTTCTTTTTTACCAAAATTACCCGACTAGCATAACAGAATTTTGACTCTCGAATTATTTTATTTTTTAACAAATCCTCAATTTTTGCTCTAATTACCTGTTTTTCCGTTTCTGACAATCAATATGGTTTATAAAAGAAAAGACTGTTAGAAGGCAACAACAAAAAAAAACAACTTGTAAAAGGGTTTAAAAAAAGACCTGTAAAAAGGTTTTAAAAAAAGAGCCCGTTAGAAGGCAACTAAACAAAAAAAGACCTGACCAAGGTTTAAAAAAAAGAGAGTACCTTGTAATGATGGTCAACACAAAAAATAATGTTAATAAATAATTGCACTTATTTATTTTATTACAGATACCAAAACAATAAAAACAAGTACAAATGCGAGGACGTCTTCTTTCGGGATGGCAGAATGTTAGTACCCATTCTTTCAACGATGTAAATAATGGTTAGTCCTAAAAATGAGAGGGACGAAATTGTAAGGGCAGACGGTGAATAGCCTTCGACATAGATTGACGTGCTACCATTTGTATAGAAAAGTGCTAAATAAATATTGAACTTAACTTTTAAATTACCCCTCTCGTACTCCTTTACTCTGTAAAAATATTTTAAATTAGTGTACCGACGTACCAGACCGTTTCGAAACGAAATTTAAAATCTACTACCATGCGAAAATTTAGCCGACGTTACCCTAGGACAGCTGATAGTTCTAGAATACAAATCGTATCGTATAAAATGAAACCCAAATTTGGGGATTCCCATAATTTTACGGGCCCTTAACATAAGTATCAAAACAATAAAATTCTTGAAAATTTCCAATTCAATCTTGTGTCTCCACGGCTGTGCAATGGAACGAGACTGGTTGTGAAAAGTTAATGAATAACGTCATCGAGGCTACTATTATTAAGGGAAAATACAAAGTTGAGGGTGTCTTGATCCCGCGTATACCGATGGTTCCAACTGATTTGCCCTTCGATTTTAAACGTCTGCAATTTCCCGTGCGCCTGGCCTTTGCGATGACCATAAATAAATCGCAAGGTCAGTCGTTGGAAGTTTGCGGGATTAACTTGGTTTCCCTGTTTCGCGCATGGGCAATTATACGTCGCGTGTTCGCGCGTCGGCAAGCCGTCGTCTTTGCTTATTTACGCACCGCAAAACACGACCAAAAATATTGTTTATCAGAAAGCTTCGAATTGATTAGATGTATTGTAACTGTTTGGTTGTATTTAATGTGAATTAAATAATTACATTAATTTGTATTGTAAGCGAGTTTCAAATTTGAACCGTGCGCTGCAAACTTTCTTTTGTAAGCTTAATAATAATAATAATATTTATTTAACGGAATTATCCTTTTACCTATACATAATACAAAGATTAACAAAATGCAGACAAAAGAAAACAACAATATGAAAAACAAACTAGGGTGTAAACACTAGCCTTAGTTGCGATTTCTTCATGAGTTCTCTTTTTTGTTCTGTATATTTTTGTTTTTTTTGTATTGCGTGCTTATATTCAAATAAATCGTTAAAATTTTTCATGAAATTATTAATTATCCATACGTGAGACACTAGTCTATTTTCCTCCTACGTCTCCGTACTTGGAACCCGGCAGGTTTAGAAACCAAAGGCCTAACAAAGCCGATCAAAACTTATAGTGGTGGCAGCGACAAGAAGGACAGCTGGGAAATCTAACAATACCCCAGCTGTAGACTTCACACAATCACCAAACTTTATCCACAGAACAACATAATCAAAGGATTAACTTCAGTTATACAACTACCCTTAGCAGTTTTGCCCAGTAAAGATCCCAAATTTCAGACACCAGTATTAATCCTATATGTACAGGGTAAACTGCTACTGTGGTTTTCCGCTAATTATTCATTACCTTTTGTAAATAAATAAATAAAAAATTAATACAAGAAATAATTACAAATAATTAAACGTGTGCTGAATTGTTTTGGATTTAAAAGGCGATTAGCCTTGAAACAGTTCCGAGAGCCTCGATATCATAGGTTATTTTTATCCAGGCGTACGAGTATTTCTTACTAGTAACTAAAAATGTGTCGAAAACAAATTGTTGATCTCGAATGAGCTCATAACATCGATCGATGGCCAGATTGAGCTGGCCAAAGACTCTTTAATTTCTTTTTGGAATTCATATTAGTAATAGTATGATTTTAAAATTTTAATTACTGATGTAATGATTAACACAAACAAACGCACGTCATTTTCTTTGTGCAATATTTTTCATGTGACCCGCGTATTACTTGTTGCCAATCGCTAGTGCGAAAAACACCAAATGCTACCATTTTAAAGTTGTAACGGTCATTCGTATTTTGTGGAGTTTTGTGCGTACATACTAAATTAATGTTCCGTACTGATGATCTTATTAAAAGTGCGATCAACGGGATTTATTGCTAGGTAAAAAATGTGATTGTACAAGAATACGATGATTTTATAATAAAACTGTTTTAATTGTCAACATAACCTAACTCTTGTAGCAACAATAATTTATATTCTTTTGTTTAAGGGTTTACCAATGTGCATCTCTTTACTTAAAGGGTATAGCCGGATAAGCATGTAAAATCTGCCCCAGCGATTTTTAAAATCCATATGGTGGATCGATTTCTAACTAAAAAAATGTTTTCTGAAAATTTTAGCTTTTAAACCCCGTGGGTACGACGTAATTAAATAAAACGTGTTTTCGGTAATTATTTTATTGTAACTATTCTACTGAATATTTTTAACAAAAATTTTATTGGTAATAATTATCAACAAGGGACGTTAAAAATAATTTTTATAATTTTGTAACCACCCCTTTTTAAAAAATAAAAAGTTTTTGTCGTTATATTTAAATATGTTCCTTTCATATGTCACTCACGAATTTTTTCAAAAACTCCTTTTGGCTCTTCATTATACGGTAAAATTTTCAACTTGATCCATTTGGTGGAACAAGGTCAAAAAAATAAAATTGATTTTTTATATTTTCTTCTAATATTATTCACTAGATTTACTTGTGAAATACTGCTTTTTTATTCAAAATATATCAAAATCTTATTTAAATGTTCATACTATTGGAAATAATTAATCAGTGTTAATATATTTAAAAAATATCGAATGTCTAGAACAGTATCTTATTTGGCTGATTGTGAGTTGATGAATGAAGACGTTACTATTACACTTCACTATGTAAAAATCACACCAAATATTATAAAACTAACAATTAAATCTCGGCATATTAACTCAAAACAATACCGTTGTTTCATTGATTATTATCAACCAGGTACCAATTTTTATTGTTGTGATTGTGCTAATGTTAGGCGCACTATCGGGTACTGCTCTCACATTGCGGCTATTATATATTATCCTTTTCGTGGTTGATATTTGGCTAAAATAATAAGACCTGTCGAAATATTTCAGTCGTTTGTTTACAGATGACAAAGTTAATGCTGTAATGAATAAAGATAATGACGAGGATTAACTAATGTTATTAAAAGCAATCTTAACAAAGAATTTCTCATAGTGTAATAACTCTTTTCTCAGGATATTCCGTCCGCTACTGAACGTAAGCCTCTCAATTTCTATCCATTTATCTCTGTTTTGGCCGCTGCCTAAAACCAGTATCTTCCTGTAACATTCTTTGTGTCGTCTAGCCACCTGTCTCGGGTCTTCCTAAGCTTCTCTTTTGGTAGTTTTTGGTCCCCTGGTAGCTAATTTATTAGTCTATTTAAGTGAGCTCTGTTTGACTACGTATCACATTCATTGCCACTTTAGCTTTGGTACTCGTTCTGTTATGTCCGCCACTCTTATTCTTTTCATTATTACTTCATTTCTGATTTTTCACTGAAATTCACTTCTGGCATTCTTTCCTTCATTGCTCGTTGTGTTGTTCTTATATTTTCCGTCTTTGCTTTTGTTGTTGTTGTCGTCTCCTTCCCATATATCGCAATAGGCAATACACATACGTCGTATACCTTCCTTTTCAGAATTATCGGATTTTTGAATACCGAATATGCAGTTTAGCTTTCCAAAAACAGGGCAGGTTAAAAAGATTATTCTTCTAGATAACTCCGATGTTTGGTTAGTTTTAGAGTTGGTGATTTTGTGTCCTAGGTTTCAATTTGAATCTTTGCGTAGACACATTTTTTTATGTTTTACCTAGGTTCATTTTCAGGTCTAATATTGCCTTGGAAGCTTCATTTAGTTCTTGTAACATCGATTCATTGTATTAATTATTATTGTAATTAGTTAATTTTATTAAATTACTTGTATTAAAGTATAATCTATACATTTTATGCAAAATTACTTAATTCAATATAAATAATTATATTAATTATTATACATATTAATATTATAATATTATAAATTACAAAATTGGAAATTTTGACACTGATTAATTATTTCCAATAGTATGTACATTTAAATAAGATTTTGATATATTTTGATAAAAAGCAGTATTTCACAAGTAAATCTAGTGAATAATATTAGAAGAAAATATAAAAAAAATCAATTTTATTTTTTTTGACCTTGTTCCACCAAATGGATCAAGTTGAAAATTTTACCGTATAATGAAGAGCCAAAAAGGAGTTTTTGGAAAAAAATTCGTGAGTGACATATGAAAGGAACATATTTAAATATAACGACAAAAACTTTTTATTTTTTTAAAAAAGGTGGTTACAAAATTATAAAAATTATTTTAACGTCCCTTGTTGATAATTATTACCAATAAAATTTTGTTAAAAATATTCAGTAGAATAGTTACAATAAAATAATTACCGAAAACACGTTTTATTTAATTACGTCGTACCCACGGTTTAAAAGCTAAAATTTTCAAAAACATTTTTTTATTAGAAATCGATCCACTATATGGAAAAAATCGCTGGGGCAATTTTACATTTATCGGTATACCCTTTGCTTTTAATTAATTACATTACTATTAAAATGAATGTTAATCTACCCTCGATGACTATTTGATGTTGGGTTTTGACTATTACCGATCTTTCACATATTCATATTTGCATTGCATCATGGAAGATTTTCATTAGGTAATGTTTTTAGTGTACATTTTCGGTTGCTTTTTAGTAATCCTTTGAACTTATTCACAGTTTCGAAGTAATGATGTGGGTGCGATAAATTGAAAGTTTTTTCAGGAAATTACACTTTTTGTGGTAGAACTGAACCAATTATATACTAAAATTATAATATATACTGTACTAAAATTGAAATGTTTAAATCGGAGGGGCAGTCATAGTTTAGCTCCACCGGTTTAGATTTACAAATACAGGAAAAATTTCACATAATTAGGGAAATTCGGTGACGCGTATGAATGGATTAACGAGATTCATATTATGTTGGTAAAACAGTTTCTTTTATAAATCTAAAAGACCCCGGGCGAAGCCGGGTATCCACCTAGTATTACATAAAAATTTAATTTAATTTCTTAATTTAATAATTTTCTTTGCACCGCTGCGGGGTGTTAACATTAATAAATAAAAAATAAAATAAAAACAATTAATGTACAGTAAACTGAGGCCCATTTTAGGCTAATGGTGCTTTTTGCTGTCATATTTTTGTTTTAAATAAAAACTTTGAGCCCCTTAATTTTCCTAAATTTGGGTTTACATAGTAAAATCTTCTGGTTTAAAATTTTATTATAATATCTTGATATGAGCAAATTTTAATTGAATACCCCACCCTCCGGCCCAATATATAGTATACTATTTTGAAGGGGGTTAAATATTCATGAATTGAAAACTAAAAGTATGTTTTATTCTTATTAAATATAAAAATTTATTTCAATTTCTTAATTTAATAATTTTCTTTGCGCGATTGCGAGTTGTTAACATTAATAATAAAAAATAATAAAAATGACTTGACTCCACCGTTGTATTATATTAATTAATAAAATTAACGTACAGTAAACTTTTTTTTTAAGGGAGAGAGATGCCCATTTTAAGTTAATGATGCTTTTTTTGCTGTCATATTTTTTGTTTTTAAATAAAAAATTTTGTGCCCCCTTAATTTTCCTAAATTTGGGTTTAAATGGTAAATAATCTGGTATAAAATTATATCAAATCTTGTAACCTACAAATTTGATTTTTAAACATGAGACATTTTTTTTCTGAATTTTATTTGAAATACTTCCTCCCGGTGTTTCCCCTAGAATTAATTTACAACAAAGAAAAAGCATTATGAGTTTACTATTATAACAGAAATTTTTAATTAAAGTTAAAAAAGACTATTAAAATTTAACGACAAAAATTACCCACCCCCCCTCATTTCATAGTGCTTATAGGGTGATATCACTAAGTGCGAAGAATAATTTGTTGACAAAAACTTATTTAACATTTTAATTTCTTTATTGAATGCTATTAAAATAATTAAGCACCACCGCGAAAATCTTTTAAAAATAAGTTAAAATACAAATTTAAAAATTACCCTCCCCTTCCTTTCATAGTGCTTATAGGATATATCACTAAGGGCGTCAACTATTAGACTGTTTTTGAAATATTCAATTGTTTTATTATATGAAAAAAGCTAATATAGAAATACCAAAAGTGCAACACTGTTTTGTTTAACGATTCAACTGTATTGTTTATTTAATAAATACAGATATTTCTAATTAATTTAGCTGTTTTGTTCTATAATTATGCTGTTTGGTTTAATAAATCAACTGCTTTGTTGAATAAATTCGGTTGTTTTGTCAATAATTCAGCTGTTTGGCTTCAATAATTTCTTCTTTCTTTATCTAATAAATAATTTTCTATTCAACAATTTAAATATTTTTGGTTGCATATTTTTAATTGCGTAGTTTTTTTTAAATAAATAATTTAACCGGTTTTTGCTCAACAATTGAATTATTTCTTGTTGGTTTTCATTGGATCTTTTGTTCAACAATTAAATTATGCCGGATTCAACAATTCAATTGTTTTGTCATTAAGGCTGTTCTTACTCGACTGCTAAATTGACTATTTTAAGGTTTGGCGATTTACATGCCATTGCTTTAATATTTATCAAAACGCTACGAAATTTTTAACAACACTTTTCTAAAAGATGCCTCTAGGGTGCATGCCCAGTTTTAAAAATTTTGTAAAAAATTTTAAAAATTGTAAAAAATTTAAAAACCATGACCGTCTTAACTAAAAGCATTTGTAGTTATTTAGTTATACTAATCTGATTGTAAGCTCTTACCTTTTAATAATTTACAGATATGGCTCATGTGCTACCTTTGGAAGAATTACAAATTATGGAAAGCAGCGTTTTAAATAGGCATTTACAAACACACACCGTTAACAAACAGTTTGCTTGTCCTTTATGTGATTATAAGTGTTCTCGGAAAGAAAATCTATCGCCTCATTTAAATACCCACACCGGAGAGAAACCGTTTGTTTGTGAGGTTTGTGACTATAAATGTGCTCACCAATCAAATTTAAAAAGATGTAAAAGGCACACCGGGAAAAACCGTTCGCTTGTGAAATATAAATGACTATAAATGTTACCGAAGATCAGATTTAAATAGGCATACGAAAACTCACAGTAGCGAGAAATCTTTTCTTTGTCAAATTTGTGACAAGAAGTTTTCCATAAACGGATATTTAAAGAAGCATATGAAAATTCACACTGGCTAAAAATTTCTTGTTAAATTTGTGACAAGAAATTTTCACGAAGACCAGATTTAAAAAACATCAAAAACCCACACCAGCTAAAACCCGATACATCCTGTAGCAAAAATAGAAATTAAGGATATGCCTGAGAAAACTCATAGAAAAATTAAAATTGTCCGAATGTAGTTCATTGAAATTTGGAAATTATATTTATGTTAAATTACCAAATTGTATCTCCTGTAGTTGTTATCTGTAATTTCGTAACGTTTAGTTTAATTTTTTAAGTATTATGTTTGTAACACTAAATTTTTAAATAAATGAAAAAAGAAAACTTGCATTATGTTAGCAAGTAGCCAAAGGTTATTGTTCAGGATTGGACACGGATAATGGAATCTTAAATTATTGGAGGAAGAAATAAGTTATTTTGTTATCGGAAGGGGGTAGATTGGAAGTCGTGACAATCAATAAATTATGTAAAAGTTTTGTTGTAAATAATCTTATATTTTATATCTTAAGGTTTGTCATATTTATGCAATATAATTGATTTTGTGGTGCTGTGGTCTGAAATAAAATAATAATAGTAAGATTTTAAAACTATAATTACTGAAGTAATTAACACAAACTGACGCAAGCAATTTTCTTTATGCAATATTTTTCGTGTGACCCGCGTATTTCTTGTTGTTGCCAATCGCCAGTGAAAATAACACCAACTGCGACCATTGTACAGTTCTGACATTTGGGTTGACAGTTGTATGGGTTTTATGCATAATTATATCAATGTTCCTGGGTTATTGGTCTAATTAAAGGTGCAATCAACGGGGTTTATTGTTAGTGTTATATTCTTCCAAGAATATTAAATTTCTCTTTAATAGTTTAGCGTAACTAACATAGATTTAAGTTTTATAATACACTTCGATATGTCCTCTTGTATTATCTCAAGAATAATACCCTTTTTTTATAGTTTAGCGTAACTAACATAGATTTAAGAAGTACAATGTGTAGTACCCTAATATGTTCTTCGGGCGATTGTAAATCTCCCGCAGCTTTATAGAAATAGTTTCTCTTTTAAGGGTTAGGTCCAGAATCGCAGCTGAAAGTAGTCACTTTCTCAGAATTTCCATTGTATAAATAAAATTTCTCTTTTGCTGCAGGGATGTATTCTGGCCACCCCAGAAGTTAATTTTGGATAACAAAGCTAGGCTATCTATCAAGCCATTGCAAATTTTAAAAAAGAAGCAAACGTTTCTTCTATTGTCTAAGGTTGATAATCCCAGGTAACCCAGCAGAAGATTGTAGTCTGTGTCAAAGCTGATGCCAAACTTGAAACATAAGAACTTCACAAATTTACGCTGGATTTTTTCAATTCGGGCTATAGAAGTCGAATGATAGGGATGCCAAACGATAGAACAGTATTCCAAATGTGATCTGACGTATGCGGCAAACAACAAGATTAGAACTCTTAGACTCGAAAATTCTTGAGCATTCCTTAAGATAAAACCCAACATGCTGTTGCTCTTGTTAATTATGCTATTGATATGAGTTGTGAACTTGAAATTGGATTGCATAATAACTCCGAAATCTTTAAAGCTTGAAACCTTGAAGCTTCTAACCTTTGCGGCATAACTATTTTTCGAGCGATATCGTGTGTATTTAAACATAGTAATAAAAACATGGAATACATTATGGGTATAAAGATCAATTGAAATCTATCTATTATATTATATTCTTCTATCTATATACGTATGTATATAAAAATGAATGTCGTCTCTTAATAACTCATAGATATTTTGAACGATTTAAATCAGCAAGCAAATTAGGGAAGGTTTCTGTGCTTTAATATCTTTAAAAATTTGAATTTGGAGATATTAAAAAAATATATTTTTCGAGCAGTCAATGTCATCAACGGCAAACCGTCAAGTACCACATCAAGAATAGAACGAACTGTTAGGAGACAGATATTGACACCCTATGCTTCAAACAAAGGCAAAGTATTTTATTTTAGTGAGACCCGTGCGAAGCCGGGTACCCAGCTAGTATGACTAATAAATAAATGTACTTGACTTTTCAAAAATATGTATCATATGAATCAAATATGTACAAAATATGTATTATAACAATTCACTAAATATTTACTTTTTCATTTACGTAGTAAAGGATTCTTATTAAAATTTATTTTGTACTGCTGCTAATGTCGAGCTTTTTTAGCGTGTTAATTAATAGCATATCGACTGCAAACTATAACTAAAAAAATTTTCCACTAAAAGGGTAGTTCAAGTATTATGTAAATAAAGATTTTCCTGAAAGGGAAAAAGCTGATATCTTTTCGACAGATAGATTTCATGCTATATTCTCACAAGGAAAAGTCGTACAGGAGGTGGCCACAACAACTACTGCTACCGAGTTCACACCTCGCATATTCACAGAAACCCTGTTCAAGGACCACCAAGAAACATTAGAAAATATTGTTTCCGCATCAACACAGCGTGATTTTATTACAAAAGCTATTCAATCGATTGATACAACTACAGCCTGTAAATATAAATACAGACCGTAGTAAACCAGCATCAATCACTTACCAAATTGAGAAACACATTTAACATCCCCCCCAAATAACGCCTTTACAATAAATTTCAAAATTGCTACACTAAAATAAAACAAATTTAATGAATTTGAGCGGCCTAATTTAAGGGTAGGCTCCATGATATCCCACCTTCATCTTTCTTTAAAAGTTGTTTTTAAATTTTCAACCAATTGTAGTAATCCGACCCCCCTTTTTTTTCTTATATAAATTTAATTTTTTTTTATAAACACATTTTACTCGGTTTTGCAAATTCATGTTAAAATGGCAAAACAATAAATTTAATAGTTTAAAACGTCCTTAGTACGGACCTAAATTCAAAGTAAACAATGAATTAAACCATTTATGAATTTCACCTGAACTGTGTATAGAACTAAGATAGATTTTGATGTTAAATGTAACCGAGTCAGAATCGTGATTTTTTATTAACTACATTTTTGTATTTTAACTAAATTTAAGAAAACTTCCTAAGAAGCGCAAATATTAGATAAGCTCATCGAAATGAACTTATCTAATTGATAAATAAACAACTCATTTACATCAAAAGCTAAAATTATTGATTGTTATTAGTCTTTAAACATAATTAAAAATAATCTACCATACAAAAGTAGAGTTAAGTGCGAATTTAATTCTTAAATTTTAATATATTATATGTGCAGGTGCGGTCAAAATTCACGAAGTATTTCTTTTAGATAAAGTAAACATTATTCTGAACTCTTGGAGTGTAAATTAGATCTATATTGAATTAACGAAGATAAATTCAGTAGCTAACAAATATCAGTGGTACTCAACCTTTTATTAATTTAAATTAAAACGACATTGAACATCAATATAGTTTTAGAACCACTGACTTAGAAATTTAAATTTTGTATATCTTGAGAGTACTCTGAAACGAGACAAACAGATAAATTATTAGGATGATCGTATAAACGGGATTATTTTGCACGGTCAGGGTAGTCCTCATCAGGAGTCTTCATCGCGAGTCTTTATCGTGAGTCTCCAAGCGGGCCTTCAGAAAGGTGTTCCTGAGACAGTTGCCGAAACTGTTACCAAGCCAGTTTGTCGTGAGAAAAGTTAAGTGGTTTTAATTGTCAAAGCGTTAACTTCATTCATCAAAATAATTTATCTGGAACGATCTCGAGACCCTCAGGTAAGTGTCATTAATTATCCAATTTGTTAAGTTGTGATTTGATTTGGTATCACAAGACTGAGTGCACGATATAATTTTTCTAGGTGAGTCTGCCTAGTAGAAACCAAAGCAATGCACTTCATGAGTTCTCTTTTTTTTTGTTCTGTATATTTTTTTTTTTTTTGTATTGCGTGTGCTTATATTCAAATAAATCGTTAAAATTTTTTCATGAGATTATTAATTATCCATACGTGAGACACTAGTCTATTTTCCTCCTACGTCTCCGTACTTGGAACCCGGCAGGTTTAGAAACCAAACGGCCTATACAAAGCCGATCAAAACTTGTAGTGGTGGCAGCGACAAGAAGGACAGCTGGGAAATCTAACAATACCCCAGCTGTAGACTTCCACACAATCACCAAACTTTATCCACAGAACAACATAATCAAAGGATTAACTTCAGTTATACAACTGCCCCTTAGCAGTTTTGCCCAGTAAAAGATCCCAAATTTCAGACACCAGTATTAATCCTATATGTACAGGGTAAAACTGCTACGGGGGTTTTTTCCGGGCAGCTAATAAATCATTACCTTTTGTAAATAAATAAATAAATAAAAAATTAATACAAGAAATAATTATTTTAAGTACTTTATGTAATGTTTCTAAAAATATGTACAATTATGTAGTAGAGCCAAAAATATGTACCAATACCTAAAATATGTACCGAGTCCGCCCCTGTCTTAGGTATTCCCAAATATTTTAAGTAATCCCGAAGATTCTCTAATATTATTAGTATTTCCGATATTTTTAAAATATCGCATAGTATTCTTACCATTTTGTACAAGTATTGCTAAAGTGGTTAACCCTTGCAAAACTCTTTAAAACTGTGGAATGAAAATATCATTGACAAAATTTTAATATGTATTTTGTAAAAAATATCTACAAAACTCAACTGTCATTACACTGCCACTTTAAATTATGAAAATTTTACCTTAGATTCGTAATCTGTCATACAAGAAACATAATACTACCAAACTTCATATAATAAATCAACTGCTAAGTTTGCAAATTGAGTGTGCCATTTTGATTTCATAATTGCAATAAAAAATAATAAATTTGCGGAGAAGCTTTAAATGTTTTCCTCGATTTGAAAATTCAATTGTTATAACGAATTTCTTCTTCCTTAAAATTTTATTTATTCATGAGCTGTACCTAATGTTTTGCACCTGTTTCCTATGTCGTTAGATATTACATTTTAATTATAATTTAAAATAAGTGGATTAAGACATCCGATTTAAATTATTTGCAAAAATTTCATCCTATTTACACACACAATGCGAAGAAAATGCCTTTCGGCAAAGGATATAGCTTTTATATCAACTACTTGACTATTTTTTTTATTATACACCAAAATATAAATTGGTTACGTTTGTTAAAGTGTATCACAAAAGTATGAGCTCACTAAATTACAAGCACAAAAAATAAAGTACATGCAACTCACCTCTCAAACAGATGTGCAGAACTGATCCATTCTTTTTTCCCCTACATTTCCACCAAACAAAAGTCGCCGATAGATTATGTGATAGAATCTTGCCCTCGGGTTTCGCTGCTTAATAGTGCCATGCCAGGATCGTCTTCAAATACGCCTGGCAAATACAAATTTTATTACAATCACGACTAACACTTTGATTCATATACAATTACAAAAGAATTATTCCGAGTTGAATGTATAAATGACACTAAAAGTTACCAACTATTCTCCAGCATTTACTTTGCCGAGTTCAAATGAAGCAACAACTATAAAATGCAATAACAAAAGAGTTGTACAGATGATCCTAGATTTGTGCAAGGCACAAATGATGAATAACAACTTGTAACACCAACTAACTGATCAATAAAAAAGTCACTTACTGTCCCGATAAGAAGATTGCAATATTTTCAAGACAAATATCTTACCTCGATTTAAGAAGGATCACTCGAGTGCATTACAATACTTTCAGTTATAATATTAAACTTTGCCTCAAATCCATGTCAATCCAGTTTTTAATCACTTCTCTGTCCAAAAAGCATTTGAGGTAAATCAGCTTTTGTTGAATTTGAAGTCTTCTAAACATGCTAAAAAAATTTTACTTGAAATGGTAACAACACTGTTTAATTGAAAAATAATTAATTAGTACCTGGAAAATGCAATTACGAGCTCTGCAGTTCACGATAAGAAAAATTTTCACCAAAAACCACAAAAATATAAAGACTGTCAAATGAAATGGGTGTGTCCTGGTCATGCGCATATGCAACAAGCATAATAATAAATTGTCTACAGGATGCTTCAAAATTATTAATAATGTAAAAAGTTTTAAACAAACTTTTCATTTTTTCTATGGAAAAGTAAATATTACACTCCAGAAACACACCAACACATGCGTGTAATTTATTTTAAATAACATTGCATTTACGATATACAGGATGTTGAAGAAATACACAGTACCTAATAAGGCTTGTCGAAAATAATTAACCAATAAAATAATTAAAATTTGTAATGTAAATCTAAATGGATTGAATTAATTTAAAATTTTTAGCCATTAATTTAAGAATTAAATCGTTTTTAAAATACAAAATGTGGAATAGATTATTACAACTAAACAAAATTATTCTATTTCTTTTTAAAATTAAAATTCATGCTAGCATATTGATTAGAACAATCCTAAATATATAGGATGTTTCGAAATTAGATAAAATTAAATTATTTGACTATGCGAAAAATTGAATTATGGATTTTTTTAGCCATACCTATACACAGGGTGTCCCCGTGCCCGTGGAGGTGATAAAGGATACATTTCTAAGACAAATTTTCAAATAAAATTTTTGTCTAAGTCCAAACCCCTAGGGGGTACCATTCTTTAAATTTCTGATTTAAAACGGTCATAGCTCAGATATTATTCATTTTTTAGACTTGATATTAAAAGTTTTTCAAAGATCACTCGCTTATCTACAAATTATGTTAGAACCTCCTATTGTCCAGGATGAACACATTGCGAGTTATAAATTAAAGTAAGAGAAGAAATGTCAGAAAAATTGAAAGATTTATTTTTAATTTTCTTGCGAATCCTGTATCTTTACAACGAAACCACATCCAAAAAACTAACAGCTCAATTTGGGTAAAAAATTTAACGGCCTATAACTTTAGTCTACTAAAATATTTTGGTAAACCAACCCATTTCACAGAAAATCCCAAAATAATCAACAAGGTTGGTACAAAAAATTTAATAGTCATACAGGGTGTTTTCGTGTCCATGGTAAATCTTTGAAGTTGTGATAAAGGACACTTTTCTTAGACAAATACTCAAATAAAATTTTTTTCCAAATCCAAACCCTTGGGGTACCCCACTTTAAAGCAATTTTTTGAATTTCTGCCTTCAAACGGCTACAGCACCGTATCCATTAATTTTATGGTATTAATGAATTAGTAAATTTCAAAAGATCATTAATTTATGTACAAACTGGTTTGTATGTCATTCTTATCCTCTAAAATCAACGGATTTCGAGTTAAGAATTAAATTAGTAGATGAAATGTTAAAAAATCGCAAGTTTTATTTTTTCGTTTTTCTTGCGAATCCTGTATCTTTTAAACGAAACTATTTACAAAAAACTATTGGCCCAATTTGGGTAGCAAATTTAACGGTTATAATTTATGTTTAGTACAATTTTTAAAAAAATATTAACTCATTTTACAAAAAATTCCTAAATAATGAACAAGGTTAAAAAATTGCTCTAAAGAGAACTACCTCCCAAGGGTTTGAACCAGGACAAAAATTTTATTTAAAAATAGATCTTAGAAAAGTGTCTTTTATCACAACTTTAAAGGATACAATTGTTAAGGAGACATCCTGTATGACTATTATATTTTTTGCAACGACTTTATTCATTATTTTGGAATTTTCTGTGAAATGGATTGGTTTCTCAAAATATTTTAGTTCACCAACCACATACAACTTATCCGTTCTGCAGAAGAAGAACCTAGCGAATGGAATTAAAAAAAATTGACTTGATGAAAAAATGTTGTCAACAGATGGCGTCACAATGAAAAAGAACAAGATGCAAAGACCGTGTTCGACTTGGACGCTTACAGCGCTGTTAGTACGAACTGGCGCAATTGCAAACGCTTTAAGCGTTCGACTTGGGAGCTGTTGGCGCTTACGGCTGCGTGTAAACGCAACCGTGACGTCATGGATTCGCCATTTTCTCACGCTCACAACGCAAATTTCATTTCGGTAGGGCAGCGTAAGCGCGGCGCTGTAGTGGTAAAAATTGTAACTATTTTTGAATTTATTTGAAACCTAAATATTTTAGGTTTACTATTTAAATTCAATATTTAAATTTAAACATAAAATTAGTTGTCCTATATTAATTATTACTTCAATAATTTATTTCCTTGTTTTAACCGCTCAATTTTTATAAAAAATTAGTGACAAGATTGTAAATGAAATTAATTGACCCAAAATAAATTGTTGTATGAAATTATAGTTATTAATTTGTGAAAAATAGCTAAAACTGTAATCGCATTTAAAACAATTATTATTTTAGATTGTTTGAATATTTTATAGGTTAAGCAACTGTCATTTTAAATTGCAGCGCTGATGGTGCTGTCATATCGTTCGATTTGGAACGTCAGCGTGAGCGTTGTAAGCGCATATTTTCCAAGTCGAACGGCAAAATTTGCGTGCTATAAGCGTAAGCGTCTGTTGGTACCAACAGCGCGTAAGCTTCAAGTCGAACACGGTCAAAGAAACAAGTTTTGCAGTTGAAAATCTTTTATTAAGAAATAATTTATAGAATACTAGAATGAACACGTTTTTCTTTCCATCCTTCCCATCTTTAATTTTCTTTCTACGTTCTAGCATAACAAATCAACAATTAATACTTTAAAAGAAGTGCCACAATGTACTTACTCTTGCCAAAATTATCTTCCCGATTTCTAATATTTAAAGCTTTATCTTGTATTTCCGATTCAAATCGTGCTAAATCCAAATTTAACCGTTGAATATATTTGTCGATCAATTCATATGTTTGTATTGCTAATTGTACTTTATCGTCACTATATTCCTGGAATAAATAACAATAAGTAATGAGACGTGAAATAAAACGTTAAACTCACTTTTACTTTATTAAACATACTCTGAATCTTGTCTAATTCTGTATTGCGTTGTTTAATACTGGTAGTTTTTAAATTTTTCAAGTGATTTTCGGCTAGCACATCAATATTTTTCATTAAATTTTGAGCTCGTTGATCTAAATTTCGCATTAAAGTAAAATTACGTTGTAATTCGATTGGTAGACGTTCCAAGCCTACAAAATTTTGAGGTTAAATACGCCAAACAATACAATAATGGTAACGTACTGTTCAAATAATTTTCTAAATACAATGAAGAAGTCATCTTGCTGTTGTTTCTACAGGTTTCCAATAACTACATTAATTTAACATAGTAGGTAATATTATAATTTCAACAAATCTAAACAAAAAATATACAAACCTGTTGCTCTGCGTTTTTGAAGGTTCACAAGTGGTACGTCATATACAGGGTGCGTCGTCTGGAAAACTTTAAACGTCAATAATTTTAACGAATTTTTATAAAGTTGGAAAAATTTAAATTAGGAACCAGGGATAATTTTGGAAAAAAAAGTTTAAAAACGTATACCTATGGTTCATTTGAAACCAAAATGCAGTAAAAATTTGTAGAACTTGATAATTTTTTGACTCAACATTAATCAAATACTTTCCTTTATTTAAATTAGACCCTCGATTATACCATCTACGAAGTAAACACGATTGTGAATTACTACTCCTCGCATTGGAGTACCATTGTGCCTTTACAGATTTTCGTTTTTGGGAATATTATTGGTGCTGTTCGTGATACTCGAGGTCTTCGATTGCTTTGTTTTATTTTGAAACTTCGTTTACCCTGGAAGATGTCAATGGAAATAAACTTTTCTGAACCAATTTCTTGCGTTGATTTGAAATCTTTAATTAGATTTATTCTAGCACGATTTTTAGATATGAGAGTGGGTAAAGCACATTAATGGTGAATATAAAAACAAAATCAAATTCTTATATAATTTAATACACTAAATTTAATTATTTTCTTATGAAAAGTATACAAATATTTAGAAATGTTGAGACTATGATTATCTTTCATAAATTTTATCGTTCAGCAGTAGTTGCTAACATACTTTTTTTCTAATAGACCTGATAACGATTTTTCATTGACTGAATGTCCTGAGGATGAAAGATATTATACCATTTATAGTACACAGCGCCCGGACGGTGCTGCCTACGGGATACTACAATTATAATTAAGTCGTCAATTAAGCATAACGAGTATGACTCATTTAAGTAAAAATATCTGCAAGTAACTAGTATCAGACTTGAGGACTGGATTGGACCAATAACACTCACAGCTATTTATTGCCCACCAAAATACACAGTAAAAGAACAACAGTTTACACATTTTTTCGAAAAACTTGGAAATCGGTTCATCGCCGGTGGTGACTACAATGCTAAGCACCCGTGGTGGGGCTCAAGATCCAATAATCCTACTCCAAAGGGTAGACAGTTATACCTGGCACTGCAAAAGAGCAATCTACAAACAGTATCAACTGGGGAACCTACCTACTGGCCTGCAGATCGAAGGAAGATCCCCGATTTAATTGATTTCTGCGTGACCAAAGGAATACCAGAAAATAACATAACAACTGAGTCCTGCTTAGATTTGTGTTCTGATCACTCACCCATAATAGTTACTCTTTGTTCGCAGATAATAGAAAAACAAAAGCCTCCAACACTCCACAGTAGCAAAACCAATTGGAACGAATTCAGAAATATTCTGAATAATCAAATCTGTTATAATAATATATCTCTAAAAACCAAGGAAGACCTCGAAACAGCAATTGGAAACCTCAACACAGCGATACAGGAGGCAACCTGGGAAGCAACTCCAAAATGTGAAACCGTTAGAAGAAGTCAGACCTGCTCAACAATTATTAAAACTAAAATTGCAGAAAAGCGCAAACTTCGGAAAATATGGCAAACAACAAGATCTCCTCAAGATAAATCAAAGTTCAATAAATCAATAAAAGAACTAAAACACCTCATAAATGATGAAAAAAACGTATCAATTCAGGAATATTTGGAGAGTTTGAGCGCAACTGAAGCCACGGCGTACTCGTTGTGGAAGGCAACAAAAAAGATTAAACGACCACAATCACACATTCCATCAATTCGACTCGAAAATGCTAAATAGGCCAAGACTGATGAAGAAAAAACACAAAAATTTGCAGAACATCTACAAAAGGTCTTCGAACCCTTTCCCTGAGAAATCAGTGATGAAGAAGAAAGAAAAATTAACGAATTTTGGAAGTGCCTCTGCAGAGGGATTTTCCTATAAAAAAGTTTCAAGCGAAAGAAGTACAGAAGGTAATAAACGGCCTTAGTCATAAAAAGGCGCCGGGCTACGATCTGATAACTGGTACAGTTTTAAAGGAACTTCCCCCTGAAGCAGTCAGAATGATTACCATTTTGTTTAATGCAGTTCTGAGACTTAGCTACTTCCCACTGCAATGGAAGGTGGCACAAGTGATAATGATTCCAAAGCCAGGAAAAAATCCAGAAGAGGTAACATCCTACAGGCCTATTAGACTGCTTCCAGTAATGTCGAAAGTTCTGGAAAAGTTACTTATGAAGCGGCTGAGAACAATCTTGCAATCGAAAAAATTAATACCAGACCATCAATTTGGGTTTAGGGAGCAACACTCAACGATTTGAACAAGTTCATAGGGTTGTTGAAAAAATCAACAAAGATCTGGAAGAGAAAAGATATTGTTGGGCAATATTTTTGGATGTTTCGCAGGCGTTTTATAAGGTTTGGCACCCTGGGCTTCTGTATAAAGTAAAGATACTACTCCCTTATGATTTCTACCACCTAATTAAGTCGTATATCAATGATAGACATTTCCTCGTGAAGTGTCAAGAAGAATACATAGGAGTATACCCAATTAAATCTGGAGTTCCACAGGGTAGTGTCATCTTGTATCTTCTACACACATCAGACCTGTCAACAATGGAACAAAACACCACTGCTACGTTTGCGGATGACACGGCAATTATGGTGTCTCATACAAATCCTGCATTGGCTTCGGAACTTCTACAAATGCAGCTAGACAAAATTCAACGTTGGCTAAAAACATGGAGAATCACAGTCAACGACGCCAAATCAGCGCACATAACATTCACGCTGCGCAATGGAACATGTCCCACAGAAACCCTGAATGGAAAACAGGTCCCTCAAACAGAAACTGTGAAATATTTGGGAATGCATCTGGATCGTCGCCTAACATGGAAAACCCACATATGGACTAAAAGAAAGCAGTTGAACATACAATTCCAGAAAATGTACTGGCTGATTGGCGCTAAATCTAAGCTGTCAGTCGAAACCAAACTATTGATCTATAAAGCCATAATTAAACCTATATGGACGTATGGAATACAACTGTGGGGCTCTGCATCTAACTCTAATCTGGAGATACTTGAAAGATTCCAAGCAAAAGTTCTTAGAAATATGGTGAATGCTCCCTGGTTCGTCCCAAACGAGATTATACGAAGGGATCTTGGTATCCCGACGGTGAAGACAGAAATTGGTGCTTTTAATGCAAAATATAAAGACAGGATTGGTGTACATCCAAATCAGTTAACAGTCAGCTTGAACAATGAAGGAGCCATCACGCGTAGACTAAGGAGATTTAAACCACAAGACCTAATTAATAGATTCAATACTTAACCATCCATAGTGAGCTTGCAAAGTACCCGGCTTCAAGAGTAATTCACTATGTGAATTAATGTGTTAGAGGTGTAGCTAGTGAGATTATACCTAAATGAGTTATTTAAATAGTCAAACTATTTACCTATTGTCTTAGGACAGATTGTAAATTTTCTAGGTTGTTAATAAAAAAACCCCAGGGTTGGACTCACTGTTTATCTGATTATCACAAGTTCAAAATGTAAAATTTCAAAAATATGACAAATGTTTTAAAAAAATTGCTTTATCTGGATCAGCATAAATTGAAAAAAATCGCATTGCACGTGTCAAGATTGGCAATTTTTGGAAAGGTTCAGGACCAACATTTATTAATAGATAGCAGCGCCAAAATTTGAATTTGGAGAAATTAGAAAAATTAATTAAAAAATTAAAAATTTTAAAATAATTTTGGAAATTTTTAGAAATGCAAAAAAAGACAAAAACATAGTCGACCTGAATTATAAATTGAAAAGAAAATATAGTTGAGTCGGAGTCGGTTGCAAAAAGTGGTGAGTAAATTTTGTACTTTCTTTGTCAATCTGGGTCTGAGGAGATCAATTGCACTTTGTGGATAAGATCGAAACCTTGGGTCATTCAGTAAGTTGTTAAAATTATAATTTTTGTTTGCTATTTTTTTCATTCGACGATGTTGCTGAATGCGACTCTGCTTTTTTGAAGGTTTACGTTGATAATGTGTTGTGAAAAAGGTGTCTACTGGTTAGACTTTCATTTGCCTATCACACAGAAAAATACCGAGTAGCACTATTTAATATTTTAATTTCTATTATTTTTAAGGGGAATTACCGTGAGGAGTAAATGTTATATTATTGCTACTATTTTTTGTGTTCGCTGTAATAATTGTAGCCCTAAGTTTAATATTTACATCAGAAAAGACGTTGGGCATCAGTCTATTGGGAATTTTTAAATTTACTTTGGGAAATAGTGATTTGCCCAAAGAAGTATGAAAGAATATCTTAGACCAACTGCCAACACATCCAGCGTAATTAATTCAATAAAGAAAAAGAATAATAAAAAGAAATTTTAAAGTGGAGATGAAATAGAAGTTGTTTAAGTAGTGATCTAAATGTTAATCTTTGGTTAAGATTCAAAATGCACTATTGTGGTATCTATTTTATTTCTTAAGTAATACTTATAATTTTCTTCTTTTTTTTTAATAAATAGTACATATTAAATTTATATTTATATTTTTATAATGAAAGTAATCAAAATCGCAGTGTCGAATGTAAATGTGAACAATGCGAGCATGTAAGGGTCCTGGGTCATCCACTATGAGCGAATGACGGATTGTATGGTTCCACTGACATTGTATCGGTCAGGGGTTCTGCTAGATCCAAGGTCCATGCAGTCGATTTCATGGTTGGTGCTACCATCTTTGTTGGGACCCGGAGATAACGTTTTAATTATTCGTTCTGCAACCAAAGTATTTGCTAATGGAGCACACCACACTCATACGTATTATTAAAACGGATGTTTAAAGGTAACAACCCTAGGTATGTTGATCGCGCTCTTTTCGATTGATATCAATAAATAGACATACTTGCAAAATATAGTAAAAATATCTCCCAAGAACGGTCCAACTCGGCAAAGTGTAGATGTTGACCCGACGGATCTTAGGAAGCGACTGGTAGCTTCCCACCGCTAGTCACTATCAACCCACACACAGGGTGATAGAATGTGGATATAATGACGCAATAATACATTTACATGTACTTCTTATGGGAAAATCATAATTTTCAAAATTACATTGTGGCTTTATTACAAGTCCGACTAAATTCATCCTCACCTTAAAGAGCTTGTATTTTTCTGTTCTTTGGTTTGGTAAAACCATTTATGTAGGAAAAAGTGGAAGAACCTAGCAAATGGAATTAAAAAAATTGATTTGATGATTTGTTATTTTCATTCTTGACAATGGTTTTTTACTAGCAACAATGTGCAGATGTATAAAAATAAAAGTTAAGCGGAGGTTTTCTTTGAAAGAGAAAAAATGTTGTCAACAGCTGTCGCTTCATCAAAAACGAAAGAGGACACTAAAATAAAACTTTAAAGGCGAGACAGAATTTCATAGATCCTATAAGAAGCCCATAATTATATTTTGAAGTTTAGGAAATTACCATAAGAAACATTATAGGAGCGTATTGCGTCATAATTAAATTCATGGCATTCGACGAACAACCAATCGATCGAGGATCCGGCGGCTCAATCATGCATAATATCGACTATTGTCGAAATAAAATATTCTAAAATTTAATTTTCGATGAGCAAGGCTACCTACGGTTTGAAAACAAAAATGTATGTCATTCTATGATTTACTAAATACATAGATTAATTTTAGCATTTCAAGATTATAACAACAATATTTTAGTTTATTTGTAGTTTTTTGTTTTCATATTGTCGCGCCATCCGTTGAAGACATGTTTCCTAATTGAGAAAAATCTTTCTCTTAACGCAGGGTTGGACTCACTGTTTATCCGATTAACACAAGTCCAAAATGCAAAATTTTAAAAATATAATAATAATAATAATAATTTATTACATCAGTAGATTAATTACAACAAACATAATTAGTAACTAAAGTAAAAGGTAACTGTTCAGCAAAGCTGGTTTTCGACAGAGACCTAAGATAACAGGGAAGGATCATTACAAAGGATTATGACAAACCTTTTAAAGTAGCATTATCTGGATAAGGATGAATTAAAAAAAATCGCATTGCACGTGCAATATAAATTATCCCCCTCCTTCCGGGCAATAGCTAATGCCTGCATGCAATCAATTAATCATATCTATGAAAGGTTTCGTTTGCGGATCCGTGTTGAAATGTCTATTTTGAATGGTTTTTGTTTGTACTATCCGATTAAAATATGACACCTATATTTATAAACACCCTGTATTGCAGACTACTAGAAGTTTATCTACATAATATGGGAATAATAATATAAATAAAAATTAATGTTTAAAAATTCATAAAATAAAATTGTCGATTGTCTAAAATGGAACAAACTGATCAGTTAGATTTAATCGAGGGGTTAATCCATTGGGAATTCTTGTGTACAGTTGCTAGGAATTCTTTAGGAATTCTTGGGAATTCTTGGGAATTCTAGAATTCTGAATTCTTGGAATTCTAGAATTCTTGGAAATTCTTGAATTCTTAGGAATTCTCGGGAATTCTTTGGGAATTCTCGGGAATTCTTTGGAAATTCTTGGGAATTCTTTGGGACTTCATCGAGTATTTCTCGAAGTATTTCTTGAGAACCTTAAATATTTAGTAGTACCTGCCAAAACTACTGCTAACGCTAAGGCGCCCAATTCGAATGCGGAAGAATAGTAGTAACCAACTATGCTCGAGTATATTTTACTAATATTCACCGGGTGTGAATACAGTCACCATTCCCCATTCAATCTTTTCTCATATAATATATGTTTTCTCCTAGCTCCACTTTACATATCACTGTCATTATTTTACCACCCTGTATCCCAAGATAACACTAACAGCACTCGGTCATTGCCTGCTTGGCAATGCCACCAGTAACCAATAGAACTCCATCAGAACCCACACCTTACTAACCGAAATCTTTGGCGAAACAAAGACTACGAAATCAACACAATCCCGAAGACGCACCTGAACTGTGACTCAAAAGGAATCAACCATACTCGAAACTAACTGATCCAGAAAATCAAGTACTGGATCAAAACCCTTATTCAACAATACCCGAAACTTACCACAATCAAGCTTTAACCGGCTTTAACTTCTTTTTTTGCACCTGACACCGGTGAACAATTTTCACTTTTATGTTGGCACTTGTTGCTTTATTTTTGCTTTTGTATTAATAAAGAAACTTTTAATGTATCATAAGTGTAGTAGTATAGTGTACGCAATCGATAGTTAATACCTCGGATAATGGCTACAAACATAAACGAAAATATTGTCGATTTTTCTGGAGGCGACAGTGTTACGTTCTTTAAAGAGTTGGAAAGTAAAATGAATATAAAAATTGATTCTCACATAAAACACCATCTTAGTTTTCACAATTACAAAAGCTACGAAGTATTATCACAATTGACGGACGATGGTATTAATAACATTGAAGCTTTTGCAAGAAACACACTTTTGGATTTAATATCCAATTGCCGAAAGAATTGGAACAAAGAAAGTAATGGATGTTGGATGTTCATAGTCTGCTACAATCAATGGCCAAATAAGAGCGGGTGGAAAAAGTATTGAACTGTTGTTACGAGACGATTACATTTGGAAGATAAAATGTAGAAAAAACAATTTTCATGAAACAATTTTTATAAAATATTAATAATTAATAATGAATGAATTAATAATGAAGAAGTGCAGAAAATAATCGCAAACAGCAAATTTATAGTTACAAAATCGGCGTCTGTTATAAAAAGGATCTTATGAATCAAAATCTACCAACAAACGTGGTACCCTGAAAATATTCATTTTATTTAAACCATCAGTAACCATGAGCAACAGCGGTGATTTTAAAAATAAAAGTTATTCAAAAATTGTAGCAGTTTCCAGCAATGATGAATCGAATTTTGGAGTTATAAAAAAAAGTACAGTGATAGCGATTCCGAAAAACATCGAATTACCACACTTACAAGGAGACCACCCGACCTTACCCTAACCGATTTGCTTGATTTTTGTTTTACGAGCAGGTTATGACTAGAAATGAAGCGGGCCAAAATATTAGAGCGCGATATTCACCCGTTGCCGAGAAAATCTACTTTGAAAATATCGTCTTTTTTCATATTTTATGGGGTACGGCTGAAGGGTCTAGTAATTTTCTTATTGGTATCTGTGGATATAGGGATAACAAAAAATACTATATATAAATTAAAATTATAATATATCAAGCTGTGTACTAAAAATCAAAAATCTTATTTTTATCTATTAATCTTCGGAGGAATCATCCGAAAATTCGCAGGAGCCAGGGTGATATTCGTCGTAAAACAAAAAAGCAATATGTTTCACTACATCGAGCGCACCTTATAAATGCAGTTTTCTTACACTTGCAAGGATTGTTTAAAATTTCTATGGGGAAGCACATTTGGTTTACATTTATGAAAACATTTCTCTCGTCAGTGAGCTTGGAAGCAAACCACGCGTACTGCAGCATATCCGAAAAAATTGGTGAGGACAACTGATGTTGTACTATCGATTGTATTTTATGCAATCTTCCGAGAATTGATTTCACGTTGTGTCTCGATCAACTGTGCACAATTTTGAAGACGTTTGATAAAATTTTTTACTTGTCGATAAAAGTAAACATCGCAAGGCTGGACCAATGGTGTACATTTCGGAGGAATTACTTTAATCGTACAAGTTGATTGACCTTCTTCATCCTGAAATACTTCATCGTATAGATCTAGATTTGTTTGGCCTCCCAAGAATCGATTATAAGTAGAAAACGTTCTTTTCCACGTATGGCTTAAAACGTTCGTTAAATAATCTTTATACAAAGATGTTGTCAACTTTCCCGACTTTGAAGAAGTTACAACAACTTTTTTATATTTTCTAGCATATTCTTCTACACATATTTTAACCCTCGGCCCAAATGATCCTGTCGCCTCTTGTAGGCATAAAAAAACGAGAGGTAATAGTTTTCCGGAGAGGGTAATGGCATACTGTGCTGTATAGGAATGGGTGACCTTGTTCATGTCCTTTGTATTAACAATAATAACTTTTGATCCCGCTCCGCGAGAGTTCGGTTATAATTTGACTGGTATTGACACCCAGTCTGATCTGTATTGATAACAAGATCTTTGTCAAATTTCGGTATCAACGCACGAGTCTGGATTCGAAATCTTTCAGCGGCAGCCAAAGTTTCCTCCAGTGTCGCGGTTTCTCTTTGGCTTACAAATTTGGTTATTTTTCGCTGGCCAATTCGGTGTCTTCTTTTGAATCGAACAACCCAATTTTCAGAGGCTTTGAATTCAAAATTCTCAAACTGACCCGCTGCAGATAATGCCCACTGTTGCAAGTTTCTTGTTGATACTTGTTGAGATTTTTTGCGAGCTTCTACAAACCTGTCATTGCTCCAAGAGTCAATAATTTCAAATTTATCAAATTTTGTTCCACCATTTTGAATTTGTTTTCTCCATTTCTTCAAATCCTTAAAGCTTTTTAGACGGGAACATCCTCCTTTTTGAAGAGTTTTAATGCTCCACTTTGGATGTTGCCTAGCAATATTAGAAACCTTGATTTTGTAATCTAGTGGAATATTATCGATTTCTTCTATTTTCATCCTTTTCTCTCTGGAGAACAATCTTCGGTCATATTTTCTTTTACTTCTTCAAAAATTTCGTCCTCCGACACAATTCCTTTTTCTCCTAACGTTGTTATAATGTAATGGTAAATGTCTTCTCCTACTACCACAGCGTCTTCACTAATTACCGCAGAAGCTTCTGGCGCCATTAAATTATTTGCAATAAGGAGTTGCTGACAATACACCATCGCATCTTTCAATCGCCTCCTAGAAATTTCACTATACAGAGATTCTTCATCGGTTTCGATTTCTTCAACTGTCGAAGGGCCCAGTGTTTCCATGAATTTGTAGTCAGACATTGTCGAAACGATATATAGGTATAACTTGATATATTATAATTTTAATTTATATATAGTATTTTTTTGTTATCCCTATATCCACAGATACCAATAAGAAAATTACTAGACCCTTCAGCCGTACCCCATAAAATATGAAAAAAGACGATATTTTCAAAGTAGATTTTCTCGGCAACGGGTGAATATCGCGCTCTAATATTTTGGCCCGCTTCATTTCTAGTCATAACCTGCTCGTAAAACAAAAATCAAGCAAATCGGTGAGGGTAAGGTCGGGTGGTCTCCTTGTTAGTAAAAGTTGAAAATAAAACAAACAAGCAACAAATTGAAAAAATTTTCCGTTGGCCGAACATATGAACACGACGAATCATGCAATAGTTCAAACGTTGGCAAATTCGGTTAATGCCCAACAGGTTCCGAAAGCGTGTTGTGTGCCTACGCAGCTAACGTCCATTTCGATGCTTTATCTCGACGAAGAGAATAAGGTGGTTTTGAAGAACTATAAAGAAATGGCGATCGTAGGGTGTGGATGCCGGTAGTGCCTTTTTGTATAGTATATTGTAATAATTTTTGTCGTAACGCTACTGTTTCTGTGATCCCAACACATGGAGGCTACCATAGATTTAGTGACAAAAAACACACGAACTAAAAAAACTGAACGGTCGACGGGCACCGTAAGTGCAAATATTAAATAAACATTGCAGTGAAACCGGTACCCAATACTCGTTTTACCGTGTGCTTCTGGTATTTTAATGCCAAGTGTTGTTATTCTCATCTGTGATTGTTAATTTTAATGCAAACTATAGGTATTACAATCTTGCTTACCATATGTTATTTAAGTAAAAAATTTTGACAGTCAATTTTGCAATACCTTTATTTAAATTGATTTTAAATTGAGTCAAGTGTAATATATTAGTACCTGGCTAAGGAGTATTTATTATTAATGTTATAAAATTGTGTATATTGTACAGACTAAGTTAATTGTATAAATAATTAGGAAAATCGTTTTTTTTTTGTTAAGATTTTGTACAGACTGTATATAACTAAAATATATTATTCTAATAATTAATTATAAAAAATTACACTATTATTTATCGATATCAACAAAAAATAACGTAATCAATGTTTTTAGGGTTGATTACCTCTAAACATCCGTTTCATTAGTATGTATCTATCTTTTCTTTCTATTACTTTCAAAAAAAAATGAAATTGCATAGTAAAAAAATTCATAAAAGAAAATTATTATAGAGATGTGGTTTCTAAAATTTAAAACTAAAAAAAATATTAAAAACTAGTAGATAAATAAGAACTCTGCAGTCGACGGACGAATTCTTTAATAATTTATTTAGATAGTACTCGGACCTGAATACTAATAATATAAAATAAAATTCAACTGTTTTATGAAAATAAATAATATAAATAATTTTTTTAGTTGGTAACTAAAATTTTCTATATAAGAAATTGATTTGCATTTTGTAAGTGTTATTTTTACGTTTTACGTAATTTTTACTTTCACTCTTTCGCACCTTTAATTGGTTAGTTCATTTATTACCAACCCAAAATATTACGAGATCTGGTTCTGATTTAAGAAGAAGAAAGAAAGGTCGGTCGTGGTATCGCGGTTATTGAGGCCATATTCTGACATGGCGGAGAGGTTTTACGTGAATACGTCTTTTACCCGGTACATCCATTTTGCCCGGATTTACCGATTGGAGAAAAATTTCTGGTGACCATTGAACGACTTTAACATTGGTCGTGCATATTTTTTTACACACCTACACACACTTTTTGTTACATATTTATATTAAACTAGGGGCTCCGCCCCTGGCCTACGCGGCCAACCCTCGCTTCGCGGCCAATTTCTTGAGCCGCTCACGTTTTGCCCGCTTGTAATTGTATATAAATGAAAAATCCTTCAAGTTATAAAACTTCTTTCCTTACGACATTTGTTGAATCATAAATCAACCATATTCAGCAAACATCACCTACTACTGACTTTCACCGCAGATGTCGCCATCCATGCCACCTTTTGAAATTTCTTTATTAATTAAACAAAAATAAAGAAACAAAATACCAATATAGAAAAAGCGAAGTGTTGTTCACCGGTGTCAAGTGCTGTGATTAAGTCTTGTACAGGATCGTCTTTGGTATAATTTCGGTTTTTGTGAGGTTGATCCAACGGCAACGCTTGAGTGTTAGATCTTGTTTTGGTTATCCTGATTGGTTCTAACGTGTCATGCTTGCATTACGTCTTTCTGGCGTATGGGAAGATTTACTTTTCGTGCAAATGTACGTTTCTCTTCATACCATTTCTTTTATATATGCATTTAATGAATCGGCTCATCGGATAATACATCGGATAATCGGATAATACATCGGATAATCGGTTGACATAAGATTACATAATGATTAAGAGATCGGTATGATACCGCTACCTCTAACATAAATATGATCAGTTGCCGCAAACCTGGTTTATATTATCTTCCGTTGTATGCCTTTATAAAACGCGTTTTATATATTATACATAATATATAAAATCTGCGCGTTGTATCTGCGCGTTGCATTTACCGTTGCATAAAAACCCTTACCTTTTTATATTATAGGGTAGATATAAAATCTGCGCGTTGTATCTGCGCGTTGCATTTTACCGTTGCATAAAAACCCTTACCTTTTTATATTATAGGGTAGATATAAAATCTGCGCGTTGCATTTTACCGTTGCATAAAAACCCTTACCTTTTTATATTATAGGGTAGATATATATTATACATAATATAAAATCTGCGCGTTGTATCTGCGCGTTGCATTTTACCGTTGCATAAAAACCCTTACCTTTTTATATTATAGGGTAGATATAAAATCTGCGCGTTGTATCTGCGCGTTGCATTTTACCGTTGCATAAAAACCCTTACCTTTTTATATTATAGGGTAGATATAAAATCTGCGCGTTGCATTTTACCGTTGCATAAAACCCTTACCTTTTATATTATAGGGTAGATATATATTATACATAATATAAAATCTGCGCGTTGTATCTGCGCGTTGCATTTTACCGTTGCATAAAAACCCTTACCTTTTTATATTATAGGGTAGATATAAAATCTGCGCGTTGTATCTGCGCGTTGCATTTTACCGTTGCATAAAAACCCTTACCTTTTTATATTATAGGGTAGATACATAATATAAAATCTGCGCGTTGTATCTGCGCGTTGCATTTTACCGTTGCATAAAAACCCTTACCTTTTTATATTATAGGGTAGATACATAATATAAAATCTGCGCGTTGTATCTGCGCGTTGCATTTTACCGTTGCATAAAAACCCTTACCTTTTTATATTATAGGGTAGATATACATAATATAAAATCTGCGCGTTGTATCTGCGCGTTGCATTTTACCGTTGCATAAAAACCCTTACCTTTTTATATTATAGGGTAGATTTATCAACATGCTACCGACTTTATTTAGTCCGGACATCCGGACACCACCCTCCGTTACACTTTTCGTTACATGTTTCTTTTAAATTTATCAACATGCTACCGACTTTATTTAGTCCGGACATCCGGACACCACCCTCCGTTACACTTTTCGTTACATGTTTCTTTTAAATTTATCAACATGCTACCGACTTTATTTAGTCCGGACATCCGGACACCACCCTCCGTTACACTTTTTGTTACACGTTACCGATTTTAAAGACGTATTCACGTCAAAAGAAAAAAATAACAAGGTCGACTGCAAAAAGGAAAAAATAGGAAATATCGAACATCAGAAGTTCTACTTTCGCGAGACCTATATGCTTGATTTACCTTGACCTGCGCATACTGTCTGGCATTGCGGGATTCTATCTAAAAACCTTTCCATTAATGATACCAGAATTTGCTGTATCGCATTTTTTCCAAGTAGCATCCGCTTTTACCGCCTGTATTATCAGTTTTTTTGAGCACCCGCCATTCTCCAATCTTTAGTTTTTATTAGGTAAAAAATCTTTATTTTAAAATTTAAGCTTGATATCATTAGCGGAGAAGAGTTAGGAAAGTTTTTGTGCATAAACCTAGACATTTCGAACATGGTCACGAGAAAACGACGTTCTTTTGAATATCCTCCAACTTTATGCTAGCGAGCACGATATGGTCAATGTCTTCCCAATTTAATTTCACCTTCGGGTTTTCTTGTCCCCGGGTGGAGAAAAAATCCAAAGGCATTTGAACACTTGGAAGTTTTGATTGGATTGGGGCAAAAAAATTCGAACGAAGTAATACTCAAGCTTGTTGCGGAGAAGGAAGCCTTTGGCGAGTTATTAGAATCCAACTTGGAACCTGATTGGATTGTATTAATAGCAATTTTTTCCCAAAGTATATGCTCTTCGTGCTTTGCCAACAAAATAGTTGCAATAATTAACATAGCAGGAAAGGTTATGTTTACACTCATCCTTAAAGATTACGTGATCTCATTATTGAAGAATTTTTGTTAATGTGATTGTTGTATCCAAATCTTTGATCGATATTATTCCCTCTCAGGCTTGCAAAGTTCCCCCCAAATTACTAGAGATTATTGAAGTTAGCAGTCCTACTCTTGAAGAACAACATAGTGTTACGGTGAGCGATTTAAGGAAATCGTAAGTAAAAACTGATTGAGAAATTGAATAAGTCCAAAAAATTGGACAAATTATTGAAAATGGTAGATTAATGATTTTAGAAATCCGACTTGCGACAAAATTTTATGTTTGGAACCTGCGTTTGTCCGGAAAAACAATAGAAGGAAAGTACGACAGTGTGAACCATTGTGGACTGGAGTTTAGGTTGCTGAAAGAGGATTTTGTTGCCCCTTTACGCCTAGCCATTGCGGAATACTTGGATGAAATTAAAGGGATCAAGCGCCCCAAAAAAATTTCCAACGTTACAATTTGTCCAGATGTAATTTTCCGTACGCCAATTTTTCAGAAAAGCATATCAGGTGTAATATTAGATTTTTGTAATGACAGAACGTATGATCGCATTTGCCCACCGAGTGCCAAAAATATTATTGATGGATCGTTGGTGTGTTTTATCAAAAATAACTTTTTTCAATTTTATTCGGGAGAGTAATTGATCAAGATTTCAAATCAAAACAAGTACTGATCGAATTGCATTCGGAAGATAATTACCAATGCAATGTTCCGTACGTAATAGTAGCAAGAATTATTTTCTTCGAACCGTATTATCGCGTCTTGAAAAAATTGCAAGAAATGCGCGAAGTCAATTTTCCGATGAAAGCCTATTTGATGGATGTGGTTTCGACTGTAAAATCGCAAGATTATTTGGACGAGTCTTCAGTTTTAGAATTCGACCCATCAAAGATGTGAATGTATTGGGCAATAACTGGCCGACTGCCAAGCAGCTTCATTTAAACCCGACCCCCAAAGCTGCTCCAACTAAAAAATTTGTTATTATTCGATGTCCACCTGGAACTGGAAAAACTTGCATAGGCGTAAAAACCGTCAAAACTCTTTTGCGCAATAAGAACGTTCGGTATAATCAAACTCCAATCCCAGTGTTTCAATAACACAGATCATATTTCACCCTCTTGTGGAATTCGATTGATGTGCAACTCGATTCATAAGTTTAAGTTAGCCAAAAAACTTAAACAACGAGAAAATAGTTTCAGACGTCTAATTTTGATATTTGTAAACATCGCGAAAAGAATGTCTTGGAGAGTTGTAAATAATAAATAAATATGTAAATAATTATAAGATTATAATTATAAGACCATTTAAATTAAAAGTTACAACTTAGGAGATTAGTCATAATAGTTAATTTAATTATTCAAAATTTCATATTAATTTTTGGAAAAACACAGCAATATATTATTGTGAACAAGCTGTATTTGGAAAAATTGTCTACAAAGGAAACGCTTCTTACAGTTATGTACCTTAATTTTTTAAATTTGTATATTTTTACTGGTTTTTTACACAAATAAAATAAATTCATGGAAAATATCTAGATTAATTTTTTACGCGATGAAGGCGAAAGTACATCTACTATATAAAAAGTGTTTGGTTTTCGATCCATCTAGTTATTGGCTAAAATAAAAAAATGTCAAAACTGTTTAGAAAAGGTACACTGCTTTCCAGAAGTGCCACCTTCAACAGTTCAACTGTAATTATGTTCAACTGTAAGTATATGACTTAAAATTTGCAGTATCCATTGGTTAAATCAACATTTTAGAAATTTAATCTCACGTTAGTTAACACTTACAATCAAGAACATTAATAAACCCACTTACCCACACTTGCAAACTAATATTAATTTTTGTTGGTTTGGAAAATACAAGAACTTAGCTGATTATGAAATAGCTTGTACATAAGAAAAAAAATTACGCTTAGGCGGAAAGATGGATGGATTGCCTTCTTGGCTAGCTCATAAAGGCAAGAGATACAAAATCAAGTTAATCGATAAATCAATGAACTGGTACTTCTTTGCAATCGTAAAAACGATTATACAGGGGAAAAGCTACAGTTACACTTTGAAGAGCAATCCGGTAATATAATATCTGGGCGCAACGAAGTTTAAACACCACCCTGTATACGTAAAATCAGTAGTCCACAAATAAACTGCAAAAATAGAACTGCTGTAAAAAAAGAAGTGACCCGGTCAAAAGTTGTGAGTAACAGAGTATGTTGCTTGTTGTGTTTTCAGATTTAATTGTCTATGAATTATTTTACAGATAAGCATTGGGCGACTCTTTAAACGTAAGCGATAATAAAAATATCTGCAAATTAAAAAAAGTATTTGTAATTTACCGTGTATACGTATACTTGGCGAACAGATGTTTTACACGTTTTCTGTAATCACTTTACAGTATTTTCTAGAAATGGTTAAATTAATAAATAAAAATTTGTTCGGTAGAACGGCCCAATAAATATTCGTCGCGCAATAAAAATAGTTAATATGAAGATTAACAAAAATATCTGACGGCACAAAACAAGAACTTATCTTTTTGATGTCTTCTTTCTTGATGATTGGACTTGGGCAGCAATAAAACACAACCAATGGAGTACTTGGTCTCAAATCGGTAAAAAAGGTAGCGTAAGTTCAAAATAAAACCAAGATACTAATGGTAATCCAAAAATAATAATGGTAAACCAAAAGTAACCATAATCAGCTACAAGTAAAGCCCTGAAAATTTAAACTTAACAAATGTGGTTTTCAAGTTATCAAGCATACCTCAAGATGTTGGAGAGTTTTATAATAATTTTAAGCGATGCAATGTAAATGGACGACTTTAATCCTTCAACAATGAAGTTCCGATTACTTCTCAAAAAAGGTGCTTATTAAAGCCGGTAAACAGGAAAAATCCAAAACGTAGTAACCAATATTAGTCCCTAAAAACTTGGATTAAAAAAACACTATGTTTAACAATAAATTGGTTAACTACAACGTCCAAATAATATTACTTCACTCAAAAATGTTGTAACAAGTAACTTTGTCGAATGGCAAGACTCAATTGGAAAAATGTGCGTTCCATCAATGCTGATAAAACATTTGTTAAATGTGTTAAAATTCAAAATTTGAATTGATATGCTACAATTGGAAAATTATTGAAGTAAAATTAAAGAAATCTGTAGTTATTTCAAAATATTTTTAAATAAAAATCGTAACAAGCTACTAATAATATCTACAATCATTCAAGTGACCAAGTGCTAGTGAAAATAAAGTAGTTTTCGCTGTACTCCATCAAAATGCAAAGCGTTGGATCTTAAGTGCGGGAAGTCACACCAGGGTTCTCAGAAGTTCTATACTGTCGCCCGACCTCTTCACCCTCCAAATGCCTTAAGGCTTAAGCAGACGATGATAGTGAATTATACAATTTACTAAAACCTAGTACTAAAATGAAGTGATTTGAAGGATAGTTGTGACTACATGGTAACAGCAACTTGCTCAAGTTAGTAAACAATTAATTCGAAGTCTGAAAGTATTGCTTTTATAAAGAAAAACACCATATTGTGTTCAAAAGTTTTGATATAAGAATTAATTCACAGTTTAGAATATCAATTAAAAAGTAATTTTAACAAAAGAGTGTGGGTACGAAAATGGCTGGCTAGAAGAATCACGCACGATGCCTCTAATACGATTTTAAAAAACAATTCGAAAGAAAGAGAAATGAAGGTAATGCTGCACCTCCTAGGCCGTTAAGGTAAGAAGATAATATTATCGAAAATTCTATACAAATTCAGAGTAACTATATTATAGAACTTTCGAAACGAACGGAGTGATAAAAAACTTTTTAGAGGCCGACAATGGACTAGAACTAGAAAGTTCTTTAATTTTTATCCGGGGAGACTTACAAATTGCTGTTGATGCGTTATCTGGTGTGCTTTGTCTATCGTGGGATCGTTACTTCAATGGTTTAAGCACTCCTATTTAGAGCGCCCACACCGCAGAGGCAATGAAAAAGGTCGTCCTATATGTCTACCTGAAACAAGGTCTATTCACGCAAGATGTTTAACTCAAAATCTTGCAAATTCTCTCTCTATTATAAAATTTAAAAAATAATAAAAATCTCTATTATGAAATCTAGAAAAAAGAAGATATAAAAACTGCATTACAAATCAAACGGAGAGCACGGCAATCCTTTAAGGAAGAAGTGGGCTTTTCCGTGGATATATTTAAGGCAGGAGAAAATTCTTTGCAGATCCAGAAACATCTTCCCTTTTTACTGAATTAAATATATAAATTTAATTAAAAGGTTTCAAGTAATATTATGTAGAAGCTTTATCAAGAATCACAACATTCGTGTGGAAAATTTTACAACATACGTCAGAGTAACAGAAAAAATGTATGTGCAATTGTATGGGTAACACCCAATGTGACAAAATGTCACAAGTCCCTCACTCAATGTGGAGGTTAGTAAATCGCACATCCACGAAATCAAACAGCTCAATTAATGAAACCTGGTTAATAACAACCATAAAAAATTTTCTTTATAAGAAAATACAATTGATAAAAAAACAACTTACCTCGAAGTTGGTATAATCGAGGGTCTCATTTATATGAAGAAAAGTATTCCGTTTGTATAAAACAAAATGCAGATAATTAAAGTTGAGTCACGAAAATATATAGATTATATAACCTTCATTAAGAGAAAAACTAATTTCACTTCGTAAACATACGCCAGGTAAAAATAACTTTATTCAGCTCTTTGCACAGAATAATCCAGATTCTGACCATCTCTACTGGATAGTGCTGGGTATCTGAACAGTGCTGGTAGTAAAACTTTAAAACTCACAATCAAAAAATTAAAAAAGATTTACAAGAAAATCAAATGCCAGGTAATATAAAAATTTAATAAGCATAACCACTTTTCTATCATGATAAATAAAAAGGAATAGAACTCTTAAAAAACCTCTAGGGTTTAGAGTCGATTCCTTCTTTGAACCTAGATCAATCACAGAGGATTTTCATGAAGATGATGATTTTGATAGATTATACCGGATACTACGCTTTTACGATGATTGTAGACAGTTTGTTGGGATTCTTGGAAATTTACGAGAAAATATAATGCTAAGTAAATAAAAGTTTAATAAGCATAAGCTTACTTTTCTATTACCTTTTTTAATTTCTAGTAACAAAAAAAAAAGACAATTCTTCTCGCAGAACAAGGCGAAAGATGCGTAGTCACATTGGCGACTACAAAGCAGATGATAATTTTGTTCAAAATACCAAACCAGATGCATTTACTGTAAAGGTACACAGTGTGTCCATATTACTAATGCATTATTAGACATTGACAGATTGAATACATCAAAAAAATAAAATAAAGTAATTAATAAAAAAATTACTCAAAATTTTCAACAAATTTTCTGTACGACGACCACCACCTTAAGAAATAAATTTATTTACAAATGAATATTTTGAATTCTCATCGTTCTTGCTCAGTCTTTTTGTTTTAAAAATTTTGTCGGAACTTAACTCTGTTTGGGACAAGGCAGCCTCTTACGTCTTTGCTGTTAAGACAGCGTAGCTATATTCTCTCCTGAACACCCTGGACGGACAACTGCGTTTGGCGAATATCATAAAAAGTGAAGACACTAAGGTCTCGTTCAAATGTTTAGAAAAAGGACATACCCAGATGGAATGTGACAGTGTTCACGTCTTAATTGAGAGAAAATTTAAAAAAACGACAAATTCATTTACCAAGCGACTATTTAAAAATCACCCCAGAAGCTCGTCTAAAACCGTTCCAACTTGATGCAAATTATGACTAATGACTAGAGTAACTTGGATTTACAACAGCATTCGTCCTGGCAATAAATTAAGCGACCTTACTGTAACTAATTTACGCCATCTGAGATATAATTATAGAATACAAAATTAATTTTAAAGATAAACTGCAGCCATTACCTGTAAGATCTTTAAAGTATCCCTCACAAATAATTACAGTATAAACCACTTCATAAAGAAAAACTAAAAATTTCCGTGCAGAAATGGAAACTTCTCTAAGAATTGAAAGCAGTTTCTACCCCTTTAATAAAGCAACATATACTGATGATAACTTTCTATGCTTCTGCGTTACTGATCAATCGGTCCCTGGGCCTTCTGGCACTATTTCGGACTCTGGTGCTACTTCAGTCAGTGAGCATACTGGCGATGTGTGTAACACCATACCCTAAACCAGGACCAAAGAACTTCATTACACCTGAAGAGTTCTAGCCTTACCCTAAGGCCCAAGAAAGAAAAAAGAGTAGCAGCGTCGACTGCTAAACTGGAAGGTGATAAACTTGCACCGTGTGAAGACAATTTATTGAATCCTTCATCAGAAGTTAAGAAAACATTAGTCTTTACTACCACACCCAATTCTTCTCCCCTTGTTGGATTTCTGAGAGCTAAACGAAAATTAGTTTTTACTAAGATTTTAAATGATAAGAAAGAACCAGTCTCTACTGCTGGATTCCATTGGTCTACCCATGAGGATTTCCACTACATAAGGAAGTCTCTGCACAACTTGGTGAATTAGTTTCTTGTGCCATTATCGCAGTTTCCACTGCTAGACCCGATTCATCTGCCATTGCGGGATTATCACAGGATAACAAGAATATGGTATTTAATCCATCATCAGTGTTCAAAAATGAACAGCCTCCACTGCTGAACTGGATTCTTTTCTCAATGCTCAATTTCTATTACAAGGTACGAACGATTAGATATTTAATCTGTTTTTGAGAGTCAGTTTAAATGTTTTTAAGTTTTTACATATTTTTCCCTCCAGAACAGATTACAACTAATTTATAGAAATTTTTTATTGAAATTAATTAAAATATTCATTATAAAATATTCAATTCAAATATACATTTCTTGGAGTTAGACTGTTGCCGCAGGTTGAGATTCTCGCAGAAAATTTACTATAAAATATTTTTGTAGATCTGTAGATCCACGAAGTTTGTAAAACCTTTTTATTAGCCAATCTGGGTTATAGTAAAAAACTATCCAAGTAACATTTTGAAGAGTTAACATGATGTTGAACACCTAGCTGACATTTGTTATACACGTGGCTCAGTGTAGTTTACCCAGTGTTAAAACACCATGCTTCAGCCACACAAGGGTTTGTAGGGATGCTTTTTTGGGTGTGTTGGATATAAAACAGGCCGAGTTTTAAAAGAATTTCTATAACTTTGATGTAGTGTCTGGAAATTCAAAAACAAAATTTTCTGTTTTGTGTGGACCGAAGTAGAAAAACCACTAAAGAAGATCCAATCGTTGATCTTTTCTAAGTAAATTTCAGAAGGCTGTATTTTTTAGCTAAAAAATTTGCCAACCTCTTACAATAAGCGATTATGGCATTATTCCTCCGGAGGTTCAGACAACGTGGCCACTTCAAACATCTATAGAATTTCTTAATTTGGTAGGAGCGGTTGTTTAAAAGGCATAATTAATTCATGATATCAATAGAGAAGTAAGGAAATTGTATTAAAATAATTAATTTTTGGGTACTGGCAGAAACAAAACAAGTTTTCGACAGTGATGAAACCAAACAGTTTCATATAAACAACATTTTGGAGAAGGCCAACTTGGTAGATTTTGTCAGTCAGAGTGACACACTAAATATTTTATGTAAACCTACAAAACAGTAAAAAAAACAATTTTAGGTTAAATTTTTAAATTAGTAGTAATTTTTATATAAATTTTTGAGATAATTTTAATTCAATAGATCGATAAGTAAAGGTTTACATATTTTATCTACGAAATGAATAAATTTCAAAGGAAATAACCGATTTATTTCATGTTTTCCTGACAGGGCTATCAATCAACAAGAACTTATCAGCATTGCAGGAAAGAAATAAAAACAATCTCGTTATGTCAATTATCATTTATAATTTGTATGAATTTATATAAATTCTGTTTTGACAAAAAGACCACCTCTCGGCAGTCTCAAGCAACAATTGCTTTCGTTTTAGTAGACAATCATTCATCTCACATCTTTTTAACAGAAATAACGGGGTGCAAAGTTAACTCGCCTCCACGTGGTGCACCCTGGGTAACGCTAAAGAGTTAACAAATTCGGCGGGCAGACTATTCCCATCTTTATCCTGCCCCAAAGTACAACACTGTTACTGAAAGTAGCGAGAGAAAGGAATACCAGAAATGAATTCTGATTGTGATTCCAACCGGAACGGCTCTTCTCAGAGCTATCGGACTAGAAAAATAGGACCAATAGTCCGAATTTTCCAGATAAATATAGAGAGTATTAGCAGGTCCAAGTCTGAATACTTGGGCAAACTATTAGCCGACATTGACGTCGTGGCCCTACAGAAAACACACACTGTAGATGAGGAACGGTTTCGGCTTAGAGGTTCCATTCCAGGATACACGGCACTCGGAGCAACCTATCATCATGCATATGGAACCGCCACATACATAAAGGACAATATTGAGAATGCTCACCTGATATCAGCCAGCACTACAGACGACATCTACACAGTCACAACTAAAATTGAATCTCTTACTTTACTAATGTGTAAAAACCGCCCAGGGCGAGATGGCCTGCGGCAACACTCCCGGTCCATGACCATCCTGCTGTCTATGTGGGCGACTTCAACAGCCACAGTACTGAATGGGGTTATAGTAACGATGACGAGACGGGTATTAAATTAACAACATGGGCTGAAAACAGTAACACACAACTGGTTTATGACGCGAAACAACCGGGCACATTTAGATCTGCTGCCTGCGACAGGGACTACAATCCTGATCTCTGCTATGTCTCCAATAATAAAAGAGGACAACCCCTACCAACCAGCAGAAAAGTAATGCCCGCCTTCCCGCACAGCCAACATAGACCTGCCCTAATCACTGTAGGAATCCAGGTACCAATAATTAGCTCTGTACCACGGCCCAGATGGAACTTTGCCAAAGTTAACTGGGGCAGGTTCCAAACAATCTTGGACGGCACCGCCCACTGGATCCCTCCAAAACCTCAAAACTATAAAAAAAATTGCGGCGCAATCATCACTGCTGCAAAACAGAGCATCCCAAGAGAATACTGAAAAGAATCTGTCCCGGACTGGAGTGCAGAGATCGAAGCGAAGTATCAGCATTACTTAAACAGCGGGGATCCAGAACTTGCAGACGATATACTGCAAAACTGAACTCAAGTGAAAACATACTCAAAAACTAAAGCAACATGCTTCCACCTAAACAACAAAATGGCTAACGTCGAACTGAACGTCCAGTGCAATGCCACGCGTCTAAAACACAACAAGTTCTCAAAATATCTTGGCGTTACACTAGACAAAACCCTATCGTTTAAGTAACACCTCACCAATGTAGCCGCAAAACTCAAGACCAGAAACAATATCATCTCTAAACTTAGCGGTACTTCCTGGGGGGAGCTACAGCCGATACACTGAGGTGCTCCGTCATGGGCCTGGTCTACTCGACGGCTGAATACTGCTCACCAGTATGGCTGAACAGCCCACACACAAAAATAGTGGATGTTCAATTAAATAACGCGATGCGAATTATCAGTGGAATCATTAAGTCTACTCCTACCCAGTGGCTACCCATACTGAGTAACATCCCCCCCCTCCTTACCTCCGACGTTCAGGCGCTCTGATTAGAGAGTAACAATAAAATCCAAGAAAACCCGTCTCTAAAAATCCATAGACATCGCGCACCTTAGCCGCAGACTGCGTAACAGAAGGCCGCCCATCCAAACCGCTGAGCGATTGCTCGCCAACAACTTCAGCCTAGACCAGGAGTGGGAACGAGAGTGGCAGGCTGAAGAACTCCCTGAGATCCGCGACATTCTCCACACCGGACAGATGCCACCTGGTTTCGCTCTACCTCGGAATACATGGTGCAGACTGAACCGAGTTCGCACAGGTTGTGGGGTGTGTGGTGCTTCCCTGTTTAAATGGGGTAAATCAGTATCTGCCGCATGTGACTGCGGCGAAGAAAGGCAAACAATGCAACATCTCGCCTATAACTGCGAAAAAAGATCGTGTCACTGTACAACTGAAGACTTTGAGGGCCACCCCACCAGCCGTGACCAAGAGTATTATAAAATACTCCTTGAAGTAGATGAAAAGCAAGGAAATAATGCAAGAATGTGCCCAAAATTAACTAAAATGCATTTAAATCGAATGGTTTTATGATAATGTGGGTAAGACTAACAACTCAGGTAATCTCACCAAACGTTTAATATATATTATTATTTCGTTTTTCGTTTCAGATTTTTAACAATTCTGTTACTGATGGCTTGATGTACTACCAGAAGCACTACAATAGATTTAAAAAAGTTAACTGTACAATTTCCTTTACTAGAAGAATAAATAACTTATTTATTGTACTTAACAGACGACGTAGTTGTGAAGGAATTCTTCAAAACAACAGATTTTGAAGTAATTAAAAACCTAATTTAAACTAGAAATGTAATAAATTGTTTTAATCTCGTAGGTACTCAGTAGCAGTATAGCGCGAAGCATACACGGGTTGACTACGACGCGATAAGTCGCGGTTCAAACCCTGCACGCGTTAGATACACTGCTGTGATCAAAAAGTCCAATATCGATCTGTGGACTATGGGGAAGGCAACGGGAAACCACCCCATGAATTATACTCCCTGGTAAATTCATCTTGGCTTCGGCCAAGTTGAATCGCCAACGTCCGGGTGACCGGATATGGCACATGAAGAAGAAGGTACTCAGAGGCAATTTAAAATTTATTACTAACTTGGAGACAATGTTAATACAACACAAAATAACAAAGAACCATGCGAGTTAAACAATTTTATAGACAAGAACAAGGCAAATTAAAAAAAAAAATCAGCTGTCGATAAGAAAAAATTAAAATTAAATCGGACATATATTATTAAAATATTTTGTTTTTTTAAAGAAATTTGTGCGTTAGATACTAACGAAGATTAAGTTGTAATTAAGTCACTTCTTGAAATTGATAATTATTGCACGTTAGGTGTAATATAATAATATAAATTTAATAGTTTAATAATTAGTATTCTTAGTTTAATTTATTATTATTTCGGGCTTCCTTATGTAAAGATACAACCAAGGTCGTTTACCCGTCCCCCTCAAGAGAGTACTCCAGCAATTAATATCTCAAAGATGTTGCAAGCATCTTGTGAGAGGACCACCATCTTTACGTGCCTTCCGAAGCACGGAGACGGCATTACAAAGCGAACTCCACCCGGATGCGAACCGGGAGTTCTACCTTAGCAGTTCATCGCGCTAACAACCATGCCAATGACCGTCTCTTCTTAGTTTAATAAAAATAATATTAAAGAATGACGGCGTATTTTCTTTAAATTGCAAAAATGTGCACTGCGTGCCACTGCGATATTTGCATCACGTGGAAGAAGGTATTTTCTATCTCGGTCTCGAAATATGTCAAAATTCGCATCCTACTCGATGAACCTTGTCAGCACACCTTTTTAATTATACATCCGTGATTATTACCTCCTGATTTTAAAAATAGAAATAACTATTTTTCAAGCCTAGTAGCAATAGTTTTTCTAAAATATCACATTACCTTACTTTATCCTACATAATCATCATCATCATCACGGCACTCCATTCCTTGACGGAATATCGCCACGTCGTTTGACGTTTTTCAATCCTTTTTTTTTAGGATGGATTAGTCCCTATTTTCTTCCACTTTTGTTCACTATTTTTGGCGTTACAGTTCTTTATGTGTCTTCGCACTTTCTACAACCCTTCTCCATTGTTGCCTATCCAGAGCAGTTGATTTCCAGTTGCTGACCCCCATCACTCTCAGATCATCTCCCACTTCATCCTCCCATCTCAACCTCGGCCGTCCTTTAGGTCTCCCCGTGTCTGGTCTCCATCTCATCGCACATCTAATTGCACTGTTTTCATGCGCTCTCAGCACATGTCCAAACCAGCTCAATCTCATCGCCTTAATGTGCTAATCTAAGAACCAAAAATTGTGACCCGTAGCAATTGGTTCTTAGATTTTGTTGATGAATTTTGAAAAGACATGAGAAAACCTATTATTTCATTAGGTCCAAAACCCATGGACGGTGAAAAAGGTAATCTTGTTTTTTTGAAATATAAAACATTTTTTTTTTAATAATTTTTGTTTACTTAGTGACATTCACCTTTATAATCTAGTATGTCGATATAGGTTTGTCAAAACACATGTCAATTAATATTATTATAAAAAATTTTCCAATATAGTTTTTGATTTTAATTTTAATGGATTTTAATCCATTTAGTTCATTTAGGGATAGTTTAGCTGATGATATCTTGAAAAGACGAAACCACTTTTACCCAAAGGGAGGTCCTAAACTTTAATGTGAGTTGGAAAATTTTTAAATTTCATTAGAATTGTACAAAAATAATAATTTTTTTTCAAATTTCATTATACTTGAAACCTTTTAAAATATTTTATTTAACATATATTTTTAACAAATAATAATAAACATTTACATAAATTTTATAATTTAAATTATATAATAATTATAAATATTTTAATATATAAATATTATTATATCCCACAATTCAAAACGGTTACTATTTTGGGTACTTGATTAATTTTATACTTTAAAATATATAATAAATATAAATATTTCAATATAATAAATATTTATATTCTGCATTACGAAACTTTTACATATTTTCGGTACCTCAATAATTTTAAATTATATAATCCAATACTCCAGAATTCAAAACTTTTACATACAGGATTTCCCCGTGACCACAGTAAACCTTTGAAGTGGTGATAGAAGACACTTTTCTAAGAGAAATTTTTAAATAAAATTTTTGTTCTAGTCCAAACCCTTGCGGGGTGCCTTTCTTTAAGGAAATTTTTTAAATTTCTGCCTGCAAACGGTCATAATATCACTGTAACCATTGATTTTATGGTATTAATGGATTAGTATTTTTTTTAGAGATCATTTATTTATCTACAAACTGATTTATAACCTCTTATCCTCTAGAATCAACGTATTTTCGAGTTGTGACTAATTAAATTAAGAAAAGAAATGTTAAAAAATTGCAAGTTTTATTTTTTATTTTTCTGGCCAACCCTGTGTCTTTTAAATAAAACATTTATTGGAATACCAACCCATTTTACCAAAAATCCCAAAATAATGAACAAGGTCGGTACAGAAAAAAGTAAAAAAAATTTATTTGAATACATTTTCAAATGAGCACCTTTATTTTTAACACACAAACTTGTAAGTGTGTAAAAATATATTCCATAACTTCTTTGTGTATTTACTAATAAATTTGCGGTTACTAACATAGTAAATTATAAATGAAAATGTTATCCGTTTATCTCAAACGGAATTATATTATTAAAAACTATATAAGTATATGAAGTTATAGAAAACCTTTCAAATAATTTATTTAGCCATCGAAGAAGTAAACAAAATGAAAGTTATATCCGATAAGAGTAAACCATATTTTAAAAAATATGTTGAATCAAGAAGTAACGCATACAGGGCTAAACGTAAACTGCAAGATAAAATCTTGGCGGATTTAATGTTATCAACAGCAATAATTGTTAATAGTGATAAAAAAACAGTTAATTGTAGTGAAAGAAGGAAAAATGAAGAAATTTCCAACCAGGAAGCTGTAACAAATTTAATTTCAAACATTGAAAATAATACCGTTGTTGATACGGAAAAAGTTATTGGTAACACTTACCTTTCAGAAAGTGAGGATGGTGAGTACGACGATTTAGATAATGATAATAATACCAATTATTATAAAGATGCTGATTATTGTAATAATGATCATGATGACGAAAGTGATGGCAATGTCGTATCGGCAGATGTGATGGAGTTGCAACTGAGGTTATTGTTAACGGATTGGGGTGTGACATACAACATTACTCAAGATTCTATGACCGCCCTATTAAAAGGATTAAGGAATATTGGTTTTCAAACGTTACCGAAAGATGCTAGAAGTTTATTTAGAACGCCAAAAAAAATTGAAACTAAAGTAGTTGACCCTGGAAAATATTATCATTTTGGACTCGAAGAAAGTTTATGTGCGAAATTGAATACTCTTGCATCTTAAGAAGTTAATGAAAACAAAATATTAATTGACATTAACATTGATGGTCTACCAATTTTTCGAAGCACAAATGTAAATTTTTGGCCTATTTTAGGTATGGCACCAAAAATTGACAAGGTGCCATTTGTCATTGGATTATATAGTGGACTATCTAAACCGAATAATCATCAGGCTTACTGTAATATTTGCTCCTACACATTCGAAATTCGCGCCACAAATTTCGAATCCCAACCTAGATAACCCTGGCCTAACATCGTGATCGTCAAGAGAACCCCACACGTTGTGTAAATCGTAACCCAACTTCTTTAAACAGACGGAAAACAAACAGTAGTTGAACCAAAACCACAACCAGTGGCGTCCTAAATAACTAAATCTGCTCACCCGTGGCGTCGCTGCTGACCTAAACATTTAAGCAAAAACACATAACATAAACGGAGATGGCTCGATGCTTGAGTAAACCTTCCGAAACCCAAATCGAACACTAAAATAACCCCATTTGAAATAAAACACAAGTCAGTTAGGTTTTGGATATTTTATTAAATATCTACCTCACGGAAAATCGAACGAACTCGGTAGAGTTAGAGAAAAACCTTAATCTTCATCTGTGAGATCGGTTATTTAGTAAATAAAATAGTGTCAATATCGACTTGATTTAATACTTGGTATGGCTTTGATCGCAAGCTACATATAAAAGTAAATGTGAGAACAAATTGTCCTTAAATAATAATAACATTATGATTTCAGTTGTAAATTGTTACTATGCGTATGCAGTATTCGTTTGCTATATTTTAATTGCAACTGCTATGCTTTTATTGTTACTTTGTTACTGATTTTCATTAATCTTGGTTTTGTACAATGTGCTTAAGCAGATAATTAAAATTCCCTCCACCTGTATGTGTTGGTGGGGACTTTCAGATAAGTAAAGTTGATAACAATTTGTAGATAATAGATATAGATAATAATAGTGACGGTGACCCCTAAACATAAATTAACATGTGCAAAACCCCAAACCTAAATAATACCTAATGATAGTAAATAAAACCTAAATGACCTAAATAATACCATAAAGATTGCATCTAATTAATTCATCACCTCTCAAGGATAATTAAACCAAAATCAACAAGAACCTAATTATGCAACTTTCACACACTATCACAGAAATTGTACCCCTGTTACTATTGTTTTATATTAAATAGGAGCATCTCTTGCAGTCGAAACCTATTAGAATTCACATCACTATGTGCAATTCTTAGTATTCGGGACAATAGTACAATCAGACGAAATCACATTCATTTAGATAATTAAATTAATCAGATGGCAATCTTGGCAACCTCGGCCTTTTTGTGTAAAATCCCTTAATACGCCCCTGACCTTAAATTTACATTTGTCGACCCCACATAATAAAACCTTAATTAATTGCATAACCACCCCAAATTTACAAATAAATCACAAATATAAATAACCAAATCACAGAATTTATAATACCTTATCAAAAGATAAATTGCCTATAGAAACAATAGGCACCTGCGATCAAAGACCAAAACAAAGCTTATAAACCAATAAATAAATATTCATAAATTACAAACCCGATTTGAAATAAATTAAATTAATGCCAATTCACATTTTAAACAAATCACCAAGCCATTTTAAAACATCAAACAAAACACGCCACGCTAAACAAAACCAATATGGCTTCCTCACAGGGATGACTTTAATAATCAATATTATTGACTTTTTGTTAATATTATATAAATCGTACTTACAAACTTTTTAACTCACGTAAGTTTAATTGCAATAATTAAATATTTTAAATTTTCTTACTTGCAAATTATTTGTAAATGAATAATTTTAAACCACCATAATAGTAACAACGGTCAGCTACCAGTGTACACCCTCGACTACCCCGTAACAAGTGTCTCCGACCCCGAGTGACCAACATGCCATTTCCCTATTCCGCCCCGAGATGGCGTAATTTCACGTGCTACATTTTTAAATTTAAACACCGCGAATATTTGAATATAAAATAATATTACATTACTTAGAATCATTTGTCAATGAGTACAATCTTCTTAAAGTAAATAAGCTAACATTTAAAGAACTGAGATTTGATATAATTATTCGAAATATTATTTGCGATACCCCCGCAAAGCTTTTATATGTAACACGAAAGGGCATTCCGGATATTCTTGTAGCAAATGTAAAACGGAGGGACGTTATTATAAAAACAGAATGATATTTCCAGATCTAGATGCTGCTCTTCGTACTGATATAGATTTCAAAAATAAAAGTGACTTGGAATTTCATAAAGGGCCTACGATTTTAGAAACAACCACTATTGGAATGACGAGTCAGATACCATTAGATTATATGCACATTGTGCTTTTGGGAGTTACAAAGCGTCTTATACATTTGTGGTTAGATGGTCCTCTCACTGTACATACGATTGACTGCTCATCAAATACAGATTATTTCAAACAAAATTCTATATTTGAAACAATTTGGTCCTATGAAATTCTTTAGAAAGCTTAGAAGTTTGAATGAATATAAGCGATGGAAAGCAATAAAATTCAGATACTTTCTGTTATACACAGGTCCAGTATTTTTGAAAGATGTTGCGAGTACAAAAGTATTTGAACACTTTATGTGCTTACACTCGGCTATTTTGTATTCGTTATAACTCATATGCCAAAAATCTTCTAAAATATTTTGTGCAAGTCATGCCAAATATTTATGGAACGGAAGAAACAAGTTACAATGCTCATTCTTTGATTCATTTGAGCGGTGATGTCTTACATATGTATGTATAAGTGCAATCTAAAAATAATTTTTTTTAGCTAGGCAAGGGCAGCATAGTCCCTCTCAACACCTTAGACAAGGACAACAAGCATAGCCAGAATATCCACAGCAACCCATACAAGGGCAACCTTAACCGTGACAGACAACAAAGAGCTCCTGCACAACAAAGTTAATACAGTCCTTCCCCTATATAGTAGGTTAGACAACCTCAACAACGATAAAAAGCAAGCTTGGAAACAAGTACTATCTCAGCCTTCACAATAAGTTTCGCAACACTTTCAAATAAGCGGTGAGCCAAAAACGCCTACTAGGCTGGAGGATATTCAGTGGTAAGTAATTACATAAGCATGTATATTTAACAATTCGAATAAAATATAATTAAATGTTTTATTACATCTTATAGCGTCCAACTGAGGTGCCATCTAAAATACAACATATCAAGTTACCACCCCAAAGAGAACATTCGTCAAGTCAAGGTATGGAATTAGCGATATCACTAACAAAACCGGCATAAAAAGTCGACCTGTAGTGATTGAAATAAATCATTTGCTTTTACAACTTCAAGAGTTTTCGCAATCAATTATATTTTACGATGTTGCAATTAAACCAAATAAACCTAAAGCGCTTTTGAGAGTTGTGATGGAAGAGTATCGGAAAAAAATTATAACGTTAACATTTATGTATATTTCTTTAATTTTGAATCTTGAGTACCATCAAATAGCATTGATATACTTTTACTACATGAAACGAATTGCACACTTGAAATTTTAATGATTATTTGAAATTAAAATTTATAATTATTCTAAAATAAGCATGATTTAATAATTCTGTGTAGTCTTAAAAGAATGACAAGTTAAACAAAACTATTAATAAAAAATTAGGAATATTATTTAATAGTCGATATCGTTCATTAAATATAGATATCCTTACTGATTTGTCGAGTAACAATAACATTATTTTGAACATTTTTATGAAATTTATCATTTATTCCATACTTCGTCTATGCGCTCTACATATTATAGGTATATTTAGTATTTATCGTATACAATATAGGTATATGAAATTGTCTTTTGAATTTCAACGTTTTCGAATTGACAAAAACAAACTGTTTTTGGTTTATAAAAATTTGTTTCTTATCTCCTTTTAGCTGCTCCAAGTTTTGAAACTGAATACATCGTTCATCGAACATTTTAAAGCTCTTTCAGTATGTTTATTCCGTGCATGTTCATACGTATTTTTTAAACAATACTGACATAGAACAATGCCATGCATTACGCCTAGATATAATTGACTATTGAATAACTAGCATATGCTGATAATATCGTCATTATAGCCATATCAAAACAGAAGATGATGCAAATATTTAAAGAAATGGAAAGACATGCATTAGAAATGGGACTGAAGATAAATGAAGGTAAAACCAAGTACATGGATTTCAAGAAAGGAAAGTATACGCGACAGAATGAAATAAAGATCGGAGAATATACATTCGAGGAGGTTGAAAAATTTAGATATCTAGGGGTACAACTAAACAGAGACAACGACAGAACAACGGAGATCCGTGAGAGAATACAAGCGGGATGGAAAGCTTTCCACACAAATAAGAAAATGTTAAAAAGCAAGAACATAGCCATGAGAACAAAGATACGACTATACAAGACATTTTAAAGCCGGTGGTAACATATGCGGCAGAAACCTGAACCTAACTAAGCGGGAAGAGGAGAGATTGAGAGTGTTCAAGAGGAAGGTGTTGAGAGCAATTATGGGTACGCAGAGGACCAGTGAAAACGAGTACAGACAAAGAACAAACGATGAAATAATGGAAATGTTCGGAGATGGAGATATTGTGAAACATGTAAAGGCCCAGAGAATTCGATGGCTGGGACACCTAACAAGAAAGGAGCCACAAAGCGTTCTGAGACTAATCACGGATTGGAAACCGAGTGAGACGAAAAACAGAGGTAGAATAAGAGATAAATGGATGGACGAAGTGTTGGGTGACCTGAGAGCAATGGCCAGTCACGGAATGGAGAGAGAAATGTCAAGATAGAGTGGTATGGAGAGGAATAGTAAACGAGACGAAAACACATACGAACATTTAGCACAACAAAGAAGAGAAAAAAAAGGAGTAATTCACCTTGTATTAAATGAATTGTAAAGACTTTTTGTGCAATGTTCCTGTTTTTGTGGAATATTCCAAAGGAATGTAAACCTGTAAATAAAATAAATAAATGATATATTAGAATACACTACTAGAATGGCACAAAGATATGAATACGGTGATCACATTGTTTTGGAAGCTACGTATACGCCGTTTAAAAGAAATTAAAATTGAAATAAATCGAATCGATTTTGCTACATTAATTTTAGATAAAAATTTAACAATTCTTGATTATGATTCAACGTCTTGCATTAGACTAATGTACAATCACATTATTGGCCCCTTATTCTGTACGAAAACAGTTCTGCAATACATTCAACTAATATAAATACTTTAATTGAAAAAGTGCCTATTAAAATTAATAATCAAAAACGCAAGCAAAAGACCATGACTGGGCGTGTGGAAAATATTAAAAACAAGCGAATCAAAGCTGTTCAATCCGAAAATCAATCTAAACTGCCAATCGCAAAATCTACTGAAATGCAAACAACAATAATTGACAGTATAACTTCCTCTATGCAAGAACTTACGATGTGCAATACAAAACCCACACGATCTAAAAACAACTAAAAAGACAACGCTCAATTGTGGAAGAGGCGACGTTAAAAATGATAGCGTAATTGTCTGCACTTTGGGAGCAATGGATAAGTTATGCCAATTTTGCTCTTCTAAAAATTTTACATCCGAAAGAGCCTACGACAAAACCTTTACAAGTTGCTGTCATAAGGGGAAAATGTATACTCAACATTGATTTTAAAACGCCCGAATTATTACATCGTTTATTAACAAATAACGACAGCGAATGTAAAATTATAAAAAAAACATTCGAAAATACAATTCAGCTTTAGCGTTTGCTTCTTTTGGTGCTGACAAAATCGATTGTCCCAGTGGTTTTGGTCCATATTCTTTACGAATAAATGGAAATATTTATCATAAAACGTCAAATTTAAAAAGTGCCGATGGTCATCTTAAATATGCACAACTATACTTTGTAGACAGCGACGAAGCTAACACCGTCAAACTCGATAATCCGGCCAATGAAGAATGCCAAAAGGTCTTAATGAAAAACTCGATGAATTGTTGCGAACCATCAATACTTATGCAAAAGAATTTGAAACGGAAGCCCAAGCTATTTACCAACAACAGAATTTACCTTAGATAAAACCTACAACACGTTATACTTATTAAAAAAACCAAATTGCGATCCAAGACGTTATAATCTACCAACAGCAAATAACGAAATTGCATGCATTTATCAAGATGATGGTAACGATGGACCCCCAATGAATCGAGACATCCAAATTCATTCTCGCAACGGAAATCACATTCAACTATTAATTCTGTCCACATATACCGATCCCATGGTCTATCCACTATTGTATCCGTATGGGGGAAACGGCTGGCACAGTTATTATTTGAGTAAGTCCGGTCAATCAGTTACGCAACTCCAATATTATGCGTTTCTGATGGCGGAAAGAGATCAGTTTTCCGCCTTTCTACATTCCGGCAAATTAACGCAACAATTCTTTATCGATGCATATTGCAAAGCCGAATCCAATAGATTAAATTACATTAAAACACATCAAAATGATCTGCGAGTGGAATTTTATCAAGGCTTATACGATCATATGTATACAAAAGCAATAAGCGAAAATCTCATTCTTGGCAAAGCTATTATCCTTCCGTCGACATTCATTGGCTCGGCAAGAAATATGGCACAAAATTATCAAGACGCAATGGCTCTAATATCTGTATATAGAAAACCCGATCTTTTATTACATTTACTGCAATCCCAAATGGGACGAAATTACTAAAATTTGGCACCTTACGAAACAGCCAGCGATCGTCCCGATTTAACTGCAAGGGTTTTCATGGCAAATTAAAACAATTCAAAGAAGATCTACTTAAAAACATGTGTTGGGCCGTGTAATTGTCATGCTTTATGTAATAGAATTTCAAAAGCGTGGATTACCTCACTGCCATATGCTATTGATATTGGCCAGTGAAGATAAAATCAGAACGGCAGATGATATAAACACGGTAGCAGTAGCCAAAATTTCCCAATCCAATAGAATATCCCAAACTGTACAATATTATAAAAATCCATGGTACACGGGCCTTGTGGTATTTTAGTTAACAGGTACGCGCCATCGATGTATGCACAAAAAATATCCGCTTGCATTAAATAACGAAACTCAATTTTGCGACAACGGTTATCCATTGTACAAACGACGCAGCGACGGTCATAAAATTGAGATTTTAAATAAAGATAATAGCATTAGATTTATCGTAGATAACAAGTTTATTGTGCCATATAATAAATTTCTTTTATTAAAATATGAGGCTCATTAATGTCGAAATTTTTTCGAGCATCAAGTCCGTCAAATATTTATACAAATATGTATATAAAGGTTCCGATGCTACCATTAATAAAGACGGCGAATTAATTCACGAGGAAATCCAACAATATATTAACGCCCGTTACATTTCGTCTCAAGAGAGTTGCTGGCGTTAGAGAGAATATCAAATGCAATTTCGCAATCGTTCGATTGGCCGTGCATTTGGAAAATCAACAGTCAATTTGTTTTCGTTCTGGGCAAGAAAATGAGGCTTTAATAAACGCCACTACCAAGAACACTTCCTTGACAGCTTGGTTTCAGTTAAACGCCACCGATACTGCAGCCCACAAATTCTTTTACCACGAAACACCACAGCATTATGTATTTAAAACTTTGTGGACCAAACTCCAGCGAAACACCAACGTCGTCGGGCGTATGTATTATATAAATCTCTTGGAAAGAGAGATGTTACCTTCGACTTTTATTGCTCCACAGAAAAGGGATTAGTAGTTTCAAGCGTATGCGAACAATTGACGGTATCGAATATGCAACATTTTAAGAAACCGCTAGAGCTTTAAATTTGTTGGAAGATGACGTTGAGTGAGACAGAGCTATACCTGAGGCTAAAAATGATCAGTTTCCACATCTTCTAAAACAGTTGTATGTCACAATTTGCGTCTTTTGTTTTACCACCGATCCCTTTTCGTTGTGGATCAAACACAAACAATTTTTAATAGAAGATTTTCTTTTTAAGCATAAAAGTCCGGAGATGGCCGAAAATTGGCTCTTGCTGATCTGTATGATCACTTTCAATTATCCGGTAAACAAAACAGCGATTTTAACCTGTTGAATATTCTTAATTCTGAAATTGCTCCGTTACTCAATACGAAAGTATTATCTCTGAACAACAAGCCGCTCACGAATGCGAAATACACTTTAAAACCGACCAATCAAACGTATATAACGAAATTTTAAATGCAATTTACAACAATGGTCCCGATAATATGTTCTTTATTAATTCTCCTGGCGGCAAGGGCAAAACTTATATTTATAATGCATTAATGCATAAAATTCGTGGTAATGGCGATATCGTAATTCCCGTAGCTTGGACGGGCATCGCTGCTTCTCTCTTAATAGGTGGCCGTACTTCCCATTCGGTATTCAAATTGCCATTCTCACTAAACGAAACAAGCACTTCTTCTTTACGCACAACTTCTAAAATGGCTATTATATTAAAAGATGTTCGCCTAATAATTTGGGACGAAATTGCATTATGTCCTTTCTATGCATTGAACGTTGTAGATAAACTTCTTCAGGACATAATGGGTAATTCTCTATCATTCGGAGGAAAAATTATTTTATTTGACGGCGACTTAATAGTCGTTCACGGCATACGCATTAGTATATTATCGACCACCATAAAGAATGACCGGTATTGGCACAATTTTAAACATCTAAAGCTGGAACAAAACATGAGAGTTCGCGAAGATTTCTTAGCTTACGCCAACTGGTTATTAACATTTGGCAAGGGTGCCATAAATAAGACAATTATTTTCATAAAAGATCTTGTAGAAATTCCCTTCGAATACGTTACGGATATGTTTGGTAAAAGCATCTCGTGTAACGATATTTAACAGTTTTATAATACGGCAATTTTGACTCGCAAAATCGACAATGCTTTTGCAATAAATAACGATGTTATTAAAAGATTAGAAGGTCAAGCACGCATTTATTACAGCGTAGATAAGGTAGTTGAAGACCAAACTACCTACAACGATGTATCCGACGAGTTTCTCTATAGCATAACACCATCCGGTTTGCCGTCACACATTCTTGTTTTAAAAAAAGGTGCCATCATAACGCTCTTAAGAAACATAAATACCAAAAACGGATTATGCAATGGCACCAGATTAATAATATTACATCTCGAGCGCAATGTAATAGTGGCGAAGATAATGGTGGGCGAAAAGAAGGGAAACATTGTATTCATTCCGCGAATCAGTCTTTTTTCACCAACAAACGAATTACCTTTCATTTTTAAAAGGCTTCAATTTCCCATTCGTTTGGAATTTTGCATGACGATTAATAAAGCCCAAGGTCAAACTCAGGAAAAAGTAGGCTTATATTTACCAAGTCCCGTTTTTGGTCACGGACAGCTTTTCGTGGCTTTGTCTGGTGCACGATCTTTTAATTTCATTAAAATTAAATTGATTAAAAGGCACATATATCACAAAAAGTTATTTTAAAAGTAACCGTTATAAACTAACATAAAAGTTTAATTCAAGGCGGTGACACTTTAAAGATAAAGATTAACCTTTATGTTCATCAGCAAAACTAAAGTGTTTGTTCCACATTTACAAACACATTTGAAAATTAAAATAAAATAAAGCCAAAATAAATAATTAATTTTTTGCAACATATTTGTATTACAAATAATATGAAATTATAACATTTATTTATGTGGACGCAACTTATAAATTGATCAAAAACGTAAATTATATAACAAAACTAAAGTGTACGTTGCACATTTACAAATACATTAATTTGAAGATTCAAATAAAATCTAACCGGTAACTAAAAAATGTATTTTTGTGATAACCAAAATAGGTAATTACTTTTTTTAACAACATATTGTTATTACAAAGCAAAAAAAAGCATAGGTAGATGTCCACACAAAAAATGAAACGTACAATGACTATAAAGTAAAAAGAAATAAGTAAAGAGAGAAGTATGCCGGCAAGGATTAACTAAAAGATTACAAAGTAATATTTAGGTTATTCCGGACAAGTCGGCCTCGGCAAGGTTCGTATTGATCGAGTTTTGTTCGATAAAGATCGGAATCTTGCACCTGTCGAGCCATTTAGAAAATTCGTCCCGGCATAGACGTTTAGGAACTAGCGCTACAATAAAATTGGTCCCCCTCCTAAAAAAGTCAGCTTTCGTGTACGTTCATGTCGAAGCTATGAAGCCAACTTGCTAATGCCACCCCCCTCCAAGCAGAGTACGTTGCCGACCACCATAGAGTACACTTGTAACTTTCCGGCGACTGACGCCATTGTTAGCTTTTGGTACGGGTGACCGGTGAAAATTAGTATTGTAAATAAGAATCAAAAGTGTTAACAAAAATATCGTGCCGTCTTTCGACTAATCGTTGCGTGTTTATGTCAAACACTGTCTATTACCCGCGCTTGGGGAATTTTATGTTGCACTGCTAAATCGTTCTTTACCGCTTCCGTGTGTGGAACCGCCAAAAAGGGAAAATTCAGTTTACACCAAGTCAAACAACCACCGTGTACCATCAAGGCAGATTACTTTCACTGCAAGTTGAAGAAGTCAATGACCCAATCAATCATCCTGCCTAAAGACGCACTAGTAGCGCCCAATATAATTGAGAATAACGACCTTTTATCCCGTATTAACATCTTGGGGGACAAACTTGCGAAAACCACAGAAAGCTTCCACAAATTAAGTCCGAAACGACCCACTTCCATCTTCACTGAGCGAACCGCCCCTAATATGTTACCTACAAGCGAGCAGTGTCACAATGTTTGTAGCGTAACAAACCAATGTTACCATTTAAAAAGGAAAAGTTAATTAGATGTCACGGAAACATCACACAAACATTGTTCACTACTACTTCGCGTTCTGTTACCACAAAGAAAACTTTTTAAAATTCAACCATCCAATATAAGAACAAAAGTCCGTCTCAAATAAAGATATACGTCAAGAGAAAACCCGCGGCCGTAGGCCGCGAACCGACTACAGGTCGGCGCCTCGCAGAGATAGCAAGTAAAATCATCCCTACGGGCCGATAGTGTATTTAAATAAAATCTCAAGAAATTTTAAATTTCATAAGAGTAGTATAATATAACCATCATTTCGCTTCAGTGTTAGAGTCGATGCTGCACAAACTGGCAATATGTTTCTATTTTATCATTTGATCTTAATTAATTAATTTAATTTTATTTTAAAATGTATTAACTTTCAAGTTGAAAGATGTATCGCTGCTGCTAAAATTGAAAAAACTTATCGCTATGATAAAAAGTGGTGAAGTATTTGGAAGCATGGTTTCTATACTATACACCATGCAATTCCAAAGCGGGACTTGCCTCACGCACATATCATTTTTACAGTTGAGGGTAAGATTTTTAATTAATACTTTGTGAAATCAATCAATAAAGCCTTACATTCCTTGTGGAATATGCTTATACCGTTTACAATAAAATAAAAAAAACGGGAAAATATATGCAAATTAAGAACGATTGTCTTAACTCACATGGTCCTTTCAATATTAATCGTTCTAGAGCACCATGCACAGAGCCAGACACCAACAAGTGTAAAAGATTTTTTCCAAAAAAACTTGAACCTGTTCCACACAAGAACGAAAAAAGTTTTATACTATATAGACGTCTTATATTAGAGAGCATAATCTACTATCCTTTTTCCAAACTACCAAATGACAATAGTTGGATTGTATAGCATAATCCAGCGATTTTGCTTTTAATGGATTGCTATTGCAATTTGGAGGTTGTAACTGGAGCCAAGGTAAAATATGCTTCATTTTATTTATTTTTAAGTTATTGATTTTAGATTTCAAAATATTTGTATAAATACATTCACAAAGGTCCCGATCACGCTCTCGTCCAAATGCGTAACCTAAATTACAAAATCGAACAATACGTCAACTTCAGGTATGTCGCCTGGCGTACTTTTGAATGTGACCGACAGTCATCCTCTTGCCAATTCATTTGTTCAAGACTTCATAATATTTGACCCTGGAAATGAAACGGAAGCACGTGAACGTGCCACATCTAAATTAACGCTCTATTTTCAACGTCCACAAGTGGCAGAGATTGATGTTGTATTAAGTTTACCGTATTACGAAGAATATAACAATTCAAAAGCACGAGGAAACAACACCGGTCCCAGTGATAGAGTATGATGAACGCATACATTTTGTTACAAAGAGAATTCATAAACGCCCTGTGGCAAGAATTCCGTTTGTTTCTCTGACTTTGGAAGAAATATTTTTTCTGAGAATGCTTCTGATGCTTTCCAGGTCGCAATTATGAAGATTTAAGAACGGTTGACAATTGTTTCTATGATACTTTTCAAGAAGCAGCATTTGCAAGGTTAGTTGAATTACAATAAAAAGTTAAATTTTACACAAGTTTTGTTACACAGGTTTTTTAGACGACGAGAACCAATTTTTTAAAGTCATGTGAGAAGTTGCGTGCTTTAAAAATGGAGTAATTTTGCGTCAATTATATTTTACCATAATCACTTTTGGTGCACCGGCTGTCGCACTATGGCAAGAATTTCGTGAACAATTATATGTAGATCACATAATAAACAAGTAATCATATATAAAACAAATATAAAAACATAATCTTAATCAAATTACAATTTCGGTTTAACCGACCTAGATCGAATGCTGCGATTTCATGGTAGAACATTAACAGACTACGGTCTACCACATGTTCAAGACCTTATTACCACCGAATTTCAGAAAAACGGTCTAAGTAAACCAATTGAGGTTTATGATGCCTCCAAGCGTTGAGAGTTCAATAATTAATTTAGCAACTGTTTTGGTTTATTTTATCGTGTAAATCAGAAAGCGAATAGTATGTGGATATTTCCAGGATTGGAAGCGTTTGTCAGTCTCAGCGTTTTAAAAAAATTTAAACAATTTTGTAATACCAACAATCTAATATCAAATATTAGATTATAAGTACATATATATTTTTCATGGTTTATAAATTAAAATTCAAAGAGTCCTTTTGAGAAAATATATGAATGTGGTAAATATAGTACAAGACAATAGAAGTTGATCACGTTGTCATCATTTCGGATCCTAGCCTAGCTATCGCCTCAACAAAACAAATATACGGTGTGAATATGACCTGAATCCGGTCAAGTCGTTCAGAAGTTACACGACCACAAATAGGCGCACCAACGATTATAAATAATTAATTTCTAAGCCAAGATAGGAAATAGATTAGATATAACCATTGTAAAGCGTAAGACTAAATGCGGAAGCTATAAGTTCAGATTGTATTCTAGTCTTATCGAGGACTCACAATGCCCGGTCAAAGTTTACGTTCAAGATATAATTGAATCGGTCATAAGAAAAAGGGCCCAACTAGCCTATTTTAGCGATTTGCTTTTTTTGCGGAAATATGTTTAGGTTAATCGACTTCATCGATTCAGTAGAAAACCAACCCAACTTATACACTAAAAATGTGTTTAAATCGTGTTTTTAATTTACGGTCAGTTGAACAGGGGCCCATGTGTGGTAGATGGGCCATTCTTCCACAACTCGCGGTTTAGATCTAAACAGCGGTTATGTGTTAACATAACCTCATTGTAGTGAATGAGTTTGTGAACGGTTGACAAGATGGATAATACCGAAGACGATAGTGTTATAAAGTTGAAAAGGGTCAGAAATCAGTGTGAGTGGAAAGATGAAAAAGCAAAACGACTAAAGGCACAAGGTTTACAATATGTTAATAAAAAAGGTGTAACTAAAGATGATCGAGTTTCTGGAAAGACGTGCCGGTGAGTTAATTATAAATTTTGATTGTTGTAAATATAACAACTATACCTACCATTAACCGTTTTAGTTGTCGACGACAATGTTTAACAAAAATTGGAGAAGGTTCTGTAAATCGATTACTCGATAATTTCAACAAACTTGGCAGTAACGATCTTCAAAATGTTTATATACAGGGTCAAATTAAAGTAACCCAAATATCTACTAACAATAAGAGAAATAAAATGAAGCGAAAAAATAACTTTTTTTACGAGGTAATACTTTTAAATTTTTTGGTATTTAAATAGTTTGCTAATGGATTTTTCTTTTTCTCTACGACACGAATAGGTGCATATTGGTACCGAGTTAAGAACAGTGTGTAGAGAGGCATTCGCTAGTTTACATGGCATTGGTGTTAAGAGGGTTAGACGCGTTAGCCACCTAAAAACATTAGCATTGACACCTTCTGATAATCGCGGAAAACATACAAATAGAGGAAATGCAAAAAGTGCTGATTTAATCGAAAAAGTTGATTCTCATATTCAGAGTTTCCCTTACAATATATCTCACTATGGACCTAATGGTCAACGTTTAAGATATTTGGCTTCAAACTTAAACATTTTAAAAATGTATGAACTTTTTTTGGTCAAGTATTACCCCGATTTATTGGCAGAAGCAAGAAATAGTAAATTAGATTTAAAAATTAAAGTGCGAAGTAAAATACAAGTTTTACTTGAATTATTTCAATAATACATATAAATATCATTTTGGTCGACCACGTACAGATGTTTGTGCCACATGTGAAAAATTGATAGCAAATATTGAGAAAGAAAGCAATATAGCACTAAAAGCTGAACACAAAACTCAATTAAAAATTCATAAAACAAGAGCCAAGCAGTTTTACACAAAGCAGGCTGAGGCAATAGCAAACGCAAAAGCTGATGATGAAATGGAAACAATCTGCTTTGACTTTAAGCAAAACGTCCCATGCCCTCACATTCCAACATCAGATGTGTTTTACAAGCGGCAACTTTGGTTGTACGTAATGTCCGTATATTCTGCAAAAAGTTCTAAAAGTATAATGTATACTTGGCCGGAAAATGTAGGAAAAAGAGGTTGCAATGAAGTGGTATCGGTTATACATCATTACATTGAAGCATTTGTTCCTAATAGTGTGAAAAAACTCCATATTTTCACAGATGGTTGTAGAGGTCAGAACCAAAACCAGACCGTCATCAAATACTGGCAAGCTCTGACCGTAAATGGTAGATTTTCTGAAATTCAACACTCTTTCCCATATCGTGGACATAGTTTTCTGCCATGTGATCGACATTTTGGGGTTCTTGAGAGAATGCAAAGAAAAGAAGAAAGAGTGGAGTTGCCCAACGACTGGGTGAACATTATCTCTAAGAAATTCACAGTTGTACAAGTAAATCGAAACATGATAAAGGATTTTGCTGGCGAATTACAGGAACCATATTTTAGAAAAAGTGTCACTGAAAAGAAGGTTAAATTCAGATAACAAAATATAAGAAGTTTAAATTTATAACTGGCAGTAGATACATGGAAGTTTCTCCAACCTTAAGTGGTTTATGTTCTGACAAATTTTGCATTTTAAAGCCTGGAGTGACAAGTATACCAATGCCAGAGAAACCCTTATATAACAGTGAATTACCTATTACTGCAGAGAAACTAAGCAATCCGTTAGACTTAAGTTCATTCTTAAGAAAAAATGAAGCAGTTATGTACTACAAGAACTTAGTTCCTATTCATGGAGCCTGTCGCCATGAAGAAGATGAGGATTTTTAAGACAATAAAGATTTTAATTATTTAGTTTAGTTCATGTTTTTATATAGTAACCACTTTTTTAAATAAATTTTTTGAATATATCGTATTTATTTAAATAAAAATCACAAAAAAATAAATTCATTAGAAAAAGGGCCCTAAAAATTCAAATTTGATAACGTTTTTTGAGAAAAGCGTAAACTTTCCAAAATGTATTATTAACTTTTCTGCTGTATATTTGCATAATGTTTCATATGACATCTTAAAAACCTGACTTTTTTTATTACCATTCCAATAAAACAGTTTTTTGTCTCCCCTGTAAAATTTTATTTTTCAATTTTGGGCCCTTCTTCTTATGACCGATTCAATTGTAATTATTATTCAGTATTCCTCTCAAGTTATGTTTGTGAACACTCTTGATGCCATTGAGAATACATCCAGATGCCGTTCGGTTTAAAAACGCTTCTAGCACCTTTCAAAGAGTGGTAGATAAGGTCTTACGAGAGTATTTGTTCAAATTTTGCTTCGTGTGCATGAACAATATTCTCAAAATCACTCCACGAACACCATGTTTATCTCAAATTGATCTTCAAAAAGAAATGAAGGAATATAACTTGAAATTAGTTAGATAAATCGGCATCCTTACGCAAAGAAGTCGCGTTTCTCGGTCATGTCATTACACCCGAAGGTGTAAAACCGAATCCATCAAAAGTCTTAGCTATACAAAAATATCTCCTTCTGAAGACAGTCAAAGAAATAAGAGCATTCCTTCGACTGGTAAGCTATCATGGTCTGGTGGATGGGATGGGGCCGGTGATCGATTTTCATAGACGATTTATTAAAGATTTTTCTAAGATAGTTAAACTATCTAAGTAAAAAATACCTACAAGTATTCTACAAATGTAAAGAGTTTATCACGAATACTTCCATTTTTATTTATCCGGATTTTGATAAATATTTTATGTAACAACCGCTATCGGAGGAGTACTTTCGCAGAACAAACCATTCGCATTTTATTCGAGAACGTTAAAACCGTGAAACGAAATTATTCAACAAACAAACGACATTTTAATAGAAACAGACCACAAGCCACTGGTCTGGTCGTTTTTAATCCGCGATCTAAATACATTATAAAAAGGGTAAAAAACCTGGTAGCAGACGCGTTGTCAAGGATATCAATTAATAACAACAAAATCACAATCGATAAAGTCATAGACCCGTTATTAACCAGGGTAAACCATGACAATCATGTAAGACATCGTTTAACCAGAAACGGCAATTACACACTAATCCAATTGGAAAATGGCGATATAATTGCAATGTTTCAATCTAATCCAACAGTTTCTATATATTCAAAAGTCCTAACAGACCAATGTATAATTGATAATAATACTTGATACTGATATAAATGATGGAACAATGGTCAGAGATAAAGAAGGCAAAGTTGTCAAAGCCTTTTCTAGACAGCCATACAAAGCAACATCACACCAAGCAGAATGGAAGACCATCATAAATGTCAATTCCGAAAAAATCGCCGATATCAAACGCGAAGAAATTTAGTTAGCCCTTGGACAAATGAAAAGCTTACAAACAAAGGGAAAGAGAGAGGCCAGAGGAAACCGCACTCTTGACCCGATCGCAAGGCAAGGGAGGTAAATAAGTTACAGAAATAGGTTTAGAATAGTCTTAGAATAGAATAGATTAGAATAAATTAATGTTAGTATTTTGGGCATCGTAATGCGAGGAGATGAGTAAGGTTTAGTTAATTAAAGATTGGGCTAGAAGTAGTTAAAGTTTATTTGAATATTAGGATAAGAGTGTTAATACAAAAGTCATTGAACTGTTTGTAAACAAAAATTTTAAAATTCCATGTAAGACAAGTGTTACCGAAATTTAAAAATTTTTATTTAGGGGTAATTATGTCATGTTATCAACTTAAAAAACTAGAATAAATAACCTTAATAGAGAAAATTGCATCTTCGGGTAAAATTCAGTAACCTCGGTAGATAAAATTGTATCTTCGGATGGAAACTTTATGTAACGGTTTGATAATATTTGTCATGTAGCAGTTGTAATAGGTTCATGGAATGCCATTTTTTTAATAAAAAAGTTAACCGATAAAATTTAAATTTGAACAATAAAGTTTTACACCGTATTAGATATAATTAATTTTAAGTAGATTTAATTCATTTGATCACTTGATTACTTAGTTTTAAACCACAAATACTTTACACCATCAACACACGTTTAGCTTAATGCAAGATGCGTCACCAAGGAAGGATTTCTTTGTAATTGGGTACGTTCGCTGCCATCTGTAATCACGCGTTAGCATCTTTGTTCAATATAAAGTTTTATTAGAAAAGGTCAAGATTTGTAGCACTTTATTTAAATTTTCAAAGCAATACAATTCAATATAACGAAATAAAGTTTAATCAAGATTCCTGCACAGCTAGACAAGTAAGTACATGCGAGGTAACAATTTTATCTACTATTACAATTTAATTCAAATTCACAATTGCAATTCATATCTTTAAAAACAATTAGCATTTTTATAAACGAAAAGTACATTACAAATTTGGCGCCCAACTTAAGGTCGATCTTGCAAAGTGAACTTGCAAACCAATCGAGATACCCACGGAGATAGAAATTTTGAAAATTTAAGGTGAACTTGTAAGGAAATTTAAGAATTTTTTCAACATGAACACCAGAAGTAAAGGGATTGTAATAGAAGGGGAAGAAGGGAGCTTGATAGAGAACGTTGAGATAGATTTAGAGTTAGAAGGTAGTATGGGGGAAGACGAGACATTTTCGGATACGGAAGTAGAAAGTAAAAAAAGGGAATAAGGTGGAACCAGTCGTGGCACAAGGCACGGAGGACATGATGAGAAGGTTCATGAACTTAATGGGAGACAGGTTTGATGAATTAGGAAAACGAAGTGATGAATTAAAATCAAATATGGGACAGATGGAAAGTAAATTAGTAAAACAAAGTGATGAATTAAGGTCGGATATGGGACATATGGAAAGTAAATTAATGGGGCAATTAGGAAAGCAAAGTGATGAATTAAATGAGATGGGAAGTGATTTAAGTGGGCAAATAGAAAACCTAAATACAAATGTTAAAAGTATGAACAGTAAAATGGGTGAGTTAGTTAAATCGTTTGACAAAGTTGAGGAAGGTAAGGAGAAAAGTTGAGTTAAATATTAAAGCGAAGAGGTGGAGATCAAAAAGGCAAAGATAGCAGTTCAAGTTGAGGAAGGTCAGGATAGTAATGATAAATTAGGGGGTAACGAGATGATTCAGGTAGAATGGAAAGAAGTAGAAGGAGTTTGCATTATACTAGATAGGAAAGTAGTTGGAGTAGAAAAAGTGTTCAATTTTGTTAACGGAAGAAAAATAAATGTACAAAAAAGGCAACGAGAGGGGTACGAAATAAAAGTAATGAATCAGAAGTTGAAATTTGAGTTAGTTGAGAAAGTAGAAAAGCCGATAAGGGTAATAGAAAGAGGCTACGAGAACGAGGGAAGAAATAATGAAGGTAGTAAGGGGGTTATTATAACTGAAATTTTAAGAAAATTGCTAGAGCAAAAAGAAACGGTAGAAGGGAATTTAAAGAAAGAAAGGGGGTATAGAGATTACGATGATTATGGACACATTGCTTGGTATGAAAAATTAGTTAAATTTTGTAAAGGGGTAGGAAAAGCATACCGACAAAGTAGCTCGAGTAAGAGGAAGAAACGAGAAGAACTTAAATGGAGTCAATACGGAAAGCAATTAAACATTAGCAATCGGAAGTAGAAAAGAATAATTAGCAGTAATTAGTAGAAATAAGTTAGGTTAATTTAGTTTAGATTTAGTAAAATAGGATGATGATAAGAGGGATTGAGTCGATAAAGATAAATGGGGAAATATTGATGATTATAGAAGTATAGTTGGAGGGCCAAGAGAGCCGATATGAAGGAGTTTAGGTAGGAGGATAATTTGTTACGAAAGAATAAATTGACAATGGAGATGTAGAGAAATGGGTTTAATTGAGTAAAATTAGGATAGTTAGATTTAGAATAGAATAAATGTAATTTTGATAAAACTGGATAAAAGTATTAGATGGGAGAGTATTTGAAAGTAGATCCAGTTAAGAACTTAGAAAGTTTGGAAGGAATTTGTAAACGAAGGTTTAAAATTTCATGGAACGAGTAGAAGGTTTTGATGTTTGAAAAGGTGTGATTCGAAAGATTGAAGAGATGGTTAAATTTAGTAGTGAAGTAAGAAAAATTTTAGAATGAGGAAGATTTAAAGTAGAATAAGATTAGCAAATTTAAGTTATGCATGGAAGGTAATCAAAATTTAGGAAAGATTAGTAATGTTGAAAGAGTGATTAAAAATTGATTAGAAGTTAAATATTTAAAGAGAACGGAAGTAAGAAAAGTTGTAGTTAAGGAAATTTAAAGTAGAATAATTTAGAAATTTAGTAAGGGGAAGGTAAGTAAGTGGGAAAGATTAGTAACTGTCGAAGAGTGATGAAAAGATGAAGTTGTAGTTAAGAGAAGGAAGTAAGTAAGTAGAATAAGGGCTAAGTGACGAGAGCCGAGTTAAGAAGAAGTAGTATAAAGGGCAAAATGAGCCGGAAGTAAGATGAAGTAGTTTTTATATAGAAGAAGAAGTAGGGAAAGGCAATAAGCCAGAATTTAGTAGATGTAAAGGAAGTTGAAGTAATGAGGTGGTTTGAAACTCAGGATAGCGTTATTTGAATAAATAAAGAACTTACGAGACAGTTAAACAACTAAGGTTTAAAGTTAGGTGACCATGTATTAATATGATTAGTGTAGAAACGGGATGGGATCAGTTAGAAATTCAAGAGGGAAGTTCAGGGGAACGAGACGTATAGGTCGAAATTTATGAAATAAAAAGAAGAAGAAATCGTGCATGTTTATGAGTACAAAGAAAGAGGTTAGGTAAAAAGATTAAGAGGAGAGGAAAATATGAAATAGTGGATTTGATGATGAACAAATATAAGGAGCAGAAATAAAGAGTATACGAAGTTAGTTGAGAGAATTGGCTATTTAAAATTCCACCCATACTCAAATAGTCCAACAAACTTACAAAACATTATGAACAACTCTAAAACCAAAATTCCTACTGCGGTTGCTTCAACTTCAGCCGACAAAATGATAAAGGATAAAAGTGACGTAAAGACTCAAAGTGAGGTTAAACCTAACGAAAAGGTTGTAACCGAACAGATCTTAGGGTCGAGAGATATAGACTCAGAGTCTACTAAACCTAGACTCCCCAAGCATAATGAGATAGTTAGTAAGACTTCTAAAGCTAAACAGGTTCAAAAGAAGGAAGCCGCATTTGGCCTTATACTTACACCTTACCTCAGAACACCTATGAATGGAGTAGCTATACCTCAGATATCGACTTTCGTACCTAGTGCACATCTAATGTACTACATCGTACATATTATGGATGACATTATACGCCGTAATTTTTATTTTTAAGAGACAAGAAGATGCCTGGCATCCATTTATCTCTAGAATTTATTTTGGAATCTTATTCTTAGTACAGTTCGTTAGATCTAAAGTTGCTAACTCAATAGCACTACCAAGATAAAGGTTTAAAAGATTTATCGGATTACAGTTGCCGAACAATTACTCAGACGGACCATTAACTAACCCGTATTGAAAGTTTAGTTCCTAAACCAAAATTAACCCATGGACCAGTATTCCCCACCAATTCTGGCATCTTAGCCAGAACGACTAGTGACTAAATTTAATGCATACATCAATTCATGAATTATACGCCAAATTCCCATGCTAATGGATTCTATTATAGTAAACACAATTGATGCATAGAACCACCTGACTATAGCTGCCGACTTTAATCTGCTAACCATTTTAAATCATGCTTTTAAACGCGACAATGGCGACTTAGGCGAAAGTCTTTTGGTTCCAGGTCTTTTTTACATCCCGGACTTAATAACGATCTTTCAGAACTTTGGGAAAAGACTTGATCCCAACTATTCAGGCTAACACCAACTTTCGCTTTTGACAGATTCTATACTGCATGATAATAACGATTGGTTGGAAAGATAACCCAAATTATGAGTATTATTCTCATATTTTAAAACCCGTTTCCCTTGCCATGCAAAATGTTAGTACATCCGTTAATCACAACAGTTTATAGTACAGCAACACGACGACTAAACTAATCCAGTTAATACTTTTACAAGCCTTTCCTAAATGGTTTTTTTTTTTTAAGAAGCAAAACATACTACCAGAGCACATTCCAACACTTGGATAGGACAACAAGTCCAACTAATCACAAGTGAACTTTCTGACCTAAGAACTTCACAATAGGAAATGTGAATGCTACGAACTATCCCTAAGGACATTCAACCAGTAAGATCCTCATTAAAGATCACTTATAAACATAGGCGCAACAATAAGTGGAAAACTTTAAGAACACCAAAATGAGATTGCTATGCGTTAACATATGTTAAGATTTAATTTTTAAATTTACTAGACAATCTAGTCCGACGAAATCGGATAGGTTAAAGTCTTTTTTTACTTATTTATAATTTTATATTCGTTGTACTTTTTCTTTCGTAAACATACTACCACAGAAAGACACATTCCTCCAACACTTGCAATGATAGGACAACAAGTCCAACTTAATCCACAAGTGAACATTCCTGACCTACAGAACTGGTCACAAATAGGAAATGTGAATGCTACGAGAACTGATCCCTATTGGACAGTTCAACCAGTAAGAGCCTCCTCATTAAAGGAGTCGACTTATAAATCATATGGCGCAACAATAAGTGGAAAACTTTCACTTAGCAGACAGCCTCCAAAATGAGATTGCTATGCGTTAACATATGTTAAGATTTAATTTTTAAATTTACTAGACAATCTAGTCCGACGAAATCGGATAGGTTAAAGTCTTTTTTTACTTATTTATAATTTTATATTTGTTGTACTTTTTCTTTCGTTAAGCTCTACTCGTTCGAGCAAGAAAAGTACCTTCTTTTTAATCCTTAACTAAGGATTCTTTTATTGTAAAAAAACCTTAAAACCAAAAAAAACACCTCTGTAATCACGCGTTAGCATCTTTGTTCAATATAAAGTTTTATTAGAAAAGGTCAAGATTTGTAGCACTTTATTTAAATTTTCAAAGCAATACAATTCAATATAACGAAATAAAGTTTAATCAAGATTCCTGCACAGCTAGACAAGTAAGTACATGCGAGGTAACAATTTTATCTACTATTACAATTTAATTCAAATTCACAATTGCAATTCATATCTTTAAAACAATTAGCATTTTATAAACGAAAAGTACATTACACTATATACCCGCGGCCCCAAGACTCCCTCGATAATACCGACAGTGATAGCGACACGGAAAGTGAAGTGAAATGGCGAGCCGGAGCCCGAGATGAACGGGGGGATGGCCAAAAGAGAATAAAAAGAAATCCCAAGAAAAACAACAACGCATTGAAGATCCTACAGATAAACTCCCAGAGGTCACAAAGGGCTACCACCGAGATTGCTGCATGGGCTGCACAAAATGAGGTGGATATAATGATAGTGCAGGAACCATATGCAGATTAAGGCTGGTCTGACCAGAGATATCCCTAGCCACTTCAAGCCTACTTCCCTGGGCAGCCATCTTTATAATAAGCAACGAGCATGAGACGGTAGAAATACAGACAGTGTATACTGCAAAGGGGGAAATTTTGCTAATCTGAAAAAACTGGATTTCAAAAGTATTCCACTAACGTATTACTGATGTTTCCCAAATACTTTGAAACAGAACTTGATTTAACGTTTGAAGATGTAATAATTTGGTTAATGAGAAGTAATGCAAATCGTCAAGAAGTGCTTCTTAGAGTAGACGTATCCTGAGAGAATGAGAATGTATCCTCAGTTGCCTCTTGCAATGCAGAAGGCAATTATATACCTCCCACTTTGATATTGACAGGTCAATATATGAAAGATAGTTTTGTGATGAACTTCAACCAGGCTCGAGTGTATGTATGAATCAGAAGTCATCATACATAAACGAACTGCTCTTAAAATGGGTCCAAGAGTTTTTCTACCCAAAAAAAAGCTTACAAAGCTCCTTATTTTAGATGGACATAAGTCACATTCCAGTGCAATTGAAGTTTTGGATTTGGCAACAGAAAATGATATGGTACTTCTATGTCTACCAAGCACACCACACAGGTACAAGGTATTTTGTAAACCTTGAAGAACCTACTTTCTTAAGAAACAAAAAACTGGATGATCCAAAACAAAGAGAAAAGTTAACAAGAACAATTGCTTAGTTTATCGGTAACTCATGGGGTAAAGCCACAACTATTGCAAATGTAGCAGGAGGATTTAAAGCATGCGAAATTCCCCTTATAGTTATCTGTGTCCTACCTGTCAAAGTCAAATAGTACGCTTGCAGGTTGCCACCACTGCTACATTTTAGCATTAAAACAATGTCATAACCCAAAAATTTTACAAGTAGCTTTTATCTGAAAATATTCACCTTCCAGTAATATTGTACTTGGACGGGCAAAAGTACCAGCACATTTAAATTTACGAAAAGTTCTTGCTGAAAGAAGGCGGTGCTTTCTCCTGATCACACTTTATGTGACTTTGGATCCAATAAACTAGATAATAACCATCCAATTATATCAAATCCACACCTGCATAAATGCATAGTTTGGATAACGAACTACTTCACCTTGGTGATTACCTAATCGAGTAGGCAAAATTTTGCAAAGATTTTACTACAGTAAATCGTGATAATTATTATCATAAATTATAATAATATCTTATCCACCAAAGAAAACCTCTGCGTCATTAATCATGAGAGTATGAATTAATACCAAAAAAATTAATCAAACCAATGTCTTTTTTATATATTTAAACTTCCTTAACACCTTATAATGTTTTATCGTGTTCTACCTGTCAAATAGTAGGCTTGCAGGTTGCCACCACTGTACGTTTTGGCATTACAACAATGTCATAACCCAAACATTTTTCAAGTAGCTTTTATCTAAAAACACTCGCCTTCCAGTAATATTGTACTTGGACAGGCAAAACTACCAGCAATTTAAATTTACGAAAAGTTTTTGCTGAAAGATGGCGGTGCTTTCTCTTGACCACACTTTATGTTACTTTGGATCTAATAAACTAGACAATAATAATCCAACTATACGAAAACCGCACCTGCATAAATTTTTGAAAATGGTCAACCACAATAACTATTACAATTTGCTAATACGATCGATAGCATCTCAACATCAGTTACATTTATCCTAAATAGTCGCAAAAACGTACACACTTGAAAATGCGTTATTTAATGGATCGTACCGATGTGCAATTTAAAGTGTACCCTGCGCCCAACCTTATTTTATGTTTATAAAACCTCTCCACCGCTTTTGGGATCTTTATCCGGAGTATTGGTGTTTACCTAATCAAGTTGGCAAATAATTGCACTGATTTTACAACAGTAAATCATGTAAACTTTAAATATTATAATCCAACTCCATAATAAATGAAATAATACCTATCCAGAAAAATAAATTAACCTTCATGTTTTTACCAATACCAATTCTTTTATATTTGATGTTTTGCTTAATATTTTGCTGTTGCATTACGTAAATAAACTCTGTATTCTGCTATTATTATAATATTAAATAATGGAATTTGAAACAAAAATTCACACTTAACTTTTTCAGTAATATTAAAAATGACATGAAAGAGTGAAATCCACAATTTTAAAACTTAAAATAATTATAAAAATTTGGGCAGACATCGTTGCCCGTTTTTCAAGATGCTCTAAAATCAATATTTTCAAAAACTTTTTTTAAATATGTGGTCTTACTTCTTTTAATGGTGATAATATCGACTCTCATAAACTTTTTACTGAATAATATATAAGGAATAAATATATATACAGGGTGTCCCCGTGACCGTGAAAACCTCTTAGGTGGTGATAGAGGACACTTTTCTAAGACATATTTTTAAATAAAATTTTTGTCCAAGTCCAAACTCTTGGGGGGTACCTCACTTTAAAGCAATTTTTTCAATTTATGATTTCAAGCGGCCATTGCACCGATAGTTTTAACTTTTTGGGTTTAATGTATTAGAGCTTTTCTATAGAGCATTTGAATATCTACAAATTATGTTATAACCCCTTATCGCCTAGAATCAACAGATTTCGAGTTATGAACTAAATTAAGGGAAAAAATGTCAAAAAATTCCGAGTTTTATTTTTTTTACTTTTCTTACCAACCTCGTATCTTTTAAACTAAACGTCTTAGAAAAAAACTAACGGCCCAAACCTGATAGGAAATTTAACGGGTTACAACGTTGGTCTAATAATTTTTTTTGGGAAACCAACCGTTTTCACATAAATTACGAAAATAATGAACAAGGTGTAGGTTAAAAAAATAAATAAATTCGCAAAATTCTAAAAATCTCAATTTGACTTTTTGTTTTAATGTCAAAACGCATTGTAGCCTTTGACGTTTGAGTGACATTGTTAAAAAGCGCATTTATTTATCGTTAATTACTTCGTTAATTTATATTGTTAATTAATTTGTTTTATTAGCTCTAATCGTAATTTCTTTCCGTGTTTTATTTAAATCAATATTATATTATATTCAAACTCGAATATGCTGATATGCATTTTCTATACGGCTATTGCAATGGAAATGCATCGGCAGCTAAAAGAGAATACCAAAGAAGATATCCACAAAGAAGGCTTCCAGATGCAAAAGTCTTTTCTAGGATACACGGGTTTGTATAAAAATTATTAAACTCATCAAGGTGCATTGAACAATAAATTATGTAAAATAAATCCCTGTAGATACTTAACGGAATTTGGAAGATTCCCAAATACGTTTAAAGAAAGAAGTCGGCATGCTGTCGATGAAGGCGATTTACCAAACAGTCAAGACGTTTTGGATATAGTAGAAAACAACCCGGCAACTAGCATCAGAAAATTGGAAGCTGAACTAGAAATATCTAAACACAAAGTTAGTCAAATTAAATATTATTTTTAATAAATTTGTTTAAAAATTATGAAAGATAATTTCGACCGTTTACAATTATTATTAGATATGGAAAATTTTACATAAGTACCAGTACTACCTGTACCATTTATATCCGGTGCATGTATTGGAGAATGCAGATTATGGACCGAGGTTAATTTTTTCCAACTACATACGTGAGCAAGCAAATCCACAAAGATTTGTTGGAAAAATTCTGTTTACCGACGAGGCGCAGTTTACAAGAGATGGTATAAACAATTGTAGAAATGAACATCGATGGGCAACAGAAAATCCCAGGGAAAAACTTGAGACAGGACATCAGCGACATTTCAGTGTGAACTGTTGGTGTGGAATTTTAGGAAACCGAATTATAGGTCCTTATTTTTTTCCACAAAACATAAGACTTACAGCTGCCGGATACCTAACATTTTTAGAAGAAAATCTTCCATTATTGCTAGATGATGTTCCACTGGCATCGACACATGGAATGTGGTTCCAGCATGATGGTGCGCCGGTACATTTTAGACCCCAAGTACAAAATTTTTTAAATAATGCATATCCAGAAAAATGAATAGGCAGAGGAGGATTTATCACTTGGCCGGCACGATCCCCGATTAAACACCTCTAAATTATTTTTAGGAGTGCCCTTAAAGCTATAGTTTACAGCGATAGAAGAAATCCCGAAACTAGAGAGGAATTAATGGAAAGAATACAGATAGGTGTGACAGAACGTACTGAAAGAAGCTCTATTATAAATAATACCGTGCAACACATTTTGAAAAGAGCACGTATGTGTGCTGAAAATGAGGGAGGCCATTTTGAAAATTTATTAAAATTTTGTGAATTTATTTAGTTTTTAACCAACACCTTGTTCATTATTTTCGTAATTTATGTAAAAACGGTTGATTTCCCAAAAAAAATTATTAGACCAACGTTGTAGCCCGTTAAATTTCCTATTCGGTTTGGGCCGTTAGTTTTTTTAAGACGATTTGTTTAAAAGATACGGGGTTGGCAAGAAAAGTAAAAAATAAAACTCGGAATTTTTGACATTTTTCCTTAATTTAATTCATAACTCGAAATCTGTTGATTCTAGGCGATAAGGGGTTATAACATAATTTGTAGATATTCAAATGCTCTATAGAAAAGCTCTAATCCATTAAACCCAAAAAATCAAAAATATCGGTGAATGGCCGCTTGAAATCATAAATTGAAAAATTGCTTTAAAGTGAGGTAACCCCAAGGGTTTGGACTTGGACAAAATTTTATTTAAAAATATGTCTTAGAAAAGTGTCCTCTATCACCAACTAAGAGGTTCTCCACGGTCACGGGGACACCCTGTATATAAATTATCAATATACTATAACTATTAGCTAATAGTTAGTTTTTCTTCAAAAATAATCGACAAATGTTCAAATGTATCATGTTGTAAAATTAAGCATGGTACGTTATCTGTACTCTATTTTTAACCTTGGTTGCTTTTATCGCCAAATAACATTAGTATTTGCTACCTTAAACAATAATGAAATTTACCACAAGCGTCGTCAAGAAGCTATAAATTCACATGATGTGAATGTCTTAATTTTGTGTGATGATACGGTACAACAACCGTGATCTTGTGGTTGTTTTCATCTTTGTTTAATCCAAAAACATTATTTGGATTCAATTTTTCAAATTTATTAACTAATATCAATTAATTTGATTGGAAAATCTATTCCAGTAAAATTTAAATTTTCAAAATAATCTTTATATGAATTTGGATTTATCTCCGGCCCCATTGGTTTGCATAAAGCAGCCAAAATACAATATGCAAAGCAATAATCATCGAGATTTTTTATATTTAGGACTGCTCGCTTAACTGCAATAGATTTTGTGCGTATTGTTATTCCCTCCCATTAGTGGATTAAATTTATTTCCATGTATATAATCTCTTTAAGACTCCATCCTGAATCTCTTTCTTGAAATTATTAGTCATCAGAGTAACCTTTACAATGTGATTATCGTTATCACATACTAACATTAGAAAATACTTACGTTATCTCATATACATTAATTATTAACATTAAAACCTATAAATATTCAAACAAACCCAATTTTAGTTTAGTTTTAGATTTCTTTATGTTATTATAATTTGTATTTCTATTTCTCATATAAATACTTTTTAAAAATATCAAAACTAGTGTTTGATAGTATTTAATAATGTACATCAACAAAGGTTTTGTAAATTGGTATGCCATTTTAATTTCAAACTTGCACTAATTAATAAATTCGCTGAGAAGCTTTGATTGTGTTTGTCAGTTTAAAAATTTAATTGTTATAATGAATTCCTTCTTCGTTACAATTTTATATAATATTCGTGAGCTGTACCTAATATTTTGCACCTATTTCTTATTGGTTAATTATCACATTTTAATTACAATTTAAAATAAGTGGGTTACCTTAACCTAACATCGGATTTAAATTGCTTTTAGAAATTTCACCCACATACATGCAGTAAGAAGGAACTGCTCTTAAACAAGGGATACCAAAAATATGACCCCACTAAATTACAAGCAAAAATAATATACATATAACTCACCCCTATACAGATGTGCTGAAGTGATCCATTTATTCGTTTCCAGCAACAAAGGAGACTGGTAGATTAGATGGTACAAGAACTTCTCCTTTTTCTTAAGTCGTTAACTTGATCCTCGTGATCCTTTTATAAGTAAATTTTCCTGGCTAATTATTTTAGTGGATAAGAACTGCATTCCGAGTAAATATGGCCAAAATAAAGGTTTTACTGTGTACGGCCTCAAACCAGGTACCAAGGTCTGGTAGTAGACGCATCCAAGTGCCATGGCACGATCTTCCCCAAACAAAGCTGCAAAATACGAATTTAATTGTAAATGAAAAGTATTGCCCATATTCACATGCAAGCAGTAGGGAATAATTGAAGAGTGTTGATGCAAAATATAATGTCAACATTTTATAATTTTTCAGCAGAAACAAAAACTGTATTTCTATTTTAATTAATTGCAGCTGTTTTAATAAAAATTTACACCTACTGGCAATATATTCATATAAAATATATACGTAGTATTATATATTAAAGGATTTATGCCTTTATTCACGGATCTATAATTAAAGACGTGAACTGATGAGCTATGTTTATACCGCATATAAATGTTCCAAAAGTGTTGGGGTGCGAACGTGCATAAGAGAAGTTCCGACAGATAGAAAACAAGCAAAAATAATGTAGAAATATATAACTCACCCTCAAACAGATGTTCAGAAGTGATTCTTGTAGTCTTTGTGCTACATTTCCACCAAGTAAAGTTCATCAATAGAGTACGTGGTAGAAGAACCATCTTCCAAGAAGTTAACTCGATATCAAGTGTTGTGAATTTCTTTAAAAGGAAGCTTTCCTAGCTCATTTCTTCGGTAGATGAGCACTGCCTTCCGATGGAAAATTGCCAAAATAAAGGTTTTACTCCGGTTGGTTTCAAACTGGGTATCTCTGCTTGGTAGTGGAGACACCAAAGTGTCATTGCATAATAGTCCCCAGATAAACCTGCAAAATACAAATAGCAATTACAATGTAGCTAAGAGTTGAATAAATAAAACAGTAAAAGTGGTACCTGCACGATACAAGTGAGATACGATAAAATACAATAACAAAACAGTTACTCAGGGTAATTCTAAATATGTGCAAAGCACAACTGATTAATAACAATTTATCACACAAAAGTTACATACCGTTGCAATAAAAAGTTTGCATTTTCGGGCCACACATTTGACCGCAATTTAAAAAGCATTATTCAAGTGCATTACAATACTTGCAGTTATAATATCAGAGATTGGCTCAAATCCTTGTTAATTCAGTTATTAGATCACTTATCTGTAAAAAAATTTACATCGTTAATAAAATTGCGAACAATCAAAAATGATGTTTGAGGTTAAGTCCCCTTTTGCTGTATTGGAATTCTCCAAAAATAATAAAAGAAAAGCTTACTTGAAACAACAATGTTTTAACAGAAAGAAAATTAATTATTATTACATGCATAATCAAATTATGATATTATAAAGTTGAGGATAAAAATATTGATCAAATGACAGGTGTGGCCTGCTAATGCGCCTGCGCGACATGCCAAACCCAAACTATCTATAGGGTGTTTCAAAATAATAAGTATTGTAGTAAGTTTTACAAACTACTTTTTATCTATTACAAAAATTTTCGTTTTGTTTGTAATTTGATCATTTTCTTTTCCTGAATCGGCTGTATATTATTCATTGCAATACTGTTTTGCGATTTGAACATTGAATTTTACTGTCGAGGCATTATAAGAAAAAAAAAACACAAATTGTTACTAAGGAACAGCAAACTTGGTTACAAATTTCTAATTTTCTAATTAAAAACGAATAATGAGCGTAGTTAACAATCAAACAACCAATAACCAATTTTAGGAAAAAAATAGTATTGCATCGGCTTGATGTATTAAAATTAATTAAGAAGAATCATTTTCTAGTAGGAACTTACTGACCGATCTCTATATAGGATTTTAAAATTTAAAAAATTTTAATTACCAACCAAAAACATTACAGGGAAGTCGCGATAATGTGAATAAACTACGGGCATAATTGAATTATATTTGGATTGAATTAAATAAAACAATATTGAATTGCATGTCCTCGGCCCCCCACATTTCAAACTTTTAATTCAAAAAAGTCTAAAGCGATTGTGCATCTTTTATTTTCTTTTGTACCTCTTTTGTTTTTGAATTATTTGAAAAATTAGTTGCGACAGAGACTGGCAAAAATGAATTAATTACTCGTTTAACATTAAGGGGTTATACGCAGTCAGGATTTTCAGAAAAATTTATTTTTTCATTTCATTTTCGCAATGTACATATATTTAAGTATATGCCTAGAACATTTCATGTCAATCCAACAAATATTCTCAATGTTACACACATATTTGTAAAGAAGTCCCAGAGCGTTTGAAAGTAGGTAGAGCAGAGGCCAAAAAGGCAACTCTTTACCTAGAATGCTCCTCCTTTAATTAACCCTTCTATTGTATTCCGATACATTAAGTGACAATGTAGTAATGTTATTTTTATACCTACGAAATTAATACTTCTTATCTGTAAAGTGATTTTGAAATTTTGAACGCGTTTTTTTCAAAACTGTATTTCTAAAGTCGGTGAGCAAGATTTCTTTGAAACGGCCCAACCAATCAGTCTTAAATTTTTATACAAGCTTTATAAATATATTTTTTAGTAATTAACCACAGGTTTTCTCTCACCGATAAATATTTTCCATTTTATAAACAATTTGAGACTAAAATTCGAAATTTTTATTTTACAAAGACGTTAAAATTAATATCTTGCTTATTCCTTCGATTAAATACTAAATAATATTTTATAGTAACAAAATCTTTTTGGTTTTTTTCATTTTAGATGAAACAATCTAGAGACATCTTGCTCACTCTGCAAGACAACTTTTTTTAGAAGAGCTCTCGGAGATCGGCTATAGCAGCTTTAAAAATCATTCACTATATGCCTGTTTCTCAAATCATTACTTTTAACAAATAAAAAATATCAAAATGGAGTTAAAAGTTACCACAAAATGTATAATAAATTTATACGTTAGTAAATTAAAATGTCTGTTCCGGAAAAATTCTTGAAAAATCGCTTTTTTCAGTCTCCTGACTGCGTATAACCCCTAAAACGAATTATAAAATTTTGGTTTTAATTTAAAAGGAAATCTTTATAAATGTTATCGGTTATACGTACAGGTAATATTTCTTTATAAATTCGGAGCGCCTCATACTTTTGGTAAAAACCTGGGGTGACTGACTACATATTTGAGCACAGCTGTATTTCCTGAAAAAGATTTCAAATAAATGACAATAGTAAACTGTTTTTAAAAGTAAAACTAACCAGTAACAGTCTGTCAGTACATATATTGAGTAGTGGTTGATAATCCTCATCGGCACTGGATCGAAAATTCTGACAATCTAAAAAATCAAGAAATTATATTTCTATTTTTATTTATAATTTTGCCCTAATTGTATTAGGACAAAAACAGTCTCACGCCCCCCTCCCCCTAAGCCTTTTCTAAATGCACGAAAACAAAAAAGGTACAAGCAAAAAATAAAAATACATAATTATGCACAAACGATTAAGATGATTTTCGATATAAAATTCGAAATGTAGAATAGTTCCCTACCCTCAGCTAAATTTTTAAATGACTCAGAAACAAAGAAGTAGAAACAAAAATAAAATTTGAAATAGGGGGGCTACCTATAATATTGACTGTTAAAATAAACTTTTGTTGTACTGACGTGGACAACTTACTACAAAATTTAAAAACACTAAAGCACACGTATTGGATATTTAAAAAATGTAGGTTGTTTAACCAACAATTTGAATGGTTTATTTTAGGTTTTTCTTCTAAAGTTAATAAAACGTACAAGAAAGGAAGAATTGTTTAATTTAACAAAATCAAAGATAGTAAACAGGTGTTGTGACATTTATTCTCAATTCCTTATCAGAACAAACACGTAATAAAAATTAAAAAAACAATGCAAGTAACATTAGCAAGTAGCTGAAGGCTTATTTTTATGTGCATTTCATGATCGACTTTAGTGAATGGAAAAGATTTATAATTGGGAAAATAGGTACATTTGATTGCATCTACCGCCCACCCACCGGATAAACCTTGCCAGACTCGGAACTTCTTGATTAGCATCACAAATAGATCTGGGAAAATAAATCCTAAAAATTTTCACTAGTTCCCCTATCAACAAAAGAAGGAGGCTAAACATATGGGACTCATATTAAATACAGCAGATATAGCAGCCCTAATTGCAAAATATGACCCCACTAAATTACAAGCCAAAATCACTCACCCTCAAACCAACATTTAAAAGCATTCATGCAGTTTTTGTGCTACATTTCTTCTAAGTCATTAACTCGATATCAAGTGTTATGGGCCTCTTTATAAAGAAGCTTTCCAAGCTAATTACTTCGGTGGATAGGCACTGCCTTCCGAGAGAAGATTGTTAAAATAAAGGTGTACTCCACCTAGTTTCAAACTGGGCACCATCGCATGGCAGTGGATAGATCCAAGTGTCATTTCATAATCTTCTCCAGATAAACCTACAAAATACAATATTAATTATAATCAAGATTAACGTCCATATTCGTATACAATTACTAAAAAATAGTTAAGAGTTGAATAAATGAAACAGTAAAAATCTGCAAATATTCCTGCATTTACTTTGCCGAGTATATAAATCCAACAACTAAAAAATACAATAACAACACAATTACTCAAAATAGTTCTAAATTTGTTAAGCGTTAAATAAAAAAGTTACATACTGTTGCAATACGAAGGTTGCAGTATTTTCGAGACTCACATTCGACTTCGGTTTAAGGATCATTACTCGGAAAACTTACAGATATAATATTAGAAATTGGCTCAAATCCATGTTAATTCAGTTATTAGATCATTGATCTGCACAAAAATTTATATCCTGAATAAAAATTCTACAATCCAGAAAATTGTTCGAGGTAAAGAATTTGAATCTCCAAAAATGCTAAAAAAAAGTTTATACTTGGAACAACAATGTTTTAATATAAAGATTATTAATTATTACCTGAATAATCCAATTGTGAAATTATAAAATTGACGATAAAATAATAATGATCAAATGACAGGTGTAGCCTGCTCATGCGCCTGACGCGACATGCGAACCTAAACTATCTACTGGGTGTTTCCAAATAATAAGTAATGTACAAAATTTTTTCAAATAAATAGCAGTGTCATAATTTGAATGTGGAAAAAATATAAAAACCTTTAAGTAAATTTTGGAAATAGTCGACCTGCATTATAAATTGAAAATGAAAATGAAGAAAGAACCTCGACTATATTTTTTTGTTCAGTTTTTACAAACTTCTGATTATCTAAAAGAAAATAATTGACGTTTTGTTTGTATTTAGGTAATTTTCTTTTCTGAAATGGGCTGCAGATTGTTCATTACTGCACTATTTTGCGGTTTGAACACTGCATTTTACTGCCCAGGTAGATTTACAACAGAAAATAACAAATCGTCACTAAGCAACAGCAAACTTTATCTAACCTCATAGCAGTGGCGTAACTAACAGTGTTCCGCTGAACAAAAGATTCTTCAATATTATGTAGGTGTAAACATAAATATTAGTCATTCCATACCAAATCAACCAAGAATTTTCATCAATCTCTTCGATTTTGCTCAAACTTGATATAATTATTGCAAGCTACACCAAATAAGCATACCCGCACTTTTTTATTTATTCGTAAAGTGATCCGTTCATGTTGTACGGCCTTCCAAAACATCCAAATTTTGCTTGTAGAGCTTAACTAAATTATTTCTTCTCGCTGAACCGTTGCGCTTAGAGACACGACTTTTTTAAAATGTAGTTATTAAGGTAGTTGCAGCGATCCAGTCTAGTTTTTGAGTGACTAATGCATAAAAAATTATTATCAATGCTTTAAAAATTGTGATAATGGTATTGCAAATTATAATATTAAAAACGAATGTGTGAGGATTAAGAATCGATTGTTTTATTTAAACATATCGATTTATTCAAGAATTTACAATAACTCATTTGACTCATGGATCATTTACGATGTTTCAATTTGGCAGCGCCGCAATAAGTTATAATATAAATTATTAATCTAGCACCCTTTCTTAAATTAAATAATCAAACGTCAAATATATTTAAATAGTATTTTTTGCTCACGTAACGGGCAATTCATTACAAGATGAAATTTTTATCAACACCGTAACCCTACACATTTTGCAATGAATTCTAAAAAGTACGCTTTTGGAAACCTCAACTCTTTTCGTAATACTTTGTGTAGAAAAGAATTTATAATAGGCTCATGCGTAACTATCTAGCGTCCGACCTCATACACACGTGATGGTTGAATCGAATCCCATAATTTCCAATTTTTTTTCTATTGAAATTAATTTTATTTTCTATTAAAATTCATTTTATATTTTTTATTAAAATTGACACTGACATGAAACTTTTTAATTTATGCGACGATGCCAAACTTATACGGTTCTTCAGAAATCAAATTGCATCATATTCAAAAATTATTTACGGACAAACCAGATGGTCAAAATTTTAATTTTTTTTGGCATTTTGTAAGATGTTATCCTACATGTAGACTAATTTTATGTGTCTGACATGGGCATAACTATTTTATTTTACGGAAATTCTAAACTTTACTGAGTTCCTATGCTTTTACATGTTAAATTCACAAATTTCAAATCTGATTATCTCGCAAGGTACACGGTCAATCTTTTTCAAATTTGTTTTACAATTATGATAAATCATTAACTTTATATTTTGTAATTTTCATATTTTGACATGGATTTGAGAAAATGCCAATGGAGCGCTGCAACCACCTTAAAAGTGCCTTTTCGGTCAGTTTATCTGGGTAAATAATTGAAGTCATAAAATAGGGACCCAGTTCAAATTTGAACTTTAATTGGCTCTCCCAAAAACGTTTAATTTCGAATTTGAAAAAGAAATGTTGTTTCGATTATTCGATTATATATGATGGTGCATCAAAAATGATAGTGGTACAAATAAAAATAAATTATGTACAAACGAATCACACACAATCAAGACCATTTTCGATTCAAAAGTCAAAACAGGAAGAACATAGTATATCTCCCCTCCGCGCCTAATTTATTAAGTAATTAGCAAACAAAAGTGGTATAAACGAATAAAATGTTATACAAACAATAACCAGAAATCGATTATCTGTAATCTCGTTTAACTCTTATTTTTCTTAAAAATCACGAAACGTGAAAAGGGCAAACGAAAACAAAGTTCACACAAAGATGTAGGAACAATGTTATATAATATACATATAATATACCTGTGACCGACCGTCGAGAACCTTTGAGGTGGTGATAAAGGACACTTTTTAAGTCAAATTTTCTAATAAAATTTTGTCCAAATCCAAAGCATTGGGGTTTTCTTTTAAAGCAATTTTTGAATTTCTGATTTCAAACGCCCATAGCTTCGATATTATCTATTTTTTAGACTTAATTGATTAGAACTTTAAGGTAATCATGTAAAAATTTTACACGACGATCAATTTGAATCGCTAACATATCCATCGAAACATCATCAGATAGGTAAATTATTTTTTAATAGATAAAAAGAAGTTTGCAACATCTGTCTGCATTACTCATTATTTTGAAGCATCCTACACATGGCTTATTATTACATTTGCTGCGTCGCGTCGTCGGGCGCATGAGCAGGACCACAGCTGTCAGATTTGATAAAAATTATTTTATGATCAACTTTATAATTTCATAATTGAATTATTCAGGTAATATTTAATTTACTTTCTTTAAATATTGTTGTTTGCAATAAAATTTTTGTTAGCATTTTTTGGAGAATTTAAATACAACAAAAGGCGAATTAACCTCAAACAATATTTTGGATTGTTTGCAAGTTTGTTCACCATATAAATGTATGTACAGATAAGCAATCTAATAACTGAATTCGCATGGATATGAGCCAATTTTTGATATCATAACTGCAAGCATTGTATTGCACTCGAATAATGCTGTTTAAATCAAGGTCAAATGTGAGAATACTGGCAACTTCTTATTGCAACAGTATGTAACTTTTTTATTTAACGCTTAATTTGTGTCATAAGTTGTTAATCATCATATGTGCTTACTAGGACTGTCGAGTAGGTAACTGTTTTACTATTGTATTTTGTAGTCGTTGCTTTATGTACTCGGCTAAGTAAGTGTAGGAATATAATTTTGATTTAATTAAATATATATTTTGCAGGTTACAATCGAAGACGATTGTAAAATGACACTTGGGTGTGTCCATTACCAATCAGGGATACCCAATTTGAAACTAGGCGGAGGAAAACTTTTATTTTGGCAATCTTCCTTCCGAAGGCAGTGCCCATCCATTGAAGTAATTATCTAAGAAAGCCTCTTTATAAAGAGTTCCACAATATTTTATTTCAAGTTAACGACTTCAAAGAAGATGGTTCTACTAACACTTACTCTACAGGAGACCTTTGTTTGGTGGAAATGTAGCAGAATGACTGTACGAATCACTTCTGAACATATGTTTCAAGGTGAGTTATATGTACATTATTTTTTATGGTAATTTAGTGGTCTCATATTTTTGTAATACATTTTTCACAAACGGACCACAATCAACTGACCATATTATATTTTTAGATGTATAATAAAAATGGACAAGTAATTAATATAAAAAATGGTATTTCTCGTTGAATCTCTCCTTCATTCAATTCTATTCCAAATTTCAGGAGGTAGGTTATTTAACTCATTTATTTTAAATTGTTATTAAAATGTGATCCTTAATCAATAAGAAACAAGTGCAAAACTTTGCAAATATAGCTCACGAATAAATAAAATTTTAACAAAGAAGGAATTCATTATAAGAATTAAATTTTTAAACTGACAAACTCAATCAAACCTTTTCAACAAATTTATTATTTATCGCTAGTGTGAAATCAAAATAGCACACCAATTTACAAAAACTTAGTTGATTTATATGAAGCTTGGTGATGGTATGTTTCTGGGAGGCATTGATTACGAAAATATGAGTTAAAATTTTCGAAATTTAAAATCGCAGTCAGCGAATCAGCGTTTTTACTGTTTCAAGTATGTAATCAAATTCATTCTTAATTATTCCTTACTGTTTGCATACGAATATGCGAGATGATCTAGATTGTAATTAAATTTGTATTTTGCAGCTTTATTTGGGAAGATCATGCAATGGCACTTGGATGTGTCTACTAAAACTTGATTCTGGCTCCATCTTCACTATTATTCTTAAGAAGGCAGTACATCTACCGAAGTAATTAGCTAGGACAACCTACTTACAAAGAAACCACGATATCGAGTTAACGACTTAGGAGGAAGAAGAAAGTTCTGCTGTCACAAAATCTATCTGTGACTATTGTTTGTTGGAAATGTAGCAGAAGGAATGAATGGATCACTTCAGCACATCTGTTTAGGGGTGAGTTACGTAGAATAAAGTAAGGTAATGTGATATTTTAGAAAAACTATTGCTACTAGACTCGAAAAATAGTTATTTCTATTCTTAAAATCAGGAGGTAATAATCACGGATGTATAATTAAAAAGACTACAAGTCTATCACGTGCAGATGATGATGATGATAATTAAAAAGGTGTGCTGTTGACATATTGCGAGACTGAGATAGAAAACATCATCTTCTACGTGATGCAAATATCGTGGTTCGTGATATCGTGATTCAAGCGTTGACTTAATTACAACTTAATCTTTGTTAGTATCTAATGCACAAATTTCTTTAAAAAACAAAATATTTTAATAGTTTATGTCCGATGTAATTTTGATTTTTTCTTATCGACAGCTGATTTTTTTTTTAATTTGTCTTGTTCTGGTCTATAAAATTGTTTAACTCGCATGGTTCTTTGTTATTTTGTGTTGTATTAACATTATCTCCAAGTTATTAATAAATATTAAATTGCCTCTAAGTACCTACGAGATTAAAGCAATTTATTGCATTTCTAGTTTAAATTAGGTTTTGAATTACCTCAAAATCTGTTGTTTTGAATAATTTCTTCACAACTACGTCGTCTGTTTAGTACATTAAATAAATTATTTATTCTTCTAGTAAAGGCAATTGTACAGTTAACGTTTTTAAATCTATTGTAGCGCTTCTGGTAGTACACCAAGCCATCAGTAACAAAATTGCTATAAGCCTGAAACGAAATGGACAGTTATTACAAATAATAATATATATTGTTAGGTGAGATTACCCAAGTTATTAGTCTTACCCACATTTTCATAAAACCATTCGATTTTAAATGCATTTTAGTTAATTTTGGGTACATTCTTGCATTATTTCCTTGCCTTTCATCTACTTCAAGGAGTATTTTAAAATACTCCCAAAGTATTCTACCTTCAGCTATCTACAATAAAGAAATTATATATTATTGTGTGTGTTTTCTTAATGAATGCCTTCCCTGATGAATACATACTACGAGAGCTCTCCTTTAAAAAATCGATTTCTTAAGCATTAAGATGAGGAGTATTGGCGAAAAAATAAAGATGTTTTGAATCATCCATAGGGTGGATGACTTTGTTATTTGCCTTTGATAACTTCCCCGAAATTCCAAACTCCATCCACAACTTTCTATTTGTAGCTGCCCCATCACAGACCATGCGGTGAACTTCTGCTCAACAATTTTCCAACTCTTTAATAATTTCTAAAACTAATTGAGCAAGACGTGTTCCGTTTGTTAGTCGAATGTCGCATTTCTTAAATCCGTTAACAGCATTTGTCATTATTCCAGCTCTTAAGCAGGTTTTATGAAAAAGTTCACCAATATTTTTGTCTCCAATTAGCTGTTCCGGGTTGTTAACAAGAAACAAATCGCACTCTTGGTTAAAATAACTTTCGGAAGGTCCAAAAAATGTGTGGTGTGAGGTAGAAATCCTACCATAATTATTCCATTCTCCTTATAGAAAGTTATTTTTGTTAAAAAGATGTGAGATGAGCGATTGTCTACTAAAACGAAAGCAATTGTTGCTTGGGGCTGTCGAGAGGTGATCTTTTTGTCAAGACAGAGTTTATATAAATTCATACAAATTATAAATGATAATTCACATAACGAGATTGTTTTTATTTCTTTCCTGCAATGCTGATTAGTTCTTGTTGATTGATAGCCCTGTCAGGAAAACATTAAATAAATCAGATAGATAAAATATCGTCGCTGTCAAGTCAAAATCTGCTATGAGGAAAATGCAAATTTTAGAGGAGGTAGAAAAAACTTAATAATTTTGGTACTGTTGGTAATAACATCTACTTTTCTTGTTTTTTTCATAAATGTCCTTAACAAGTTATTAGTTAAACTATAACAGTTTGCGGTAATTGTTTATTTGTAAACTTTATAACAAAAACATCTCTTTCTATTACACATAGCAGCTTTACACTGGAATATACGCCACATAGCAGATTACAAAATGTACTAGTTTTTTATAAAAAAGGGTTACAAAACAAACTGAATAAAATTTTTGGTAATTAACAAAGTAAATGAAATTCTTAGAATAAACAAATTAAATAAAATTCTAATAGTAATGTTTCAATAAAATACGTATATCATAAAATTGATATAATTTAAATATTACAAAAAAGGTTACAAAAATTCAAATTTGTGAAAACATACACTTACTCACTTTGGAGTGAATCATAAAATGGATGATACTCGATAGGAAGAAATGGTTTCAGTTGCTGTAAATGACGTATCTTATCAGCTTTGAGTTTTTGGTTCATTATAAAGTGGTGCCAAAAGTTCACGAGGTTTATTTGGACGTCTTTGTGGAAGAATCATCCAATCTTCGGGGTGTCTGAGTTTATATTTTATCTCACCAGATGGTAGATATTGGAGAGCTCTTAAATCGCAAACTGTAGGATCTCCAGCTCGCCGTCCAGGCCTGACAGACGCGAGATTACACTTTCGATCGTCATAGTTTTTAAAGAATGTGTGATCAATTTGAAACACTTGATAAGGCTGTTTTGGCCTAGCGGCTCGCATCCTATTTATGTAATCTCCAGGACTACAGATTGGGGGCTTAAAAAGTGCTTCCAGCGTAGAGTGCACACTATCCGCTTCCATCATTGTGTGTCCCTTTTCTAGAAACAATTGTTCAATAATAATATTCTTCTCAACAGCGATGTTTGAGAGCTCACTTGCTAATACGCGATTTCGGTTCTGATAATTGCAACCATCTGATATTAAAACAATTTCTGCAAACCCACTTCTGACGTTAGTAATAAAATCGGCAATACATGATACAAATTCGTTTGAAGTAGTAGAACCCTCACCTTCGTGCCAAACGTATAGATAAACTTTCCCATCATGCAAACTATAAATTGTAAAATCATGTACCTGTAGCTTTTGAGAATAATAAATTTTGGAGACTTGAAGTTTTGGACAAAGAAGTACACTTTGAAGATCCATCGTAATGACTAGCTTGTTACTAGTCGCTTCATTTTTCGCTTTTTGCTTTGCGTCTCTTGCTTCTTGCTGTTTTATTCTGTGAGCATTGTAATCTTCTTGATTCAGATTTCCAGCGTTGTATTCGTAACAAGTATCACATAGATCCTTTCGAGGCATGTGTATAGAAATCTTTTCCTTGTCTAGCACTTTGCAGAATGTTATACGAGATGGAATGTACTTTTTATTATGCTCCTTGCACCAGTCTTCAAAGACCGAATACATGTGACTTTTAGATAGGAATGTAGATTCCACGTACGTTCTATTGGATGTACTCCTACAATAGTGGCTTGGAACTTTTGGGACAAGTGCCAGCCATTCAGTAATTGTAGAAGTTTTCTCTTTATTTTTCTTAGTTAAGACAGTCTCAGAAACACCAGGGTTATTGTTATTTTCAAATGTTGAAAACTTGAATTCATCCAGCGATTAAAGGTGTCTCTACCTAATGCAAAAGTGTTTAAAAAAATGGTTCTACAAACGCGAATTTTTATGCCTTCTCCATTGTGCAAGTAGCAATCAAATGCAGCTTTTTTTCTAGAGCTTTCATTATACATTCTGCGTTTGTACGGATTTCGCTTATCAATCAAACCTAATACGTAGGTGCGTTTTGCATTCCAAGAATTTATTGACCAGAATTCTTTGAATTTTGCCTCTCGAATTTCTTCTGTGATTTGTGCACAAAGTAATGTGCGACTAGTGTCATTATTCAATTTAGATTTTACATTAGACGGACGTGGATTAGTAGCTGTATGATTACATCGATTTGTCATCTTTCTTGATGGTCTCGTAATTTCTTGGTATGTTTTCGCTGCTGTTCTTAGTACGCCTTTGTATTTTCGACCGCGTACTCTACATTCCATATTAACTCGTCGATTTTCTCCTTGCTTATACCGCTTTTTATTATTAAATTGAACATTCTCTTCATCAGAAGACTCATTTTCTTCTTGTGGAATCCAATCAGAATCGTTTTCATGATTGTCAGTAATGTTTTGATTTTGATCAGAAATGTTCATATCATTGTTTTCTTTCAATATAGTTGTCTGGTTAAGACGTATTTCTGGGTGATCAAAACCATGATCAGAGTTAGTAATCTGGTTCAATAGGTCTTGCCGTTGGTCATTTATTAAAACTTCTGAAGAAACTATTAAAGTGGAGTTATTTTCTAGCGCGTCAAAATGACTTTCAAAGGTATCATCTAAGATAATATCGTTATCGAGAGCTTCTATTAAATCATCTTCTAAGCTACAGTTTTTGTTTTCAATATTAGCTTCATCTAGATAAAATTGAAAGTAACTATCATAAAACATTATTCTTTAAAATTTATGAGATATGAATTACCTTCAGCCCGCACCTGACTCATAATGAATTGGGTCCTGGTTAATCCGCCAAACATATTGAATAGAAATCAAATCTAAACCAATTTAAATACCGTTACATGCTAGTAAATTACTCTAGTTAGATTCTAATATTATGTTTTAATATTTACTTCTAATTTTTTATGAAGAAATTGGTACTTTAGGAAGATCAAAAATTTACATGAAAAGTAAGGTTAAATTTTAGAACTCGGCTAGTTATAAATTAAATATTAATAAAGGACAGTGATATCAAGAGTATCTACTTACCGAAAATGCGGCCACTTATTATAATTAAAAATTAGATTTTAAGTATTGATTAAAGTAATAGAAAATGGTACAAACACACTAAACACAACGAAATTAATTTCGTGTTATTTTAGTATAGAAATCGGCTATGTAGGTAATAATTTCAGTTGATGAGTAGCGCTACCTCTATAAAACCTGACATGCGCGTTTGATACCACATAGCAGAAATTTTTAACATCTATTCACATAACTGATTTCTGCAACGCGATTTCCGGCGGTTTTTGAATAAAATTCACATAACTGATTCAATGGGGATGTAGGCTTGTTAAAATCTGTCATGTAAATATAAAATGTAAAATTACAAAAAATTCCACATAGCAGATTTTGACTTACGCGACGATAGTAAACCTTTTATCTACCTATTGAATTAAAATTATCTCAAAGATTCATATGAAAATTAATACTAATTCAAAAATTTAACTTAAAATTGTTTTTTAAGCCTAGCAATCAATGTCTTAAATTTTCTTATGCCCGAGCGATATTTTTTACTGTGCGTTCACATGAAACGTTATTTAGTATGTCACCTGACTGACAAAACCAAAGTTCATTCACCAAAATGTCGTTTATATGAAACCGTTTGGTTTCATCAATAAAATCAATATCGAACTTGTATTGTTTCTGCCAGTACCCAAAAATTAATTTGTTGTAATTATTTTAATACAATTGCCTTATTTTTCTATTGATACGATGAATTATGCCTTTTACACAGCGGCTGCCACCAAATTAAAAAATTCTATAGATGTTTGAAGTGGCCTCGTTATCTGGGCCCCCGGAGGAATAATGCCATAATCGCTTGTTGTGAAAGGTCGGCAAATTTGTTAGCTAAAAAATACAGCCTTCTGGAATTTACTTAGAAAAGATCAACGATTGAATCTTTTTTAGATGACATCGAATGTAGACAGTGCTGTCATCACCCATGATTAGGAAAATCATAGATCTGATTTCTTCTTCAGAAACAAAATTCGCTGAAGCGTCGATAAGTACCAAGAGGTTGCAGAACCTATCAAAAAACTGTGTATTTAGTATTCCTGAAGGAATTCTAGCCAAGTTGAGCTTGTACGCAAAGCCGTCAGATGTGATAAAAACCATATTTGTGTATTTATAAAATATAATGTAATAAATAAAACCTCGCAAAAATATTGAAGTCGGAAGTTATTTCCAATCAGCTTCGTAATGAACCGTTAGCAAGTTACTAATACTTTTAATTTTGTCTTTTTTTTTAGAGTAACCTCAATTTCCTCAATTTAAAGTTGATGGAAATTCTTGTTATTATTCATCATAAAGGAGAAGAGCACTGGTATGTTTGATAAGGCTTTCCTGTATGTCTACATTTTGGAAATTGTGGCAACGTTTTTGATGAAATTCTAGAAGTGTTTTTGTTTAAATTATTACACTTTTTATAGAACAGCTCTGCACTCCTATCTCGTAACTTTGTTTTTCATTGTCTTTCAATTTTATGGGTTCTTTTTTCTCTTTCTTGATTGATTTAACGTATCTTCAACAATTACAGTGCCACCAACGACCGCACTTTTCAATTTTATTTCATAGAAAATACCATAAAATTTCAAAAAACACTTGTTAAAGCACTAACCGTTACTAGATCATTAAGTAATCGCCATAATACAAGCAAGGTCTGGTGATATCCCTCTTGCAACCCTATTGGTTGCAATGCATTTGTCGCATTTTGCACTTGAAATAATAAAATTAATGTTGCGTTTTATATCTCAGCGTATTTTTTAAATTAGTCGATGTATACAATTTTGTCGGATTTTGCATTAGAAAGTAAGCTTATTTAAGCAACAAATCCAATGATGAAATTATCGCAATTAAAAAAATAAAATCTTGTTACTTTGCAATGGTATTTGGCCATGTTACCTGGTCATTTTTCATAACTTAAATTTATTACCTTAATTTTACTACTTAATTTGTTATATTATACTTAAACTTATAAATTAAAAAATTAATACTTAAATTTGTACCATTAATTGTGTCGTTTTGATTCTTTAAAAATAACATAAAGTGGTACAGTTCTATTCGAGGACTATGAATGATTGCCAATGTATTTTTATCTCTAGACTTTGATTTAAGGTTTGCCGATACACGTCTATGTCGTCCACATTGTGCTAAAGTTCGCCATATGGGACCGTATTTTGTAATAAAACTTCCAATTTCGGACATCCCATTTTCTCGATATTGTATCCTAAATAGCCAAAGTCGATCTAGTGGAACAAAACAAACTCTTAATGACCACCCTTATACCCAATCAACATATCGCAATCGTGAGCTTTCCAACAAAGTTTTTGAACTAAATTAAATACACACACTCGATCGTCGACGATCACATCTTCAAATTGCAAACCGTGCAAATATTTTTTAATCCAAATGTTTGTGGACTTATCTTTTTAGTTTTTTAAAATCACCTACTTTATAATATCTGGATTTTATTGTACCAGTAATCATGTGGCAAAACGCTAACTCTTTAAAAATAAATTTACCATCCATTATCCACTTTACCGTCCATATCTACTCGTATAAGATGATTGTATCGAATATCGAAAAAATAATTTAAAAAAATTATTCTGGGTCATCACAGAACTGACAGCTACTGTCTTTACAGATAAATTGACAGGACTGAAGGCACAAATATTGGACACATAAGCGACAAGAATATTTGGTTACTCTGGTTCTCTTGTCTTTCTGATATGGCTTTTATTGTTTTGTAGAAGCATTTTTTGACTTTCGTCCCAGCATCCAGTGCATCTTCGAGAGTTTCAAACCAAGTTGTTTCCTCTTCTTCCATATGTGTTGTTTCCATGTGAGGTGCCTATCGAGATGCATACCAAGGTACTTTGCTTCGTCAGCTTGATGTAATATTTTACCATTTAGTGACACTGGTGGACAAGTGTTCTTCTTCAAGATGTAAGTAACGCGTATAAATTTATCCTCATTTGCTCGGATTCTCCAGGTTTTCAGCCAAGTCTGCATTTGATCTAGGTGAGTTTGTAAGTTCCTTGTTGCTTGAGCAGGGTTGCTATGAGAAGCCATTATTGCTGTATCATCTGCGAATGTTGTGACTTTCGTCTTGGTGGTGCTTGGTAGATCTGCTGTAAATAACAAATACAGAATTAATCCGAGCACGCTGCCCTGAGGAACGCCAGATTGAATTTGAAAAAATTCCGAGTAGTCTTCCTGGAATCTAACCTTTTTTTTGAGTACGTTGGGAGTGGGGAAATCTTCAATAAGACACCACCCAGATGTTGTTGGGTGGTAGTGTGGGATTCTTACCCACTAAAACCCCACTCCATTGAGGCGCCGGGATTCGCGAAACGCATTCCTACCGCGAGCCTCTCTCCGATCTACTCCTTTAAGGCCTGCGCCTCCCTCTGGTCTATTTCTTTAGCAGAGATGACCTTTTGAACGAAAGTTTTTATCGCAGATCAATTGTCTTCACTCTCCAGCATGTAATCCACGACGTTTTCGGGTGTTAGTAACTTCGTGAATTCTCCCTCGAGAGTACGGCGCTGCACCTGCCACTTACTGCACTCAAAGATGGTATGGAGCGCAGTATCTATCTTGCCGCAATATGGAAATTAGTTGTTGGCTGCCCTTTTAAATCGGCTAAGATAGTCGACAAAGCAACCGTGCCCCGTGAGCAGCTGCGTGAACTCATAGGACAGGGAAGCCGTGTGGCCTGCTATACCACTTTTCGACGCTGCGGATTAGCCGGTGTGTCCATCGACCTTTCTCGCTTGCGTCCCATCGACGCTGCCAAGTGTCCAGCGAGCGTTGGCCCAGCTCCCCACAGGAACACTTCTGTCTCCCGGTATTTCGCCCTCCTCTCCTCTGCCAGGAGGTCGATCGGCACCATAGAAGCCACTACGAGCAGTGCCATCCTCCTCTGTACCTTGACGTACCTCTCCGCGTAGGTGGAGTACCTTTTGAGGCTGTCCGCCCAGACCGGAGCTCCGTAGAGCATTATCGAGGCAGCCACTGATGCCAAAATTCTTCTTTTTGGCTCTACTGGTCCGCCGACATTTGGGAGAAGTCTTGAGATGGCCGTCGCCGCCACTGTGGCTCGGTCGGCTGCATGCCTGATGTGGTCGCCGAATTTGAGGTGTTTATCGACCTGTACGACTAGGATCTTAATAGCTCGCTTGTCGGACAGGCTGACGGTGCTGCCCTCCACTTCAATTTTGACTGGTTTATTCTCCTCCTGCCGCTCGCCAGGAGCATCTCAGTCTTGTGTGGAACTATCGACAACTCTCCCTCGCGGAGCCAGCTGCAGACGTCTCGCACTGCTACCTCCGCTTTCCGTCGGACCTCCTCCTCTGTCTCTGCCACCACCACCAGAGCGAGGTCTGCAAACCCCACTATTTCCACCGCTCGGCATAGGCAAGCGAAGGACCCTGTCGTAAGTTAAGTTCCACAGGGTGGGCCCCAACACAGACCCCTGTGGAACTCCTCCGGTCATACGAAACCTTATGAATCGTCCCGCCTCTTGTGCGGTAATCCATCTCTCTTGGAAATAGCTGGTGATGATATTTTGTATGTAGAGGCGGGACATTTCAGATATTATGTTGCCCCACCTCACCGTATTGAAGGCATTTCTAACATCCAGGGCCACCAGGAGTGGGAACCTCGTGGTGTGCCTGGTGCCCTCTTTGCCTCCCTAGCTAGGTGACTATCCTGTCAACCGCGTCCGTCGTCGACCTCTTCTTGCGGAAGCCGTATTGTCTTTCAGACAATCCTTCTCCCTCGTCCATCTCCGCCTGGACTCTTGCCACAAGCATTCTCTCAAACAACTTCCCGAGATGGTTCAGGAGGCATAGCGGGCGGTAGGAGTTTGACTGTCCCGTGGGTTTGCTCCCTTTGGGAATCAAGACCAGGTCCGCCTTCTTCCAGGTGTTAGGGTATGTACCGCTTTCCAAGATGTAATTGAAAGCGGTAAGGAAGTGTCTTGGCTGCATTTCTTCCACCCTCCTGACCAGTATTGCCGGGACGCCATCCGGACCTGGAGCCTTATTTAGCTTCATTGCCGCTATAGCGGTCATCAACTCGGCCTCTGTGAACTGAGGGATTGGGGGTGCCCGAGCGCTCCGTAGTAACTTCTTTGGGGTTGGCTGGGACGGTACCGCACAGTTGGGAAATAGCTTAGCCAGCTATTTCCCCCAAGCCACCCCGTGCGACAAACCTTTTGGTTACAATCTTATAAGCCTTGCCCCAAATATCGGTGTCCAGTTCTTGAATTAGCGCGTCCCAGCTCATCTTCTTGCTTTTCTCTATCGCTTTTGTCAGCTTTCCTCTCGCCTCTTTCAGGCTCGACCTAAGCTGTTCCGCGTCGTTCCTGTTTCCGGCCAACGCTCGGTAGTAGGTGCACCTAGCTTTAGTACAGTTCCTGCGGAGTGTCGCAATCTCCTCCGTCCACCTGTAAACTGGTGGTCGTCTGCCGGATGACTTTGGCATGCAACTGCTGCACGCCTGTTGCAGGAGCACGTCCAATGAGAGACCGGAGGCGTCCCCAGGCTCCGTGTTGGCCAGAAATTTGGCTAGCTTCTCCTCATTGAGTTTCTTCCAAGCCCATCTCACAGGTATTTTGTGCCCACTGTGCTAGTAACCTGGAATTGCACGTCCCGGTAATCGCTGGCTGTCTCTTCGTCCAGGACCCTCCGCGACCCGGCGCGATAGCGCCTGTGTTGCCAATGTCACATCGAGAATGGACCTGGATCTCCCTCTCTCAAACGTTGGCTGCTCTCCCTGATTGAGGACGACCAGCCCATACTCGGCAACGAGCTCCGCCAACAGAGTACCTCTCTGATCCTCCACTACCAGATGTTCGGGATCTTCGGTTCGGGGGAATCCCCATTCGTGGGATTTACCATTGAAGTCTCCCCCTATGACCGCGGACCTGCCTTTAGCTCGAACCTGATTGAGCATTCCCGACAGCTCTACCTCCACCACCCTCTCCTGCTCGTTTGGTGAGTGGTAGCAGGAGTACACATCAAATCCGTCCAACTCGACCCAGGCAAAGGAGTTGCCGGAGCCGCTCCGCTTGGCGACCAGATCGTCTGCCACAACCAAGGCCGCTCTTCCGTCCCCACTCATCACCTGTCCTGCGACAGGGTTTGCTGCCCAGCGTGGGTGGGCTCGCTGATTATCGCGATCCCGATATTCCTCCTGCGAATCGTTTCGTACAAGAGGTCCTGGGCAGCCCTAGCGCAGTTAAGATTGACCTGTAGCATCTGCACTCCTACTGGGGCCCTTGCACTCCCGCGCGTTGGTGCGGTGTGCGCCTCCGCAGTCAGTATACTTGGTGCTCGCGGTGCAGGTGGAGATCTTTGTCTCTCCTCCCCGCAGTTGAGGCACTTGTTCCCCCGACACGTTGTTGGCGGGTGTCTTTCTCCCCAGCATCTGGGGCAGAATCCAAGAAAAAACTGCCGGACTTTGCAGCCCGACACCATTCCGACCTTAATTCTGCCCAGTTCCATCAGCTTTCGGGCCTCCTCTTCCCCGCATCTGATTGTCTTGCGATGAAGATAATACTTTATTGAGATGATAGATTGGATATTGAGGATAAGGTGAAAACCTCGCCATCTGATTGAAATAGTAATGTGCTGGAAATCCTCCCAACGCAGGATTTTGATGAAGTATTGCGCTTTGTTCTTGAAAATTTGTGAAATAAGTTTGTGGTGTTGCCATTAAACTCCGTACCATTGTCGATCTGGATTTTGAAAAAGTTGCCGAACGTCTTCTCAATTTACCAGAACTGTTTCCAATACAAACATCATCTTCCATAGTGGGATCCAACATCCAATAATTTCCCTTACCGGGGTCGTTGTAATGACGGGGTATTTTGATAAAGAATTTATTTAAACTGAGATTGTGACGAATTGAGTTTTGCCAACCTTGTTTATTTTTTCTATAGTATGGATATTTGTCCATGATGTACTCATAAATACCATTTAGTGTGATTCTTCCATGCGGACTATTTTTAATAGCTTCAACTATTAAAACATTATAACTCCGGCTTGGTTTTTTGTCATCATCAAGAATACTGCTCGAACTCACCGCGCCATCACTGAGATTTGAACAAGTTTCTTCCTCATCGGAGCAATTATTGTTTTCCGATGTGGTCGATTGCGTCTCTTCATCTTGGATAATAATTTCTGGCGATTTTGGTTGTTCTTCATCGGGTGTACTACTCGAAGTTGATTGTTCTTCCATACCCAATAAAGCTCGAATCGTAAACGACGAACTCTTAAATGTTTTGCAATTAGAATTGGAACACGACTCCATGTTTATCACACTACTCATCACAGGTGCACTTAACAGTTAATAAATTTGTAAATTGCAGTCGAACAGATCTTCTCTTTACTAGAACTTGTTTCGAACTACTTGTGCTTTGGTATTCAAGCTGGTTTAAAAGCTTCTAGTGGGAGTTGCAACCAATGAAAAGCTACAGTACCCCGTTTTACGCTAACTCCACCCTAGGTATATAGCAGGAAATTTAAGGATCAAAGGCGTTTCTTTTCTAAATTGAGATTTCAATGGATTATGCAGGATTAATTGAATTCCTTGATAATTTCGGGAAGAACGAGATCTTCAAGAGATTCTGGTGCACCAGGTGCAGCATTTACCTCATTTTTTTTTCTTTTTATCGTTTTTCGAAGCGCATCATAGTTTGGAAGTATTCCAGATGCAGCCTGTGATAAACCACGGGTACATTCATTTACCACTTGTATCGGGTTTTCTACCGATGTTTCGGCGCGATGTTTTATTTGTGTAATAGCCTGTCTTTCTCAATTTTGCAGGTAAACTGTCGTGCGAATGTTCATTTACTATTTTGACCACTTCTCCGTCTAGAGTATGTAATGAGATCGTAGCCCGGACTTTTCTTTGGATTGATATGACTTTTTATGTAATGACGTATTTCATTAACTTTAAAATGTTTGATTGGAAGTTCCAGTTGGTATGGGGCTTCTAAAAATTTGTCAATTTCTTCTTCTTCGTGTGTTGATGCTTCTGTGGGGAAGGGTTTGAAGACATTTGCAAGATGGTTTGCAAAAACATCAGCCTTTTCTTGGTTGCTTCTTGCCCAGCTTCCATTTAGTTTACGTATGGGGGACGGGTACACAAGTTTGCTTCATCTTCTTAGTTGCCTTCCAGAGCGAATACTCAGTGGCTTCTGTGGGAGTAAGATCTTCTAGATACTTCCGTATTGATTGGTCTTTGTTTTCTTGTAGCATGTTTTTTAGCTGTCTTGTGATTTGATTTAGCCTTGTCTTGTCGTTGGGGCATCTAGTGTTCTGCCAGTTGCGTCTGAGTCTTCTTTTCTCAGCCAATGCCTTCCTAATATGCATCGGGAAGTGGTTTTGTTTGTCCGTTGCGTCCGTCAATTTATATTTGAATTGAATATTTTAATTAATTTCAATAAAAGACATGTATAAATTAGTTGTAATCTGTTCTGGAGGAAAAATATGTAAAACTTAAAACCATTTAAATTGAATCTCAAAATCAGATTAAATATCAAATCGTTCGTACCTTGTAGAAATGGAGCATTGAAAAGGATCCAGTTCAGCAGTGGAGCCTGTTCTTTTTTGAACACTGATGATGGATTAAATACCATATTCTTGTTATCCTGTGATAATCTCACAATGGCAGATGAATCGGGTCTAGCAGTGGAAACTGCGATATTGGCACAAGAAACTAATTCACCAAATTGTGCAGAGACTTCCTTACGTAATGAAATCCTCATGAAATCCTTATGAAATGGAATCCAGCAGTAGAGACTTGGTTCTTTCTTAACATTTGAAATCTTAGAAAAAACTAATTTTCGTCTAGCTAGCGGTGCAAATTTATTACCTTCCAGTTTAGCAGTCGACTTAGGGTTGAATTTTGGCTATTCTCTCATAATAACACTTGACTTCTAGATCCTTTTCCTCTATCGGCACATGGACATTCGCTACTGTTATTTTCCTATGTCTTTCCTTCAGTTTCGAAGTACTCATTTTGTCGGATATAGGTTTAAATTTAATCTTTTGTTCTTATATTGAAGGCACTGAAGGGGGCTGGAAACATGCTAAATTTTAACATTGAATTTTAAAATCAAAATAGTACAATTGCTTCCTGGTTTCTGAAAACGCAAGGTTACTCAGTATAGACGTGTTGCTGACCAAGAAGAAGCAGAACTTTTTAAAGGGATCAATACAAATGATCCATTGGTGCATGTGATATTGCAACAAATCGATTACTTGAATAGCAAACAAATGGAATGGCAAATTGAGACTGCGCCAAATAAATTTCCGTTTTGGAGGAGATCACATTTCAAGCTCCGCAGTGAACTACCAATGAACAATCGCCATTCAGTTGCGTTATAGGTTGAAATTCCCAACTCTTCTATTAAACCATATACGTTAGGGCAATGTTTTATTTTGAGTTAAACCTCTTGCGTGAATAGACCATATTTCAGGAAGACATATAGGACGACCTCTTCCATTGGCTCTGCGGTGTGGGCGCTCTAAATAGGAGTGCTCAAACCATTGAAGTAACGATTCCAACGACCGACAAAGAACATCAGATAACGCATCAACAGCAATTGGTAAGTCTTTCCGGATAAAAATTAAAGAACTTTCTAGTTCTAGTCCATTGTCAAAAGGTTTTTTATCACTCCGTTCGTTTCGAAAGTTCTCTAATATAGTTACTCTGAATTTTTATAGAACTTTCGATGATATTATCTTCTTACCTTAACGGCCTAGGAGGTGCAGCATTACCTTCATTTCTCTTTCTTTCAAATTGTTTTTTAAAATCATATTAGAGGCATCGTGCGTGCTTCTTCTAGCTAGCCATTTTCGTACCCACATTTTGTTAACATTACTTTCTAATTGATGTTCTAAACTGTGAATTAATTCTTATATTAAAATTTTTGCACATAATATCGTTTTTTTCTTTATAAAAGCAATACTTTCAGACTTCGAATTCATTGCTTACTAACTTGAGCAAGTTGCTGTCACCATGTAGTCACAACTATCTTTTAAATCACTTCATTTTAGTACTGGGTTTTAGTAAATTGTATAAGTCACTATCATCGTCTGCTTAAGCCTTAAGGCATTTGGAGGGTGAAGAGGTCGGGCGACAGTATGGAACTCTGAGAACCCCGGCGTGACTTCCCGCACTTAAGATCGCCCTTTCATTTTGATGGAGTGCAGCGAAAACTACTTATTTTCACTAGCACTTGGTCACTTGAATGACTGTAGGTATTATTAGTAGCCTGTTTCGATTTTTATTTAAAAATATTTTGAAATAATTACAGATTTCTTTAATTTTACTTCAATAATTTTCCAAATGTGGCATATCAATTCAAATTTTGAATTTTAACACATATAACAAATGTTTTATCAGCATTTATGGAACGCGCATTTTTCCAATTGAGTCTTGCCATTCGACAAAGTTACTTGTAACAAAATTTTTGAGTGAAGTAATATTATTTGGACGTTGTAGTTAACCAATTTATTATGAAACATAGTGTTATTTTCATCCAAGTTTTTGGGGATTAATTTTGGTTACTACGTTTTGGATTTTTCCTGTTTACCGGCTTTAATAGGCAGATTTTTGAGAAGTAATCGGATCTTCATTGTTGAAGGATTAAAGTCGTTCATTTACATTGCATTGCTTAAAATTATTATAAAACTCTCCAACGTCTTGAGGTATGTTTGATAACTTGAAAACCACATTTGTTAACTTTAAATTTTCAGGGTTTTACTTGTAGCTGATCGTGGTTACTTTTGGCTTACCATTATTATTTTTGGATTACCATTAGTATCTTGGTTTTATTTTGAACTTACGCTACCTTTTTTACCGATTTGAGCCCAAGTACTCCATTGGTTGTCTTTATTGCTGCCCAAGTCCAATCATCAAGTAATGAAGACGTCAAAGTAAGTTCTTGTTTTGTGCCGTCAGATATTTTTGTTAATCTTCATAATAACTATTTTTATTGCCATGAATATTTATTGGGCTCTTCTACTGAACAAATTTTTATTAATTCCATTTCTGTTTTACATTCGTTTTTCACGCAGTTTTTAAATCTTTTACGTTGAAAAGTATCAGGGCTCATTGATTTATCGTTTAACTTGTTTTTTACTCTTGTTAGCTACCAAGAGGGCAATCCATCCATTTTCGCAACGTAATTTTTTGACGTGAATACGTCCTTTAAAATGGTAACGTTAAGAAAAGTTAACGGAGGGTGGTTCCGGTGTCCGGACTAAAAGTCGTACATGTTGATAAATTTAAAAGAAACATGTAACGAAAAGTGTAACGGAGGGTGGTGTCCGGATGTCCGGACTAAATAAAGTCGGTAGCATGTTGATAAATTTAAAAGAAACATGTAACGAAAAGTGTAACGGAGGGTGGTGTCCGGATGTCCGGACTAAATAAAGTCGGTAGCATGTTGATAAATTTAATACAAATATGTAACAAAAAGTGTGTGTAGGTGTGAAAAAATATGCACGACAATGTTAAAGTGTTCAATGGTCACCAAATTTTCAAAATGGTAGGTCCGGGAAAATAGCAGACCAAGTTAAAGTCGTTCAGTAAAACCTCTTTGTCCAATGGCTAATGGGCAAAATGACACGCCGAGTTAATATTAGATAACTGTAACAACAGTTATGTTATATCGGATAAGCCGATTTCATTTAATCAGCAAGTTCTTGTAAAATATTTCCAACCAACTAAAGATTAATATTATTTCAACCGAAAGTGGGTAAAGTGGGTAATGGGTTTATTAATTTCTTGATCGTTAATAGTAATTAAATCTAAAGTGATTTAAATTTCTAAAATTTTAACCAATAATTACTGTTAAGATATAACTAACAGTTAAGTTTGGAAAGATAACTTTAACTTTTAGGTGCATTTGGTAAGCAATAACTATTGGATCAAAACCAACTTTATTGAATGTTTTTTTTGGCCAAAATAATGGTTACCAAATTTATTTTATTTTTAAAACAGAAATATACAATTTAATTAAGGACTTCATAGAAAAATTATTAGAAATTTTCCAGAATTTATTTTATTTGGAAAAAATAATTTAAAAATTAAAAAATTTAAGTAATAATAGTAATGACTTTTCTCATTGTAAACAATTTTTAAATATCTTTCAACAATTAATATATTCTATTTTTTAAAATTAAATCCAAGATTTTTTGAATTAAATTAACTATAACTAACCTCATTTAATCTTAATTTAAATGTTTTTGCTAACTTAACTATAATATTTACATATTCAATTTGATTAATTAAACATCATGAAACCTGGGTTGGTGTTTACAATTTATCAAAATTAGCTTGAAACTATTTTCTCGTTGTTTAAGTTTTTGTCAGTGACAATTATAACGATTTTGCTGGACATATGGTTCGAGTTTAGAGGTGAAAGCTGTTCGTGCATTATTGCCCAAACATTACACTTTGATGGGTTTGATTATACCGAACGTTCTTATTGCGCAAAAGAGTTTTGACGATTTTAATGCCTATGCAAGTTTCCAGTTCAGGTGGACATCGAATAATAACAAATTTTTAACACATTTCTTGCAATTTTTCAAGACGCGATAATACGGTTCGAAGAAAATAATTTTGCTACCATTACGTACGGAACGTTGCATTGGTAACTATCTTTCGAATGCAATTCGATCAGTACTTGTTTTGATTTGAAATCTTCTTCAATTACTCTTCCGAATAAAATTGAAAAAAGTTATTTTTGATAAAACACACCAACGACCCATCAATAATATTTTTGGAACTCGGTGGGAAAATGCGATCATACGTTCTATCATTACGAAAATCTAATATTACACCTGATATGCTTTTCTGAAAAATTGGCGTACGGAAAATTACATCTGGACAAATTGTAACGTTGCGTAAAGGGCAACAAAATCCTCTTTCAGCAACCTAAACTGTACGTCCACAATGGTTCACACTGTCGTACTTTCCTTCTATTGTTTTTCCGGACAAACGCAGGTTCCAAACATAAAATTTTGTCGCAAGTCGGATTTCTAAAATCATTAATCTACCATTTTCAATAATTTGTCCAATTTTTTGGACTTATTCAATTTCTCAATCAGTTTTTACTTACGATTTCCTTAAATCGCTCACCGTAACACTATGTTGTTCTTCAAGAGTAGGACTGCTAACTTCAATAATCTCTAGTAATTTGGGGAGAACTTTGCAAGCCTGAGAGGGAATAATATCGATCAAAGATTCGGATACAACAATCACATTAACAAAAAATTCTTCAATAATGAGATTACGTAATCTTCAAGGATGCGTGTAAACATAACCTTTGCCTATATGTTAATTATTGCAACCATTTTGTTGGCAAAGGACGAAGAGTATATACTTGGGAAAGAATTTCTACTGTTATTACAATCCAATCAGGTTCCAATTTGGATTCCAATAACTTGCCAAAGGCTTCCTTCACGGCAACAAGCTTGAGTATCACTTCGTTCGAATTTTTCTGCCCCAATCCAATCAAAACTTCCAAGTGTTCAAATGCCTTTGGATTTTTTCTCCACCCGGGGACAAGAAAACCCGAAGGTGAAATTAAATTGGGAAGACATTGACCATATCGTGCTCGCTAGCATAAAGTTGGAGGATATTCAAAAGAACGTCGTTTTCTCGTGACCATGTTCGAAATGTCTAGGTTTATGCACAAAAACTTTCCTAACTCTTCTCCGCTAATGATATCAAGCTTAAATTTTAAAATAAAGATTTTTTACCTAATAAACACTAAAGATTGGAGAATGGCGGGTGCTCAAAAAAACTGATAATACAGGCGGTAAAAGCGGATGCTACTTGGAAAAATGCGATAAGCAAATGATCATTAATGGAAAGGTTTTTAGATAGAATCCCGCAATGCCAGACAGTATGCGCAGGTTAAGGTAAATCAAGCATATAGGTTTCGCGAAAGTAGAACTTCTGATGTTCGATATATCCTATTTTTTTTTTTGCAGTCGACCTTGTTATTTTTTCTTTTGTCAATTTGTTGCTTGTTTGATTTATTTTCAACTTTTACTAAGTGTGGTAATTCGATGTTTTTCGGAATCGCTATCACTGTACTTTTTTTTATAACTCCAAAATTCGATTCATCATTGCTGGAAACTGCTACAATTTTTGAATAACTTTTATTTTTAAAATCACCGCTGTTGCTCATGGTTACTGATGGTTTAAATAAAATGAATATTTTCAGGGTACCACGTTTGTTGGTAGATTTTGATTCATAAGATCCTTTTTATAAAACACGCCGATTTTGTAAATATAAATTTGCTGTTTTGCGATTATTTTCTGCACTTCTTCATTATTAATATTTTATAAAAATTATTTCATGAAAATTGTTTTTTTTTGCATTTTATCTTCTAAATGTAATCGTCTCGTAACAACAGTTCAATACTTTTCCCACCCGCTCTTATTAGGCCATTGATCATAGCGGACTAGGAGCATCCAACATCCATTACTTCCTTTGTTCCAAATCTTTCGGCAAGCATGCAATTAAATCTAACTGATCAGTTTGTTCTATTTTAGACAATCAACAATTTTATTTTATGAATTTTTAAACAATAATTTTTATTTATATTATTATTGCCATTTTATGTTGGTAAACTTCTAGTAGTCTGCAATACAGGGTGTTTATAAATATAGGTGTTATATTTTAAATCGGATAGTACAAACAAAAACCATTCAAAACAGACATTTCAACACGGATCCGCAAACGAAACCTTTCATAGATATGATTAATTGAGCGCATGCAGGCATTTGCTACTGCCCGGAAGAAGCGGGATAATTTATATTGCACGTGTAATGCGATTTTTTTCAATTCATGCTGATCCAGATAATGCTACTTCTTTAATAGGTTTGTCATAATATTTTTTAAATTTTGCATTTTGGACTTGTGTTAATCGGATAAACAGTGAGTCCAACCCTGCGTTAAGAGAAAGATTTTTCTCAATTAGGAATCATGTCTTCAACGAATGGCGCGACAATAGGAAAACAAAAACTTACAAATAAACTAAAATATTGTTGTTATAATCTTGAAGTGCTAAAATTAATCTATGTATTTAGTAAATCATAGAATGACATACATTTTTGTTTTCAAACCGCAGCCTTGCTCATCGAAAATTAAATTTTAGAATATTTTATATCGACAATAGTCGATAATATGCATGATTGATCCGCCGGATCCTCGATCGATTGGTTGTTCGTCAAATGCCATGAATTTAATTATGACGCAATACGCTTCTATGATGTTTCTTATGGTAATTTCCTGAACTTCAAAATATAATTATGGACTTCTTAGAGGATCTATGAAATTCTGTCTTACCTTTAAAGTTTTATTTTAGTGTCCTCTTTCGTTTTTGATTTTTTTAGTTGGTAACAAAAATTTTCTATATAAGAAATTGATTTGCATTTTGTAAGTGTTATTTTTACGTTTTACGTAATTTTTACTTTCACTCTTTCGCACCTTTAATTGGTTAGTTCATTTATTACCAACCCAAAAAAAATGTAAGATGAATAAAATAATCATATAAACAATTGAAAAAGCGTCCACAACTCTGTGTGTTTGATCTCAATTAATTATTTTGAATCTTATTAATCCATTCACGCGTTTGTCCATCCACCGACAAAAAGTAAAATTTACTGAAAAATAGTTATTTTTGATTTAGGGCGCAAAATTAGTGTTTTTGAATGGCACTTGAGAATGTAAATTTTTGGCGAGACCGTCAGGTCGAGACAAAATTCATTCGAAAGTGCCATTAAACACTTATTTTGCGCCCGAAATACAAACAATATTTTTATACAACGTCAAAAATTAATTAATTGAATTGATTTAATTGAAGTAAATTTTGATTATTATTATAAAAATAAAATCAAATTATCGGTTTTATGATAACATTGTAACTTAGGAAACGCGCAATTGTTTGTTATTAATTCAGTTACAATTTATAATTTTGTAATAATTCCACGCATTACATAATTTACATAATTCACACTTTTCGAAGTGATGGACTATAGCAGTGAAAGCGATACTCCGCCAGAGGTAATAGAAACTGCAAATGCCGCAATTTCAAATCTGTTACCTGCCAAATCAAAAGTGCAGTATGAGAATACGTATATTAAATTTCGCGAATGGTGTGCAACAAAGAATGTGGTAAAGATATCGGAGAAAGTGCTTTTAGCTTATTTAGAAGAAAAGTCTACAAAATGAAACCGCCCACATTGTGGTCTACTTTTCAATGCTGAAAGCAACACTGAATGTAAAGGAAAACATCGACGTCCGAAAATTTCCAAAATTGGTGCCTTATCTCAAAAATAAATCAGTTGGTTATAGAGGAAGAAATCAAGAGTTTTAACAGAAGAAGATATTGCTAAATTTATAGTAGAAGCCGACGATGAAACAAATTTATTTAAGAAGGTACTGGTATTTAATTATATTCATTTTATATGAAGCTAAATTTAATGTATTGCAGGTTGTGCTTATTTTGGGCATAAGTGGGGCTTGTCGTCGAGAAGAGTTAGTAAAATTAACAATCGATGACATAGAAGATGTAGGCTCTGTGTTAATTGTGAAAATTCCAGATACAAAACTCATTCTGAACGTACTTTTACCGTATCAAATGGACAACATATTGAGATATATCGGAAGTACAGGGCTTTGCGACCGACTCATACTTCAAGTCATCGATTATTCTTGAAATATAATAACGGCAAGTGTGTTAATCAACATGTTGGAATCAATACAATTGGAGAAATTCCCAGTTTGATCGCTAAATGGCTTGGAAAGGAATTGTTTAAGCAATACACTGGCCATTGTTTTAGGCGAACCTCTGCCACTCTTTTGGCCAATGCGGGAGGTAATATGACATCTATTAAGCGCCACGGAGGGTGGAAAAGTACTGCTGTAGCCGAGAGTTATTTAGAAGACAGTTTGAACAACAAAATTAGCATTTCGAATAAGATTGCAAACTGTCAACCCTCCACTTCTCAAAGGAACGCCACTGACGAAGTTCTTGACAACAAGATCTGCACTTCTGGGAGAAGAAAACGTGGTGATGAGGTGTGTGAGAAAACCTACGGCAACCAATCATCTATAAATACTTCTCTGGGACACTCTAGAATTAATATACAAGATTGTTCCAATTGTTCGATTAATTTTTATTTGTAAGATTTTATTAAATTTGATTAAATTTTGAATACAATATTAGATTCCTATTTTCGTATCTGAATCGTCAAGTTTTTTAACGCGTGAAAAATATTTTTTTCACGGTGAAAAATGATTTCCACCACTTTTTGTTATATTAAAAGATACACTTCGCGTATCGATAGTGATGCATAAATGTCGTCTTTTTGACGTTTGTATAAAGGTTTTTTGTCACTAATTTAGTGACTTTGAATTATGCGGACGGACGGACACAAAGCTAGATCATAAGGCTTCTTTCTATACTATGTATAGAAGCCTAAAACTAAGAGTCGGTCGAACCCAGAACGAATAAAACGTTATCCCCGGGTCCCAACAAAGATGGTAGCACCAACCATGAAATTAACTGCACGGACCTAGGATCTGGCAGAACCCCTGACCGATACAATGTCAGTGGAACCATACAATCCGTCATTCGCTCATGGTGGATGACCCAGGACCCCTACATGCTCCTATTGTTCACATTTAAATTCGACACTGCGATTTTGATTACTTTCATTATAAAAAATATTAAATATAAATTTAATATGTACTATTTATTAAAAAAAAATGAAAATTTTAAGTATTAATTAAGAAATAAAATAGATACCACAATAGTGCATTTGAATGATTTTGAATTAGATGATGATGATGATGACCAAAGGTTAACATTTAGATCGCTGCTTGAACATCGTCTACTTCATCTCCACTTTAAAATTTTTTTTATTCTTCTTTTTCTTTCCTGAATTAATTACGCTGGATGTGTTAGCAGTTGGTCTAAGATATTCTTTCATACTTCTTTGGGACAAATCCCTATTTCCCAAAGTAAATTTAAAAATTCCCAATAGACTGATACCCAACGTCTTTTCTGTTGTAAATATTAAACCTAGGGCTACAATTATTACAGGAACACAAAAAATTTATGTACCTAATATTCCCGATGCGAAACTGCCTAATACTTGTCCTACCTCTGAAGCTGGATTGTACACAATAATTCCAAATTGATGGGAAAACACAACAAAGGGAGAAATAGTAAAAAAGCTGTTTTTATGTAGAGCATGGTACATAGTATTCTTCAATTAACATTGGAAGTCAAGAAAATCCAAAAACCGATAAAATTACTTCCATTGCGTTATTTAAAAAATTGAGTTATTATGGAATTTTAAACTTTTTAAATAAAATTAAATTAAAAAACGATTTCAATCATTGTAATTATCCCTCCTAAATATGTAATTTTTTAATCATAATAATTTTTTTACACTAAAAAACTTATCGTATACCACGTACCATACAAAAATGACCTTAGGCTCATTAGCGACCTTGCAAAAAAGAAAAAACATTCATATTTCTTGAAACCACATATTTCTCGATTTTATAAACGATCGCATTCGAAACAATGAATCGATTCATAAGATCCTTTTTAAAAAAGACGCCGATTTTGTAAATATTTTGTGGTTTGCAATTATTTTCTGCACTTTTTCTTCATTATTAATTCTCGTGAGATATTTTTCAGACTTGCAATTTGTTGTTTTTTTTTTGACAAACAGGGTTTCTTCGTCCAAAAATTTTTGATAAAATGTTATGCAATTTTTCCCAATTAAAGTTGAAGTTCCAAACTAGGATGTAGTTATTAGACCATATGCTCGCCGCATAAATTCCGTTTTTAGCCATATCAATAATTTCGGTACCTTCGTAACTGTCCAATGTGTAGATCGATGTCCCATTATTATGATTCCAAACATTTGTCCATCTTCATATCCGGAAACATGTTTATCTTTGTAAAAATATATTCGTGAAACTCGAAAGGTATGCCTTAAAGGAAATTTAACTTTATTTGCTTTGACGTCCATTTAATTAACTAAATTTTGAGTTAGATTCCACTTCACCTTCAGTTACATCAGCAGCAATGTTCACCGCATTCTATATTCCAATCATCTTTTACCAAATTAACCTTCTACATCACCGTTCGATTGTCCTCATACAAACTTAATAAGTGTTCGTCCTGGACCTTTCCAAAAATTACCAATCTTCCATAACCTTGAATAGATCTAAATATTTTTCCATATGAGTTTATAACGTGGATCAGAAACGCCAACTTGTATAATATTTACAGCGAGTAAAAAAACAAGTTGGACACCTAAGAAAATGATGTTTTCGTGCGGAGAGTAGGTTTTGACAGCACAACTACATCAGAAACGAATTCACACAAAAAGTGATTTTTTTTCGAAAATTTGTTGTTCGATCACAAATTTAATTCTTTTTATTAGCTAATTACACCATTATCTATCATAATTCGTTTTAAAAACCGAGATTCTGATATATTTACAGTCGCCACAACCTATTTCAATTTTGAGGGCGGGGTTAGACTTCAAAAGAGCCAATGATAAAATGGCATTCCAAATTAACTTTAAAGCCGTTTGTTTTCCAAAAATGTGTGATCTGACAGCAAATTTTATTTTTTTATACGCTAATTAGACCCTCATCTTTCATATTCCACTTCAAAAATGGTAAAAATCGCGATCCGAGAATCTTAACCGCACCCATGTTAATAATTTATAAAACACAAATTTAGCTTTTTTATAATCTTACTAAAGCAAACACCGCTATTTACATTGTGACAAGACGTTTTTTTGCGATGTTTACAAACATCAATATTGAAGCTCTGGAACTACTCTCTCATTGGTTAAGTTCTTTAAACTTAAAATTTAAATTGTGCAGCCAATCGGCCACCTATAGTTCAAGATGGTTTAAGATATGTAGGTAATTATAAATTGGAAATGAATTAAATTTGAACCCACACCTAGATAGAATTTCATATACTAAATTTAAACCCCTGGCGAAGACGGGTATCCTGCTAGTGTTATACTTACCACCAATAATGTTTCCAAAACGAAAATCTGTAAAGCCACAATGGTACTCCAATGCGAAGAGTAGTAAATCGCAATCGTGTTTACTTCGTAGATGGTATAATCGAGAGTCTAATTTAAATAAAGGAAAGTCTTTGATTAATGTTGAGACGAAAAACTATCTAGATTCTACAAATTTTTACTGCATTTTGGTTTCAAATGGACCATAGGTATACGTTTTTAAACTTTTTTTTCCAAAATTATCCCTGGTTCCTAATTTAAATTTTTCCAACTTTTTATAAAAATTCGTTAAATTTACTGACGTTTCAAGTCTTCCAGACGACGCACCCTGTATATTACGTACCACTTGTGAACCTTCAAAAACGCAGAGCAACAGGTTTGTATATTTTTTGTTTAGATTTGTTGAAATTATAATATTGCCTACTATGTTAAATGTAGTTATTGGAAACCTATAGAAACAACAGCAAGATGACTTCTTCATTGTATTTAGAAAATTATTTGAACAGTACGTTACCATTATTGTATTGTTTGGCGTATTTAACCTCAAAATTTTGTAGGCTTGGAACGTCTACCAATCGAATTACAACGTAATTTTACTTTAATGCGAAATTTAGATCAACGAGCTCAAAATTTAATGAAAAATATTGATGTGCTAGCCGAAAATCACTTGAAAAATTTAAAAACGAGCAGTATTACACAACGCAATACAGAATTAGACAAGATTCAGGACTATGTTTAATAAAGTAAAAGTGAGTTTAACGTTTTATTTCACGTCTCATTACTTATTGTTATTTATTCCAGGAATATAGTGACGATAAAGTACAATTAGCAATACAAACATATGAATTGATCGACAAATATATTCGACGGTTAGATTTGGATTTAGCACGATTTGAATCGGAAATACAAGATAAAGCTTTAAATATTAGAAATCGGGAAGATAATTTTGGCAAGAGTAAGTACATTGTGGCACTTCTTTTAAAGTATTAATTGTTGATTTGTTATGCTAGAACGTAGAAAGAAAATTAAAGATGGGAAGGATGGAAAGAAAAAACGTGGTCATTCTAGTATTCTATAAATTATTTCTTAATAAAAAGATTTTCAACTGTAAAACTTATTTCTTTGTATTTTGTTCTTTTTTTTATTGTGGCGCCATCTGTTGACAAAATTTTTCATAAAATCAATTTTTTTAAATTTGATTTGCTATGTTCTTCAGCAGAACGGATAAGTTGTATGTGGTTGGTGAACTAAAATATTTTGGAAAACCAATCCATTTCACAGAAAATTCCAAAATAATGAATAAAGTCGGTGCAAAAAATATAATAGTCATACAGGATGTCTCCCTAACAATGGTATCCTTTAAAGTTGTGATAAAAGACACTTTTCTAAGATCTATTTTTTAAATAAAATTTTTGTCCTGGTTCAAACCCTTGGGAGGTAGTTCTCTTTAGAGCAATTTTTTAACCTTGTTCATTATTTAGGAATTTTTTGTAAAATGAGCTAATATTTTTTTAAAAATTGTACTAGACATAAATTATAACCCGTTAAATTTGCTATCCAAATTGGGCCAATAGTTTTTTGTAAATAGTTTCGTTTAAAAGATACAGGATTTGCAAGAAAAACGAAAAAATAAAACTTGCAATTTTTTAACATTTCATGTCATAATTTAATTCATAACTTGAAATCCGTTGATTTTAGAGGATAAGAATTACATACAAATCAGTTTGTACATAAATTAATGATCTTTCAAAATTTACTAATTCATTAATACCATAAAATTAATGAATACGGTGCTGTAGCCGTTTGAAGGCAGAAATTCAAAAAATTGCTTTAAAGTGGGGTACCCCAAGGGTTTGGATTTGGAAAAAAATTTTATTTGAGTATTTGTCTAAGAAAAGTGTCCTTTATCACAACTTCAAAGATTTACCATGGACACGAAAACACCCTGTATGACTATTAAATTTTTTTGTACCAACCTTGTTGATTATTTTGGGATTTTCTGTGAAATGGGTTGGTTTACCAAAATATTTTAGTAGACTAAAGTTATAGGCCGTTAAATTTTTTACCCAAATTGAGCTGTTAGTTTTTTTTGTATGTGGTTTCGTTTAAAAGATACAGGATTCGCAAGAACAATTAAAAATAAATCTTTCAATTTTTCTGACATTTTTCTCTTAATTTAATTCATAACTCGCAATGTGTTCATCCTGGACAATAGGAGGTTCTAACATAATTTGTAGATAAGCAAGTGATCTTTAAAAAACTTGTAATGTTAAGTCTAAAAAATGAATAATATCTGAGCTATGGCCGTTTTAAATCAGAAATTTAAAGAATGGTACCCCCTAGGGGTTTGGACTTAGACAAAAATTTTATTTGAAAATTTGTCTTAGAAATGTATCTTTTATCACCTCCACGGGCACGGGGACACCCTGTATATAGGTACGGCTAAAAAAAATTCATAATTCAATTTTTCGCATATTCAAATAATTTAATTTTATCTAATTTTGAAACATCCTATATATTTAGGATTGTTCTAATCAATATGCTAACATGAATTTTAATTTTAAAAAATAGAATAATTTTGTTTAGTTGTAATAATCTATTCCACATTTTGTATTTTAAAAACGATTTAATTCTTAAATTAATGGCTAAAAATTTTAAATTAATTCAATCCATTTAAGTTTACCTTAACAATTTTAATTATTTTATTTGTTAATAATTTTCAACAAGTCTTATTTTTTGGTACTGTGTATTTCTTCAACATCCTGTATATCGTAATTGCAATGTTATGTCAAATTTAAAATAAATTACACACATGTGTTGGTGTATTTCTGGTGCGTGTAATATTTACTTTTTCATAGGAAAAATGAAAAGTTTGTTTAAAACTTTTTACATTATTAATAATTTTGAAGCATCCTGTAGACAATTTATTATTATGCTCGTTGCATCATGCGCATGACCAGGACACACCCGTTTCATTTGACAGTCATTATATTTTTGTGGTTTTTGGTGAAAATTTTTATTATAGTGAGCTGCAGAGCTCGTAATTGCGTTTTCCAGGTACTAATTAATTATTTTTCAATTAAACAGTGTTGTTACCATTTCAAGTAATTTTTTTTAGCATGTTTTGAAAACTTCAAATTCAACAAAAGCCGATTTAATCTCAAATACTTTTTGGGCAGAGAAGTGATTTAATAACTGGATTGACAAGGATTTAAGGCAAAGTTTAATATTATAACTGAAAGAATTGTAATGCACTCGAGTGATCCTTCTTAAATCGAGGTAAGATTAATATTTTGAAAAAATTGCAAACTTCTTATCGGGACAGTAAGTGACTTTTTTATCGATCAGTTAGTTGGTGTTACAAGTTGATATTCATCATTTGTGCCTTGCACAAATCTAGGATCATCTGTACAACTCTTTTGTTATTGCATTTTATAGTTGTTGCTTCATTTGAACTCGGCGAAGTAAATGCTGGAGAATAGTTGGTAACTTTTAGTGTCATTTATACATTCAACTTAGAATAATTCCTTAATAATTGTATATGAATCTAAGTGTTAGTCATGATTGTAATAAAATTTGTATTTGCCAGGCATATTTGAAGACGATCCTGGCATGGCACTTGATAGGCGTGGCACTATTAAGCAGCGAAACCCGAGGGCAAGATTCTATCACATAATCTATCGACGACTTTTGTTTGGTGGAAATGTAGCGGAAAGAAGAATGGATCAGTTCTGCACATCTGTTTGAGAGGTGAGTTGCATGTACTTTATTTTTTGTGCTTGTAATTTAGTGAGCTCATACTTTTGTGATACACTTTAAGCAAACGTAACCAATTTATATTTTGGTGTATAATAAAAAAAATAGTCAAGTAGTTGATATAAAAGCTATATCCTTTGCCGAAAGGCATTTTCTTCGTATTGTGTGTGTAAATAGGATGAAATTTTTGCAAATAATTTAAATCGGATGTCTTAACCCACTTATTTTAAATTATAATTAAAATGTAATATCTAACGACATAGGAAACAGGTGCAAAACATTAGGTACAGCTCACGAATAAATAAAATTTTAAGGAAGAAGAAATTCGTTATAACAATTGAATTTTCAAATCGAGGAAAGCATTTAAAGCTTCTCAGCAAATTTATTATTTTTTATTGTAATTATGAAATCAAAATGGTACACCCAATTTGCAAACTTAGCAGTTGATTTATTATATGAAGTTTGGTAGTATTATGTTTCTTGTATGACAGATTATGAATCTGAAGTAAAATTTTCATAATTCAAAGTGGCAGTGTAATGACAGTTGAGTTCTGTGGATATTTTTCACAAAAATACATATTAAAATTTTTGTCAAGGATATTTTTCATTCCACAGTTTTAAAGAGTTTTTGCGAGGGGTTAACCACTTTAGCAATACTTGTACAAAATGGTAAGAATACTATGCGATATTTTAAAAATATCGGAAATACTAATAATATTAGAGAATGCTTGGGATTACTTAAAATATTTGGAAATACCTAAGACAAGGGCCAGACTCGGTACATATTTTAGGTATTGGTACATATTTTTGGCTCTAATACATAATTGTACATATTTTTTAGAAACATTACATAAAGTACTTAAAATAATTATTTCTTGTATTAATTTTTTTTTATTTATTTATTTATTTACAAAAGGTAATGATTAATTAGCTGCGCAGGAAAACCACCGCAGCAGTTTTATCCTGTACATATAGGATTAATACTGGTGTCTGAAATTTGAGATCTCTTACTGGGCAAAACTGCTAAGGGGCCGTTGTATAACTGAAGTTAATCGTATGATTACGTTGTTCTGTGGTTAAAGTATGGTAATTGGTTGAAAATTTAAAAACTCACAACTTTTAAAGAAAGATGGAGGGGAAGCCTACTCATGGAGCCTACTCTTAAATTAGGCCGCTCAAATTCATTAAATTTGTTTTATTTTAGTGTAGCAATTTTGAAATTTATTGTAAAGGCGTTATTTGGAGGGGGGGGGTGTTAAATGTGTTTCTCAATTTGGTAAGTAATTGGTACTGGTTTACTACGGTCTAGACTGCATTTACAGGCTGTAGTTGTACCAATCGATTGGATAGCTTTTGTAATAAAATCACGCTGTGTTGATGCGGAAACAAAATTTTCTAATGTTTGCTGGTGGTCCTTGAACAGGGTTTCTGTGAATATGCGAGGTGTGAACTCGGTAGCAGTATTTGCTGTGGCTACCTTCTGTACGACTATTCCTTGTGAGAATATAGCATGAAATCTATCTGTCGAAAAAATATCAGCTTTTTCCCTTTCAGAAAAATCTTTATTTACATAATACTTGAACTACCCCTTTAGTGGAAAATTTATACAGGGGTGATTATTATAATTTATACTGGTGATTACCCATGACTTGAGTATTATTTACATCGTCCAAAAAATGGGTCCTAACACTCGGCCATCCTGAGAGAAAACGTCTTCGCATTTATACTTGTTTTTATTGTCCTGGTATCTGTAATAAAATAAATAAGTGCAATTATTTATTAACATTATTTTTTGTGTTGACCATCATTACAAGGTACTTTCTTTTTTTTAAACCTTGGTCAGGTCTTTTTTTTTGTTTAGTTGCCTTCTAACAGGCCCGTTTTTAAAACCTTTTTACAGGTCTTTTTTTACCCTTTTACAGGTTTTTTTGTTGTTGTTGCCTTCTAACCGTCTTTTCTTTTATAAACCATATAGATTGTCAGAAACGGAAAAACAGGTAATTAGAGCAAAAATTGAGAATTTGCTAAAAAATAAAATAATTCGAGAGTCAAAATTCTGTTATTCTAGTCCGGTAATTTTGGTAAAAAAGAAAAATGGTGACTATAGAGTCGCCATAGATTATAGAAAACTCAATAAGATAACCATTGCCTCATATTGAAGATCACATAAACAGGTTAAAAGGGTTTAAATAGTTTTGTGTATTAAATATGACTCGAGGGTACCACCAAGTTTCTGCAGCACAAAATTCAATTCACAAAACTGAATTCGTAACACCAGACGGACAGCACGAATTTTTGAGAATGCCGTTTGGGGTATCGACCCCCTTATTTCAAATGCTCCTCAATGAAGTATTAATTCATTATTAAAAATTATTATTTAAAATTAAATTTAGAAAAACGCGTTTTTTTCATAACTCAGATTGATTATTTAGGATACAAAATAAATGAACTTGGTATTAAACCTGGTCAACATAAAATAAATGCGGTTACAAGCTGTCCCATACCAAAAAACATTCACGAAATAAGACAATTTTTGGGTCTATGCTCGTATTTCTGAAAATTTATTAAAAACATGCTTTCATCGTACAATCTCTTTGCCAGCTGTTAAAAAGGAGACGAAATGGCAATGGAAAAATTTCCAAAATGAATCATTTGAATATATTAAAAAACTTTTAATTACTAGACCTTTGCTTTCCATCTTCGATTTAAAATTAACAACAGAACTCCACACTGAAGCATCAAACGCTTTAGAATATATTTATCAGGTATCCATTTTAAGATTATCACGGACTGTAGTGCAGTAAGATCGACATTTAATAAAAAAAAAACAAAAAATTTTGTTATTGCCAAATTTGGAATATTATCCTGATTATTTTAATTTAAATTTTTATGTTTTAATTTTTGAACAAATTGAAAATTATTTTTGGAGTCGTTCAAGTACCTATTACATAAGCAAACTTGTGATGACTTTGAACCCCCTTCTGTATAAGCAAAATAAAAATTCGTAAACCTCCTTCCCACATGATTAACCTGCCCTGATAATCGCCCCCTAAACCTGCTCATGTAACATTATTGTTAATTTTTGTTTGTTTATTTTCAAAGAATATAACGACTGAAAAGATTATGAGCAAAACGTACATGAATAATTGGATATAGCAGTACAATTATGGCCTAATTTTAAATGATTTATATAGGTAGCGACATCATTAAATTTAAGAAGATCATTTTCTAATATCTTTATTATTTTTTTTTTAGATATTTTTATTTCGATATTTTTCTTTAAAATATCTATGATATTTTTTTATACTTTGCTTATAATGTTGAATAAAAAATGTTTTAATTTTTATAAGCTAACAAGGGGAGACCGGCAACTTCCCCTCATTGAATTGATCCATTTTCTTTGTGCTTGTATTGGACTTCAACAGGTGAAAGTATAAGGGCTCGCTTTTTTGCCAATTTTGAGAAAATTGAATTTGAATAATTATATATTACTGATGAACTGCATAAAAATTAAGATAATTTTAGTACGTTGTTAATGGAATTGCGTAGGATTGCAAAAAAAATAAAAACATGCGAAGGGTACTAGGATCGCATTCAGTTCCTGCCAATCTAAGTTTTTTTTAGTGTAATACATCGTTGTACAATGTTGTTTTGCCTTTTGAAGGTCTCATCAGTTAGACTGCCCATAAATAAATGAATATGGATTAAAATCCATTAAAATTGAAATAAAAAACTATTGAAAAATTTTAGTAATATTTAATTGACATATGTTTTGACAAACCCGCTTTGTTTATAGTCTTAACTTGATTAATGATTATAGAATTATTATTACAATGAAAAATCATTCAATTATTTAATATTTATGTAATAAAGAATTTATTTCATTTTTCTTTGTCGTTTAATAGGCCAGTCAGTAAAGGAGTTGTATGTTGCAAACGGTGGTGTAGAAGATTTTATTTTTTAACTTGTATAAATAGGTACAAGCATGTGAAAAACAAAATGCTAACACGAGCGACCTCAGGAGAACTTTTGGCAGCCAAAGAACTTCAAATTTTAGGACTTTTTAGTTTTTGCATATAACTCCTAAACCGTGGATCCTAGCAAAACATTTGTGGTTTAACAATTAAAGAAAATTAAATTCTGCGTCGAATGAGTACCACAACTTAATAATTTGGTCAAGTGGTATGGTCGAAAACTACGGTCAAAAACGACGATTTTTCTAATTTTGTCAAAATGGATATACGTATATGTGAGTGCGCGTCCGGCATCGATCGCGCTGCACTAAATTCGTTTAACTTTTAAACTAATTAATGAAATTGAGCATTCAAAAGCTCAAATGAAAGAAGAAACTTAGCTATTGAACTATTATATTTTCAAATATAAAATGAATATATGAAAGAGAATAGTATATGTATATATTGGAACATACGGAGATATCCGATAAAATCGCTAAGAGCTATTATTATATATTCTAAAATTTTTACATTAAATTCACTTATTTTAAGTTTTATTAATAATATATTTAGGTAAGTAGGTTAAATAAATTTTTATAAAAGTTATTAACGTTTAAACGTACTTCTAATTTAACGAATTTTGGAGCAAAAATTTATTTTTATTTTGTAAAATAAAAAGGGTTGATTTACTTTTAACCTAAATCTCCTTAAAGTAACTTAAAGTAACATTTCAAGCTTTAAAAATCGCACCTGTAGTAATCCAATAACATGATTTAAGCAAGAGTAATATGTGGTTAAAGTTAAGTATACATTTCAGATTTTATTACTTACCAAAATTTTGAAATTTTGAAGTATACATCTTCAATACTAAATTTTTGAGATTTTTTAACTTATCGGATATTTTATACATTACTTCTAGAGTAATCTATGAAAATTTCAGACCTTTATTTTAAGAATTGTAGAAATGGTAGAGCTCTTAGCGATTTTATCGGATATCTCCGTATGTTCCAACTATATACATTTACTACTCTTATATACATTCATTTTATATTAGAAAATATAATAGTCCAATAGCTACATGTTTCTTCTTTCATTTGAGCTTTTGAATGCTCAATTTATTAATTAGTTTAAAAGTTACAACAATTTAGTGCACGCGATCGATGCCGGACGCGCACTCCATTACGTATATCCAGTTTTGACAAAATTAGAAAAAATCGTCGTTTTTGACCGTAGTTTTCGACCATACCACTTGACCAAATTATTAAGTTGTGGTACTTATTCGACGCAGAATTTAACGCTCTTCAATTTGTTAAACCACAAATGTTTTGATAGGATCCACGGTTTAGAGTTATATGCAAAAAACTAAAAAAAGTCCTAAAATGTTGAAGTTCTTTGGCTGCCAAAAGTTCTCCCGAGGTCGCCCGTGTTAGCATTTTTGTTTTTCACATGCTTGTACCTATTTATACAAGTTAAAAAAATAAAATCTTCTACACCACCGTTTGCAACATACCACCTTATTTCGATTCTCTACTGACTGGCCTATAAAGAATTTACAAATTCTGTACTATTCTGAATTAGAAAAATTTCTAACAAAGAGACAAACATCTGTGTTTGGTATTACACTGTACAATGCCCGAGTTTATGTAGTGGTTGTTAGGCGTAAGCGACCGAGTTTCAAATAAAATCATGATCTTGATACAATTATTAAATACTGCTATTTTAACAAGCTACCGACTGTTTATACAAAATATCGATTGGAAATATGAGCGTTTGCGTTTTCTTGAAATTCTTTGCTGTGCGGTTTAGTCGACAAGTGCATAAGTGTTTCGTATTTATAAATTTGAGCCTCTTTTTGTTTGATAATATGCTTTTTGTTAAGTTACGCGAGTCTTTGACTGCTTTGAGAAGTTTAGAATAAACTTGGTCAGTGACTTGAAAAGTCCCAACAATCGCATAACGTCTTGTTTGTTTTCCAGTCTTTCATTTCAAAAAGGTGGAACTCGGATGACCGCAGTTCTTAGGCTTCTATACAGCTACCTTTTTGGTTTAGAATTATATAATATTTTGTAATTATTTTTAATTTAAATTTATAATTTTTTCTTTATCTGCACGATCATCAGATTATCTTAATTTTTTTAGTTGGTAACAAAATTTTCTATATAAGAAATTGACTTGCATTTTGTAAGTGTTATTTTTACGTTTTACGTAATTTTACTTTCACTCTTTCGCACCTTTAATTGGTTAGTTCATTTATTACCAACCCAAAAAAGTGTAAGATGAATAAAATCCACAACTCTGTGTGTTTGATCTCAATTAATTATTTTGAATCTTTTTAATCCATTCACGCGTTTGTCCATCCACCCACAAAGAAAGTAAAATTTAGTGACAAAAGGTTTTTTTTGTTACTAATTTAGTGACTTTGAATTATGCGGACGGACAGACGGACGGACGCCAGATCATAAGGCTTTTTTATACTATGTATAGAAACTAAAAGTAAAATTTAGTGACAAAGGTTTTTTGTCACTAATTTAGTGACTTTGAATTATGCGGACGGACAGACGGACGGACACGAAGCCAGATCATAAGGCTTCTTTCTATACTATGTATAGCAAACGCATCTCTATATTATTTGTTGTTTGATTTTGCCATTTGACAAAACCTGGCTCTGAACTCAGATTTTATATTGAATATTTTCTGGTTGAACTTAATGCCATTTGCTCTCGCACGTTCAATAACCAATAATAATGTTTTGTCATGCTCAACTTCGTTTTCTGCAGCAATGAAAGTACATCACAACGTCTGATATGTCACCAAATATTTGCAAAAACCTTTCGGTGCGAATTAACAGCAATCGGGACACGATTGAATTTAAATTACCGAACAGTCATGAACGTTGTCAATTCAGAGCTTATGTTGTCCAATTGTGAAAATCACAACTAATGTCAAGAACTGCGAAGAAGCGTTTATTGGCCAACCACCTAGTACAATTCTCGATTTCAAATGGACCCTTACTTGCCCGTTTCCGATTACTTTCAGCGTATACTTCTACGCTAATATCTTTATTAATATTATTATGGGTTATTCCAATTTGGTAGGCATCGGTGGTTGTACCGGAACCGTCGTTTGCAATTATTGAAGTTCTTGATTTTGGTATTGTGGTAATTGGTAGGAATTATCAGTGGACCGCTAATAAGTGGTTGTTGGCATGGAAATTCCTGGCCGACTTAACAGCGACTCATCATGGTATGGTTCGGCCACCTCGGGTAGTTCCGGTCGAAATACTAAAAAATGTCATTTGAATATAGTCGAGTAAGGCATCTAGGCAACGTATATTAATTACAGCATCTAACCGTGATGCTCTAGATAACAATCGAAGTTTGTCACCTGTATCCTGTATAAAATAAAATTTTCGATTTACTGTAAGCTTACTAATGATGAGTAGGTTTAATAAAACTTGATATACTTTAATTTGGGTAAAATTGCGTTGGCTAATTCCTTTTCGACTTCATCCATCGATTTTCTACCGGAAAAATTTCAAGTCTTTATAACGGAATATAGTACAACTATGTTACCAAAATGAAATTTTGGTAATTCAAATCCAGTTTGGTCATAATTATCAACATAAATAATATAGTCAAACTTGGCCATTTTTTTGCATTCGTCAACAGGAGATTTGGGAACGCAACTTATCTGCTTCAATTTATCTGTTGCAGAGTTTAATATATTTCAGGTATCATTAAAAAAAGTCGACTTGGATAAATACAAAGTCTTATCGCGTGATACCGACAACTTTGGGATATTCTTAATGGCATTATAGGTTATACGATCATTATTCAAATAAAACCAAGATTTCTCAATACCAAACCCATGTTCTTCGTCGTTAGTTCGAACTAACCTTAGTTCGATCTAAACTTATTTTGCTTTTAATTTTATTGCACAGGTGTATACATGTTTTTTTAGTTCAAACTGAAAGCAATGATATAGCTTGATCTAACTAAGGTAGATCCAGCGGATTAGGTCGCTTAATCTAAGTGTACACATGTAAGGACTAGCCAGGTCGAGCTGACTTAGTTCGAACTAACGACCGCATGTATCCGCGGTAATTGAGAAGTGTGTAGGTCAAATCATCACGTACATATATGGAAACTCCTTTATGTATGTGTTTACTCTAACGTAGTAAGATGCCAGGCTGTAGCCTGTCATGTTATATAAATGTATGTTATCGGATCCTAGCCAGTGTTCGTGCTATGTCAATATTTTCTTCTTGTAATAGGTATTCTAAGAAATCAATTTTGTTTGTTAAACACTGGATATTGAGATGTAATAGTTTAATGTTACGTTTTATGATTGAGTTGCGCATTAGTTTGGCTTGCTTGTGGGGTGGTTTATTAGGTGAACTGGCTTTAATTTGGTTGCAGTGAGCTGCTTTTAGGGTAGCGATGCTGGTTTTCAGCTGCTCTTTATAAAATGACCGTATTTTCTGAAATCAAATCGAGAATATTTGATGCCCATAGGCCAGAAGCTGTTGTTGTATACCTTGTCTTTGTGTTTATAGTCGACCCCTATGATGAAGCATTGTCTGTTGCTTATTTTTGGTCCAGTTTGGAGTAGCTCTACTGCAGTGTCTGCACCGTTTAGGTTATCCGATACATATTTTTGGATAGTTTTTTCGGTTGTGTGACATGACTTTGGAAATGAATATCCAAACTTTGGGTTTCATACTTACAAGATCTAAATCAGATTGAGTGGTGTTATTACCTATCTCAACACTTTTTGATTTGATCTATTTCCTCGGTTTTTTATAGCTGATACGCTTGAAGCTCTCATCCTCGAAATTTAAATTTTGGGGTGTTACGTCAGGTGTTTTATCCAGTTTTGTTGCCCGGTTCTGTGCCATCGTAAGTGCCTCCGCAAGTTGTTTCTGGGTTATTACATGTGCCTTGTGATCGGATTTCACAGGTTTGTTTACTTGACTTAGTTTCACGTTTTGGACATTTGCACTCTCCTTGGTAGCGTTCGCATGTTCATATGATGGATGCTTGTTGGTAGCGTTCACTTGTTCATTTGAGGGTTGCTCGTTAGTTGTTTGGTTGCGTTCAATTTCGTGTCATCGTGCTTGGTTTTTAAGATTGAGGTTACTTTAGCTTCGAGTTTTTCGTTTAATAAACTAATTACCGTGGTCTTTTCGTTGACGAGTTCATAGAGGGTTTTTATTTGTTGTTTTAGGCTATTGTTTAGTTCGTTGTAGAGATTAGTTGAATTTTCCTCACTTTTATCGACACGTGGCACTTCTTCGTTGTTAATTTTCAGAGAGCACTCGCATTGTTGTAACACGCTGTCTTTTTTGATCTTTTTGGTTGGAATTTCATTATTGATAATAAATTCGATTAAGTCACCTTTCGATAATTTGTTCAATTCCGTAGTAATTTCTATTGTTAGCTCTGGGGTTAGAACATCCATTTTGTATATTTCTAGGTTGGTAGTTATAAACAAAACCTAACCTCAACACGTCATATATCGGCCTTGTAATAAAATTGCTGCTAAAAGTATTTATTTTAATTACATTTTAATTTGTCGTCACACGTACTTACGAAAGGAAAATAAACTCTAAGGATATCGCAATGTAAGGTTAAACTTACTTTTAAACTGCTTTTGTTAATGAAGCTGACCTGCTTGGATAAATTTATTTGTTTTCATTTCGTATAATAAGTTTATATTCATGTTTGGCAACACCGAGTGTTATTACTCGTTACTATTTCTTACTTTTGCAATAGTATTTTGAAACCTTGTATTTTCTTTATGTTTATCTGAAATTGCTGCGAATGAATCTTAATACAATAACTATGAAGTTACCAAGCTCAAAAAGTCAGTTATTGTTATCTCATAAAATAATAACTAACATTTTTGACAATTAACCGGTGGACACTAACCCAACATTTTACATCTCTAACTTGTACCAATTTAAATTTTCCTTGTACCAGCTGTCAAATAACCAATTTTCCGTATCTAAAATAATTTTTTACCGGTAAAGTAAAGATTTCCGGTGAGAATTTTTTACATATTTATCACCAGTGCCTTTCAGTACATTGTCGTACAAAATATAAAGCAGATCGCCATCAGGATACTAAACTAGGATTTACATTAATTTTTGAAAAATACATTTTAAAATTGTAATGGAATGGAATTATAAAATTCAAATTATAATGGGATTATAAGATGAATCGCCAGTAACTTAACTAGGGAGCTAGGAATTTTGTCGATCCCAGAGGTTTTCTTGCTTTTTAGGGAATGAATAGCTTCTAATATGTCGCATTCCGTTAAATGGGTAATAATTAATTGATTATTGTTAGTATCGATAGTAATCGGCACTTGATCTGATATTTCTTCTTCTTTAGAAAGACAACAAACACTCTTGAAATAGTTTGCAAAAGCATTAACTATTTCTTGGGGTTTATCGTAAACGATACCGCCCAAGTGAACCATCCCTGGAATTCTCGAGTTTCCTTTTTATTTTGTGTATATGACGGAATTTCACGAATCTTTCAGAAAATTAAAATCGGAAGCCCAGAATCTTTTAGGATCGACACATATATTAGATTCTGTTTCTGTGAAAAGATAAAAAGTTTTAAAACCTCACAACATTAATATGACGTTCAAATCGACTAATAACATTGGACAACTTTATGCCAAACTAAAAGACCCTGTACCGCAAGAAAAGAAGTCAGATCTGATATACAAAGTGGAATGCCAGAATTGTAATCTTGTATATATTGGCCAAACTAACCAATGGCTCCATAAACGAATGAGTGGACATGTTTCAAGTATTCGATGTAATAAACCGGAATCCACTGCGATTGCCAAACATATTTTAATTGATGGACACAATGCTGCCTTTTCTAATGCCACAATAATCAAATCAGTCACCAATTACAAAGATCGACTTCTTCATGAAATGATTTGCATCAAGAGGAAAAATGCGATGAACAGAAAACCGACATTGAAGGTTTAAGTAATGTCTACAGCCATCTACTCATCTAAGCTACAAATAACGTATTGGGGTTAAGTTTTTCCTATTTAATGAGTTCTTATGTAGGTTGTTCCTTAACCCGCGATTATCTTTCAAATTTTATGGATCAAGAAATCGTCTCAAATGACAATACGTTATATTCGTTTCCATGTAATTGCACTATTATTATTAAATGTCTGATGACAGCAGTAACCATTGCTGAAAGCTTACAAATAATGTTTCGTTTTATTGTTCATTTAACCTTATAATTTTAAAAATTTGAATTAATGTTTCCGATATATAATCTTTGTAGTTAGAATCAATAAGATGTTTGACTGCTTTTCTAAGTTTACTAAATTTGTTGTAATTTGACATATTATAGTGTTTTGCGAGTTTTAGACGTGATTTATTTTTATTTTGGATGGTTTTGATTAGTTCACGAGAGAACCAAGTTGGGTAACATCTTCGGGAATAAATGCATTTAGTTATAGGTACAGTATTAATGAACATATCATAAATAATATCATAGAAATTATTACATGCCACATTTACATTCCCAGCTAACATTACTTATTAGTTGGTGCAACAGTTGAAGTCATAATTTGTTTTGTTGTTGATACTGTTACAAAATTGTTTACGAGATTCTCTGTTGGGATTTATATTGAAGGAGAGAGGCGGATGATGATCATCGATTTTAACATCAGATGACGTTTTTATCAAGTTCCCAAAGTCCATATTAGATACAATAAGATCGAGAAGTCTACCATTAGCATTTCATATATTATTAAATTGTATCATATCAACAAAGTCAATAAAATGACTTGTTGCAATCGATTTTAGATCATTATTATTGGAATTAAATTGAGCAGCATTAAAATCACCAATAACACACTTTTTATCCAATGTCATTAAAAATCCCAAAATTCTTCTAAAAACTTATCGAAATCTTCACTTACGGTGTTCGGAGAAATATATAAGACAAAAGAGTAGAGAGTAGATGTAGGTAAAACAAGTTTACAACCTACGATATCCACATATGTAAAATTGTTGTTGTGTAATTGTTCTTTTTAGCAAAATTTATTGATTGGCCTGTACATAACACCGGTCAACACGATTTTTGGGTCTGACATCTACATGTTAAATTTTAGTTTCTCCTATGACAAAAATAAGAAAAAATTTTTTCCGGTTAAAGTTTGCTTTCGTAGAAATTAGAGCAATTTTTCGATTTTAAGCAGAAATTACTGATTTTTATATTTTTTCTACAATTTCACTATAGATTATAATTAGAAAACCTTTTTTTAGATACAAGAGTCGTTTTTATTAAAGATGTGTGGTAAACAATAATATATAAATGTAAAATAACAAGAAATTACTGTCTAAAAGTGAATGTTTTTTGTATTTCTTTTATGCTCATATGAACTCTCTCGTATTAAACCCCAAATATAATCTCCCATCATATTCTCGTTGTACTGCCCTTGGTATCGACGTTCAAAGTCCATCACATCTTGATGAAAACGTTCTCCTTGCTCCTCGGAGTAGGCCCCCATGTTGTCTTTAAATTCTTCCAGATGAGAATGTAGCATATGAAGTTTATGAGACATTCTGCAGCCCATAATTTTGAAGCTTTTAAGCATTTTTTCAACCAATTCTGCATAGTTACTAGCTCGATGATTCCCCAGAAAACCACTAACTACAGCTTTAAAACTTTCCCAGGCTCGTTTTTCACGAGCATTGAGAAGCTTCGTAAAGTCATCACTTTTCATTATTTGTTTTATTTGCGGTCCTACGAAAATACCTCCTTTACTTTAGCTTCAGATAATTTCGGGAAAAGCCCTTAAATATTCGAACGCTTCAGAGTTTGGATCCAGTGCTTTTACGAATTGCTTCATTAACCCTAATTTTATATGTAGCGGTGGCATCAAAATGTTTTCGGGCTCTACGATTGGTTCCGACTTTACGTTATGTTTTCCAATCTTAAATTCGACGCGATCAGGCCATTTACGCTGTTTATAATGTACTGAGTCAGCTCTGCTGTCCCATAAACAAAGGTGACAAGGGTATTTTGTATATCCACCTTGCATTCCCATAAGAAAACCAACCATTTTAAAATCACCGATCACTGGCCATTGGTATTCTGTGTATTTTAATTTTTCTAGTATGATTTTTACACTATCATAACTTTCTTTCAACAATACAGAGTGTGCTAGAGGAAGACTTGGCAATACATTTCCGTTATGGAGCAGAACTGCTTTTAAGCTTTTCGAAGAGCTATCGATAAAAAGCCGCCATTCAGATGCTACGAATGGTATTCCAATTTCATTAAATAAATCAGTTACGTTGTTGCAGTAACAAATACCGGCTTCTTTTGTGAAAAACATGAAAAGTTTTATGACGCTCTCTTTGATCAGTTATTTTGACATCATCTTCAAGTAAGTTCCATTGCTTTAGTCGTGAACCTAATATTTCTGCTTTACTTTTGGGTAAGTTCAGGTCTCGCACCAAATCATTAAATTCACTTGAACTAATAAAATGTGGCCCAAAACTTTGCGACTTTGTCACGAAATCACTACCATCAGTGTTGGTTAGTGGTGCACTGGATCCTGCTGAACTATGTGACGGCTGAACTTCAGAGCTATTTGATCTTGAACGTACTGGCACAGGCAAATTTTCATCATGAGGTATCGGAGATGATGATGAAGGAAGATCTGGATAAAAAATCTTTTCTGCATTTTTACCAGATCGACGCTTACTTGGGTTCACCATACAAAAATAACAGTCATGGACATGATCACTAGGTTCGCTCCAAATCCTTGGCATCGCAAACTTCATGTGTCGATTTTCTCCTCGATACCAAGCTAGAAATAACAAAATTACAAGGATGTTATTTAAATTTGCTCTACAATTTTAAAAATCTTAAATTTTGATTTCTTACCTTCTAAAGTATTTTTACAATTAACGCAGGCGAAGTGAGGTACCCAATTTTCATTTTGATTACTAACTTTTAGGTTAAAATAGGCTTCATAGGCTTCGCAAAGTTTCAAATTTGTTGATAAAGCAAATTTTTTACTTCTAACTTTAATAAATTCACCGCAAATAAAACAGAATGAATCAACATCATTTTTACACTGACTTGATGCCATTTTTAACTGAGTAATACACTAATATTGTTGTTACAGCTGTAATAAACAGGTTAACATTCACTACTGTGCCTCTTACAAATAATAATACTGTTTACTTTCGGGTTAATCAAAGTGCTGCCATCTTTGATTCATGAAAGATATTAAAATATACTTATCGATGTAGATCAGCCCAAAGCAAACTTAAAGAACTAAAGATTAATATTTAAGTGTTTTTCAATGTCTAGAATCAGAATTCAAGCATGCGAACAGAAACCCCAAAAAAAATTTTTTGTTGACCAGTGTAATAATAAAATATATTAGTTAAACTTCACTTCGAGGCGAATAATTTTGAAGAACTACATTTTTCCCTTCAAGTATTGTAGTTTGGATTTTAGGTAGGAGGGCAGAGAGCGAAGCTCCCACGCGCACTTAGGCCGCTAAACCGGGCCCATTGTACTACCTCCGTTATAGCCCCCTCCCCGTCACTCTCGAGCCAACCCACCGATAAGGCAAATTCAAGGATTTTGGCGGGTGGGTGTCACTAATTCTGGCCATATCAGGCCAGAAGTCCCCTAACATGGCACCTCTTTTCGACGCCAAGCTGGACAGTGACATAGCACATGCTCAGCTGTTTCGTCCGTTTCGTTGCAACCTCGACATTTGGGGCTATATACGATTCCCATTGTGTTGAGGTGTTTGTTTAACTTGCAGTGTCCAGTCAAGATCCCTGCAATTGTCCGTAGATTGACTCTGGACAGTTTCAAGTAATATTTAGAATGTTTATTTGAGGGTGTTCTTATAGCAGCCCTCGCCTGTCTACATTCGGTTTCATTTGCCCACCTGCTGGAGTGCAGGTTTAGGGTATACTGTTTCAGAAGGTTGTTAAGGAATTTGACAGCTGGCATTATCATCGGCTCAGGGCCGCAGGGAAGGCTGTTTGTGCCGTTTCTTGCCAGCTCGTCTGCCTTTTCGTTGCCTTGGTGTCCCTTAACCCAACTAAGGGAGAGACTGTTTGAAGTTGATATCTCATTTAGTGCCCGAATACATTCGAGCACCAGACCAGAGGTGACCTTTTGGCTCCTGAGTGCCAGGAGAGCCGCCCTACTGTCTGTGGATATCTGGATATTTTTATCACGGATACTTTTTTCCTCGATTATTCGTGCGCAGTGTAATATACCAACCAATTCCGTCTGGAAGACTGATATATGTGTACCCAGCGGTATGCTTATGTTTAGGTCGAGTTCGGCAGAAAATATTCCTGCCCCTGAACCCACATCGTTTTTGGAGCCATCTGAGAATAGACGGATGTCATACTCACAGGTCTCTGTTGGATTCATACATTTTGGTTTATATTTAACGTTGCTAGGTTTCGGCGAACCATGTCCCAGCACGGCCCCCATGGGCTTGGGTCCGCCCCTAGCGCGGTGCGTGAGCTGTTGCTAACTAGGGCCCTTTCGCCGGACTAGGCGGAGCGTTCAACGGGCAGTTATAGCGCACGCAAGCGTACTATGCCCGTCCGGTTCTACTTATTCATCTCAGGATTGCAGTCCTTGATACCCTAAGTGGGGGCCGGATACACTTTCCTGGTACCCTCCCGGCTAACGCGGCCGGGGCTGGAGTGGATTTCTACGCCACTCCCGCGCGGCGGGACATTTCCCGGTAGGGGTGTTACCTGCTTTCGCTGGTATCCTTCCTCCAGGGGTCCCACTTAGTCTAGCATGTGACTCAATAACCTCAGCCACTACGAGTCCAACCTCAGCTGGGGGGGTAGTGGCGGACCACTAGGGCTCCCCTCCCGTAGTAATCTTGTGTTTTCCGCTCCACACAAGTGTGGTTTCCGTTCCTAAGAGCAGATAGCGGAGAGTATAAGACTGAACCCTCGTATCTCGGTTCCGCAATCCGAGATAGCACCAGTGCACTAAGGAGCGCTAAGTCCTTATGGGAGGGCGGTTAGGCCACGGCCCTACTGGAATGCATATGTAGCCCCAGGTCGTGTGGGTTGCCACCCCATTTAGTAGCTTTTGGCTACCCCTGGTCACTTATAATGCTTAAACGCTTTTGGCGTTTAGGCATTCTCGCTGTAGGGCTCTCTTTGGGAGGAGCCCTTACAGGTTTAGCTGTGAGAGTTACACAATTATTAGACTAAGATTATGAGTTTACAATATTTATAAAGTAGAGTGAGATTAGCATAGCCGCCAAGTTGTAGCTTGTCACAAGTTCCACTCATGCTCATGCCTGTCATGGCTCTCGGCTGATCTTTGGTGTGTCCCCCAGGGGAGCACACTTGTCAATCTTCCTCGCATGGCGTTCACTTATGACTTACTGCAATTGGCCCCTTTGCCACTTGAGTCGCGATAGCCGTGGGGCAGACTCTTCCCTTGTCCCCTTGCTGGTCGTGCGCTTCCAGGTTTGTTTTTCCCTTGCCATCCAGTTCAGAGAGTGCAGGAGTGCATGGTCTCCGGTTCTGGGGTCAACAACTAGGTCCGGGGACTTGATCCAAGTCTTAGGGCTTGCCATTTCTGCTCTTCAGGTCAGGCTTCGCCTCTCTTCCTTCCTGGTCGTGTACTCCCTGGTTGCTTCCCTCACCCCAGTTCAGAGAGTGCAGTGGTGCGGGTCGTCTATTAGGGGACAACAGCCAGTTCAGTGAGTTAGCTCAGCCCTTCCTTACTCTCTGAAGTCTGTAACAAAGAAAATATGGTTAGTTGGCTCCAGGTAGTGCGGTTGCCACCCCGTTTAGGTTTCTCCCTAGTCCCCTTTCCGGCGGGGGACCAAGGGAAATTGTTCCCTTATCGGGCGTTCACTTCCACAGTGGGCCCCCGCCGTTCCGGGGATTTGATCGTAACCCCCTGGTACACATTTATCTGAAAGAGAACGGGTGAGCATTGGCACTAGATCGTGTTAGGTCGCCAGCCTGGTTGAGCCCTCCTCCTTCCCCACCCAGACTTGGACTCCTCCGGGAGCTTCTATCCCAGGGCGAATCATGGGGTCCGAGTCCACATCAGGAGCCTTCGTGGGGTTGGGTTGGATCGGAGCCCTCTAGCTCACTTCTGCTGGCTCGCTTTTCGCAGAGCTCAGATTAGCACCAGTGCACGAGAGTTTGCTAGGCTCTCTGGTTTCCCCCTGGTATGCGGCCCCGAGTCGTGTAGGTTGCCGCCTATTTGGTCAGATTCCTCGTCCCCCTAGCACCTCTTTACCTAGCTCGTGAGCTAGAGGAGGCACGGGGGATTTGGTCACCTTCCCTCGGTCACTTGTGCAGACTTTTGGTCTGTATGTTGCTGCAAGAGAAGGTTAGCATCTGAGCCAGGTAGGGTAGAATAGAAGATAAAATAAAATAAAATAGAATAAAAGTAAAATAAATAAAAATAAGATAAATAAAATAAAATGAAGTTGGACGCACTTTCACTATCACTGTCACTGTTTTTCTTTTCTTCTTCTAAAAGCCTCTTTGGCAAATTCTTGCAGTTTGTTAAAGTTTCTTTCTTCTTTAATAAAATCCCTCAGGTTGTTCTCATTTATATTCCCCAGTTCCAGCCTTTTGTCGTGATATAGGTTACAGTACAGGAGGACATGTAGCCATGTCTCTTCCTGTCCACAGTCACATTCGCTTGTGTTGGCTAGGTTTAGCCTCTGCAGGTTCTGGTTCAGGCTGCCGTGTCCTATTATCAGGTAGCTGGTGGTCATCTCTAGATTAAACCACCTGCGTTCTTCGACGAAGCCTACCTCTTTTATGAAGGCATACGTGGCTCTTCCTTTTTCGCTCACGTCCCATCTTGCTTGCCATTCATCCGTTGCCTTGCTTCTAAGGGTTTTCTTGAAGGCCGTGCTGGGTCCAGCTCTATCTTCTTCTGAGGTCAGGTCCCCAGGCGTTGGAGGGATCCCATTCTTCCTATTGTAGGTCTCTCTTCTTATCTTGACCATCAGATCCCAGGGCAGACTTCCCGCTAGCACTTGCAGGGTGTCTGTGGCTACTGTTCTACACGTTTTAAGGCCAGCTTGTAGTGCAATTCTCTGCATGCTGTTCACCTTGTCTCTGTATGTTGTGTTAGTCATCGTGTGTCCCCACACGCTGGCTCCATACATCACGACAGAGCCAAGGAGACCTTTAATTATTACGTTGTAGGTCTGCCTGTCCAACCCCCAATCTTTTCTTAGGACTCTCCTAAGGCATCCAGCAAGCAGGAGATCTTGTTCCTGAGCCTGGCTAGGTGGGGTCTAAATTTAGCTGCTCCGCTACTTCCAGGCCCAAGTACCTGGTCTGCCCAACATGCTGTATCCTCATGTTGCCTAGCCTGATTGTGGGGTCCCTGGTTCTTGATAGTGCTCCTTTGAGGAACATGGTTACCGTCTTCTTTTCAGACAGCCTCACTCCCATGTCGTTCCCCATTCCGAGATCTGCCTTAGGTAGTCTTCAGTCAGTCTTTCCAGGGTCGCTCTACTGTCCCCTCAACCAGCACCAGCAAGTCATCCGCGTATGCCACACACTTGGCTCCGGATGCGTGGAGGCTGTGAAGCAGCGAGTCCATCATCAGGAGCCAGACTCTTGGTCCGATGATTGACCCTTGTGGGCACCCCTTGTAATGCCCCTTAAACCGTTTCGTATTTGCCCCTGACATAACTTTTCTGTTGAGAGATAGCTGGCCCAAAGTGGGAGCTCTTTACAGTTTAGTTCCTCGAGTTTACTGATTATTTTGGCTCAGAGAGCCCGTCAAAAGCCCCTTGAAGTCCACGAAAAGCCCCAGCACGTATTTGCTGGTTGAGGTCAGGATAGTTTCTTTGACCTTGTTCCAGGCGTCTTCCGTACTTCTCCCTCCCTGAAGCCGTATTGTGCTTCGCTCATTTGGTCTTCCGTAATACTGTTCAGGCGTCTGACCATTATTCTTTCTAGGGTCTTAGCCAGCACCGGAGGAGGCTGATGGGTCTGTACGATCCCACGTCTGTTCTAATTTTATCGGTGATTTTAAGATGATTACTAGGTTCGCCTCTTTCCATTTTTCAGGAAAGATCCCTTCCGTCAGGCATTTGTTGAATATCGTTGTTATCTTCGCCGGATGGCTTTCCAAATTTCCTTCACCATTTCTGGCATCATTCCATCTGGGCCGGGCGCTTTCTTTTTCTTAATTCTTCTTATTGCTTCTTCTATTTCTTCTTCCGGCGCCTCACCAAGGTATTCGACCTCTCTTGTTGCTCCTTCTTCAAAGAAGCTGTCAAGAGGAGATTCACGCTCTCTTTCCAGGAGGTGGTGTATCCCCCGTCATTTCTTTTCAGAGAGGCCATTCCTTGTCTTTTGTGCTTTCCCCTGCAGATTTTGTACACTGCACCCCAGGGGTCCTCGTTACCTTTCTCTTTTACAAAGTCTTCCCAGTCCTTCTGTTTGGCACTGGTTATTTCCTCTTTGTATCTTTGCGCGCTTTTTATATATTTTCTTGTAGCTTCTTCTTCGTCGTTTCTCAGTTTTCTTCTTGCTTCCTGCATGGCCCTTTTTTGTTTCTGACCTCCTTCTCAGAGAGGTGAGCTTTTGCTCCACCAGGAACTCTTCTCTTGTTAGTTTTCCTAACTTTGAGAGTTTTTGATTGGTTAGTCCGACCCACTCTTCTAATTTTTGTACCATGTCTTCTGCCCTAGTGTCCGTAAATGGATCGTTCTCCGATATCTCTATTAGGTTTTCCGGTATTTTCCCAATTCGCGTCTTTAACACAGTATCTTTTCGCTGTGCACGGTCTCAGCTTTCCCCGTATCGCGTTTACGTTTATTATGATGGGGTTGTGGTCGCTCAACCCGTGTCCACTTAGCAGTTCCCAATCGGCTTGAAGAGCCTCATCGAATTCCGCGTTTGCTAGTGTCACGTCTATGTCCGATTGCCCCGCCCTCCCACTCCTGGCCTCCGACGAAGAGAAGTGTTCGCTGGGTTGGTTTATGACCACCAGCTCTTCATTTAATATGAAGTCGAGAGTTCCTCGCCTCTGTGGGTAGAGGGTCACCCTCCCTTATTCTTGCTAAACCATGCCGGGGATTGTGCATTTGCATCTAACCCTATGAGGAGGGTCTTCTTCCGCCAATCTCTGCAATTCTTTTACCTTTTCTAGATTTTCTTTAGGTCCCTCCTCCCTTGCAGTATATGCTGCCTATCATTAGCTCTCCGAGCGGCGTTTTCCATGGCAAGCTACGTGGTGGCTGTCTCCATAGTGTCCTATGTCAACCGTTTCTATTTCTTCGTTGAGTATGTATATGGCCGCCCATGGGTGCTTGGTATAAATGGCTCTAAAGTTGCTAGGAATTCCCTTACGTTTCCTGCCTTGTTGGCATAGGGCTCTTGGACTAGCATTATGTCCACCTCATTTTGGGCAGCCCATATGGCAACCTCTGTGGTTGCTCTCTGTGCTCTTTGGCAGTTTATCTGTAATATCTTTAGCTTTCCTTCGCCCTTCTTACCCTCTTTCGGTCACTTCCTCCCGTCTGGGGCTCTTTCTTCTTTCCTACCCACCCCTCTCACTTTCACTGTCACTGTCTCGTCACTTTCACTATCACTGTTCCGTTCGTTTGTGTTTGGGATAACGCGGGGTGTGTGTATTGGGTATTTGAATGACTTGGTCCCGCTACCTGGCTCATGGGAAAACCGAAATTACTTACTACGCCCTGTGACCTAGTCAGGGGCATTAGTTCTTTCCACCTCTTTCCCTTTGCCCTCTTTCTTGTTCCTCCCTCTAGTCATGTTTGTTAGTTTGTCGTTCGTTAGTGCTTTGTTAGTCTGTGTCAGTGTATCTTACATGTGGTTAATAAGACATCAAACTCGAACTGGAACAACGTTAACGATGCTTGTGTCCTTTGATGCTGGTAAACGAAAACGCATTGGTAAACGCATTTTATCAATTTCACTCCATAATAGTTATTTCACTTAGCACGATAACCTTCCTTCCTGTTCCTACTGTTGGATTCAGTAGGATGTCGAACTTCCTATTGAATATATATACGGGGAATTCTGTCGGGCTCCAGATGCAGAAGGGCACCTCCTCGAGGTAGCCTTCCAAAATCCGCATGTGGCCAACAGCTCCTCGCCCGCCACTCCATAGCCGCCAGCTGCGTAGTCTGAGGGCGGCCCTAACCGCCATCTCTTGCACATGAAGATCAAGTGGAGGAGGCAGAGAAGGGACTCAAGCGGTGTTGTAGTTTGATTGTTAAGACAAATTTATAACTAAAATGTAAAACGAATCGAGTTTAGACAGAGTAGATTCTTGATGGGTCGCTGGGTGGAATCAGTGACAATGCACCTATATCAGAAAACGTTCAGTCTCCTGATTCAAGGTATATTGGCTTGGAGAATATTCGTATTTTTATCTTGGCCCATGTTATTAAACGGCCAATCATAGTAGGCCCAAGACTATTAAGAACTAAGAAATGAACATATATCACCATCTAATATTGCCGGCATATACATTCCATTTAAATGCCCAACAGAGGAAGTATCTAAATGCCCACTTTTTGGGCTTTCACAATAGTCGTTTTGCACCACTTGTTTAAATGGATCCCACGGTTAATCAAGCCGAAATGCTAACTCATCTTTTACCGGTCGTAGATTACCATGGCGATCTAGTACCATTTAATTGGTTTTGGATTACCAAACTTTCGTTTTGATGACATAGTTGTACCATATTCCGTTATAAAGGTTTGGAATTTTTCGGGTAGAAAATCGATGGATCAAGTTGCAATGAAACAATTATACCCAAATCAAACTAGAAGATTTGATTTCAAGAATTTTCCAGTTTCGTGGGTGAATTAAACCTTCTGAACTTAACCTAGGTCCGACTCCGGAATTTCATCTTAGTACATTTAAGTTTTTTTCGTTTCGGTCTTTTAACGGTCATATTGGCAACTGTTTGAAATTATGCACTTCACTTTTGTGTTATAAATTAACAGTTTGTTATTCTTTGTTACCTTTTGATCTCCTAATATACAGTTCATGGGTGGTATGCATTTTTTTCCCACCGTGTTCCATTCTCTTATAGCCTCATCTATGTTTCCATCCCGCGTGATTTTCAGTTCTAAATCTATGTACTCTAAATACTGGCCGATCCTCCAAAACTAGGCCTCGTTGTTATCCAACTATGCAAATGTACTCCGTTTTCTTGATGTTAATTTCCAGTCCCTACTTGCTGTACTCTTCAATGAGCTTATGAGTCGGGTATTCCAAATCATCATAAGCTTTGGCTATTACATTTTGGTCGTCTATATAAACATAATGTATTTAAGATGCTGTTACGCAAAGATATTCCCACCCATGTTCTTTCTCGTTATTATGAATTTTTACAGGTTTGGTTATGTATGGTTCGTCAGAGTATCTATAGCATTAACTAGACAACCTAGCAATATTCCGAACGTTTACCAGTTCACGATAGTTGGATAAAATCTTTTCAAAATTTTCTGGATTCTTAACGACAATTTCAATTAAATGCGTATCAATGAAATATGGAGGATCAGCTTCATATTTGGACTTCTTGCTTTTAATACTGATCTTCCTATATTCTTGAAAATTTCCATATACTTGATAGATTTAGATTTTTTGACTTTCTCCAAATCTAAAAAATTGTTTTCGTTTTGGATCGCGACTTCGCAATTTGTAACGTTAATGCACTTCCTGATTATTTTCGCATAATCGTTCTTATCCATATTGAATACACTCAGGTACAACCGAAGCACAATTAAACGTTACTCTGGATTTATGAAAGAACTTTAATGGTAATAAATCGCCATTGTAATCTACGATCGGTAAGAGATAAGTTAGCGTTTCGGCTTGATTAACCGTGGTATCCATATAAAACCAAGTGGTGCAAAATGACCATTGTGAAAGGCCAAAAGTAGCGGGCATTTAATTCTTCCTCTACTGAGCATTCAAATGGTATGCATATGCCGGCAATATTAGAAGGTGATATATGTTCGTTCATAAGTTTTAATAATCTTGGACCAATACTATGATTGGCCGTTTAATAACATGGGCCAAGATAAAATATGAATGTCCTCCAAGCCAATATATTGTGGTGATATTTTTGAAGTTAGACTTCAAAATGCAAAAATGGTTTTTACTAGTTCTTACCAGTAGTGTTGGGTTTGTCGCCACTGCGAGAAAGAATAAATGTTTTTTTAGAATTTCGATTTGTTGATCAATTTGAAGATCAACAAAATTAATTTGTTTTATTGTGCCAACAAGAATGCCAAAAATTGTTACTTTCAACACCTTTTACACAAAATTATGATTTGTTTTGATGAATTTGACAATGTGATTATTTGACATTAGTGTTAAATGCGCGTTTGTTTATGGCAAGATAAAATTTAAAATTTGGAAACGAAAAAATGTTTTTGAATGTTGGCAATTTGAAAAGAAGAAAGGAGAGAGAAAGAAGAGAGTTAGTCTGGGAACTCAAGACTGAACGCACGTCAGTTGAAAGACGTGAATTTTGAAATTTTGATTAGCGTTGCCGTGAAAACGGTAAAATTTTTGAGTTTGTGATAGTGCCTTCTGAAGACGGGGTCGTCTGTTTTATTTTTGCGAATTGATCAAAGTTTTAGTTGGATTTATCGAATCGGCAAAGATAGCAAATGAATAATTTTGATAGAGAAGCCATTTTGGGATTATTCAAGTTTGATTTGTGCAGCGAGGCATTAAGTCTGTATTGGAGTCGAAAAGAGGAGCTAATTTGGAATTATCAAAGTTTTACTTGTACGAGTCAACGAGTTTTGGATTTGAATTGGATAATTGAAAGTGCCAGCATTAGGGCAACACCTGGAGTGACAATAAGGTCAGTCGTTAAACACTTGTGCGCTAATTTAATAAAATTTTATTTGTGTTAAAACATTTTTGAATAATTACTTTAAAAATTATTACGATTGTAAAGATTTACACAAGACACAGAATTGTTTGGTGGTTTAAATTTCAGCAAATGATTTCAATTTTAAATTTAAATTTCAATCACCAAGCAATACACAATTACACCATCTGGCATATTTGGAATTTTGTCCCAAAATTGGTTTGGTAATAAAGCAAATTTTGAAATCAATATTCGAGTTTGTTCATTTTCGAGCTGCGAACCTTAGAACTCACTACTGGGTAAGTCTCATAGCTCTCCGTTGATTAACACTAGATAACTGGGTTAAATTTTTATGGTGTTGCAACGGAATTTCGGAAAGGGGTCCTTTCACGAAAAAACCACAACAACTAAATTGGCGACCAATTGTGGGGCTCGATTTAATTTGAAACCAAAATGTGGGGCAACGATTAATTTGAAAACGCAACGTCGGGCTCGATATTTAAAGTTTAAATTGCATTTGTGCAACTGGATTTTCAAAACAATAAATTTAAAAAAAAATTTTAAATAAGCTATGGGGGTATCAGATACAAATCCAGAGGAGATGAACGTAACGGAGAGGATGGAGCAAATGATGCTATATCTCGTAGGAGAGTTAAAGAAAATAAAAAAAATTTAGATGGGGTGTATGAAAAGTTGAATAAGAGGTTTGATAAGTTAGAGGAAAAATTTGTAGAATTGCGGGATGATTTAAAAACTACTAATGTAAGGGTAGACAAGGTTGAAGTGGAGGTAAAAGTTTTGAAAGCAAATTTAGTGCAACGGCCAGAATTAATAAAAGAGTTAAAAAATCAAAAACAAAACATTGAATTGGGAGTGGAGGAAAGAATTGAAAATGCAAAAACACAAATTTTAGGAATAACTGAAAAGGGATTAGATAAAAGGAAAGAGGAAATTGAAAAAAGTAATTTTGAAAATTTTAAGGGTCACGTTATCAAATCAAAACAGGTTAATTTAGTCGCAGCAAACAACAAAAAGTTTGCAATGATAAACAAAAACATAATGGCCACATTTCAGATAGGAACACATGCAATTACCGATAGCATTTTAATGATGAAAGGTTTAGCATTGAACTGCATTTTGGGCATAGATTTGATAAGGAAATTTAAAATGATAATAGATTCACAAAACAAGTCAGTAATTATTGGATTGGAAACGTTTAGTTGGCTTGAAAACAATTTAGTAGGTAATAAAATTAACAGATTAGAGATTAGTAAAAAGTTTAATTATGTTAGTGAAGAAATAGGTAGCTACGCAGGAAATCATGTACAAGGTAGAGAGGCTAGTAAAATGTTAACAGGAGGAGAAAATAAATTTTGGCAAACAAAATCAGATCAAACGTCATGGGCCGGATACATTCCGATGGTTGAGGAATTGATGTTTAACGAGCTACCAAAAGACCATGGGTTTTTGATCAAAACATTAGTTATCATGAGGTTTTAAAACAAACACAAGCAAAATTAAAACGACGTAACGAAAGATACTTGCGTAAAGCCAAAATAAGAAAAAATGTAAATTCAAAGTGGGGACAGAGTCATAATTAAAGTTTGCGTGTTGGCAACAGAGCCAAAGACCAATGTCAAAAACTTCAGCTTCCATTTGAGGGTCCCTACTTAGTAGAATCCGTAAACGAAAACACGTATTTGTTAAAATATCCAGATTCAGGAAAATTCGTGGAAATTTCATCTCGATATGATTTATTCATACGATGATGAACTTAATTTAGACACCTCTGAGTTAGAGGAAAAATAATAACAAAGAATTATGCCAGTTTTAAGTTTTTATTTAGTAGTTAATTTTATAAGTTATTTTTATTTTGAAAAAGAAGATTTTTATTTGAATGGGAAATTTTATTTAATTTAATTAAACTTGTAAATTTGATAATAAAAGAGAAGCCAGTGACTGCAAAACAATTTAAACTTTAAAATAACATTCAATTGGGTAAAAAAACACATTTTTAGAGAGTTTGTTGAAGTTGACTTTTGTTGATTTCTTTGCAAAGAGCAACAAAGAGCCAATTCAACAGAGGGCAAAGTTGTGGTGATATTTTTGAAGTTAGACTTCAAAAATCCAAAAAAATGGTTTTTTACTAGTTACTTACCAGTAGTGTTGGGTTTGTCGCCACTGCGAGAAAGAATAAATGTTTTTTTTTAGAATTTCGATTTATTGATCAATTTGAAGATCAACAAAATTAATTTGTTTTATTGTGCCAACAAGAATGCCAAAATATTGTTACTTTCAACACTTTTTTACACAAAATTATGATTTGTTTTGATGAATTTGACAATGTGATTATTTGACATTAGTGTTAAATGCGCGTTTGTTTATGGCAAGATAAAATTTAAAATTTGAAACGAAAATAATGTTTTTGAATGTTGGCAATTTGAAAAGAAGGAAAAGGAGGAGAAGAAAGAAGAGAGTTGTCTGGGAACTCAAGACTGAACGCACGTCAGTTGAAAGACGTGAATTTTGAGATTTTGATTTGCGTTGCCGTGAAAGCGGTAAATTTTGAGTTTGTGATAGTGCCTTCTGAAGACGGGGTCGTCTGTTTTATTTTTGCGAATTGATCAAAGTTTTAGTTGGATTTATCGAATCGGCAAAGATAGCAAAAAATTTTGAAAAAATTTTGGGGAAAAAGGAGGAGCCATTTTGGGATTTTTTTTAAAAAAGTTTTACTTGTACAGCCGAGGGTTTTAATGGGAAAATTGAAGTCCGAAAAAAGGGGGAAAAAGGCTGTAACTGGCGAATTAATAAATTTTATTGTAAAAGCAATTTTGATATTCTTCTGAAAGCGGTAAATTTTAGTTGTAAGTGACTTCGAAGACTGGGTGCGTTTTAATTTAGCAATGATCAAGTTTTAGATTTGATTTCGAATCGCAATAGCAAATGTAATACCATTTGGGATTTTAAGTTTGATTGTGCCAGCATAAGATCGTTTGGTAATAAGAGCTTTAAATCAATTATCAAAGTTTTAGTTCAGATTTTTGAATCTGCGAAAGAAGCTCAACACTGGGTAATATAGTCTCGTTGATAAATTTCAGCATAATGTTATAATTTTATTTGTGTTAAAATTTCGAAAATCACTTTAAGAATTATACAAAGTTACACGATCACATTTTGGATTTAGCAATGACATAATTATTTTCCAGCATAAATCCTTGGTATTGGAGTCAGTAAAGCAAATTTTGAATCATATTCTTTGAGTGTTGGTCTACATTTTCGAGTGCAACCTTTAGAACTCACTACTGGGTAATCTCATGAGCATTCCGTTGATTAATCCTAGCATAACTGGGTTACAATTTTTATGTGTAATGCAACGGAAATTTACTGGATAAGTGGTCCATTTCACGAAAAAACAATATATGTATGAGGTTACAAACGGTTACATATTGCAATCCAAAATTCATCTACGTGGTATGTGAGAAGCCTGTATGCAGCCGAAACTGGATAGACTGTAAATGTACTACATACTGGGCATAAGTGAAGTAAGATAGTTGGAATTGGCATTTGTAAACATAAACAAGGTAACCTGGACTATTCGGCACGGCCAATGAGGCATGGATGGTAATCTTATGACCTCTTCTGTCTGTCTGAATCTTTATGACCATATGCCTTAATAAAGTATTTTGAAGGTTTTTAATATTTTTTTGCATAGCCCTTCTGTTATTTAACACACCTTAGCCGTTTTCACATGTTACTAATAATTTTCGATAAATAATCGAGCGTTATTAGGCCACTTTTTTGTTGGAATCTTTGTTTCTAATGTATTGAATTGATCGGAGTTTCACGGATTTTTTTGTTCAATAGGTCCCATAAATTCTCAATGGGATTTAAGTCTGGTGATTAGGAAGGGGTCTGAAGTATTATGAGGCATTTGTATAAAAGATATTCCTGAATTAAAGGCGATTTATGGTTGGGGTCTTGATAGAAGTTAAAAGTGTTTTATACCTATTTTTTCAGCATTTTGAAATAAATTTTGTTGTAGATTGTCTAAATATTTGTACCAGTCCATTATATCGTCTATGAATACCAAACTTCCTTCTCCCACAGCCGAAATGGCACCCTAAACTAAAACATTCTTAGTCATGAATTACTATCCTACAAATATTTTCGTTTCTTAACTACATGTTAGGTTTTGCCTCACCATTACTCGCCCATCCGAATTTACAAGTTAAATTTGCTTTCATCAATAAAAATTACGCCATTCACCACGTGGATTCGTTCTGAAGCAAATTTTAAACGTTTAATTCTATTAAGTTATTAATAAAAGATTTTCTCTGCCAAACGCCCATTTTATCCAATTTTTTTAAATTCTCTATGGTTTTGTGGGTGCATGCTTTCCTGTTTCTACTTGCATTTCAGTTGCAACTTTTAGACCACTACAACGTGGATTTTTACGTTTCTAATGATATTGGTTTCTTTTCTTGTCGGGAGAAGTAAATTTATTTCGATACTAAATTCGACACTGCGATTTTGATTACTTTCATTATAAAAAATATTAAATATAAATTTAATATGTTCTATTTATTAAAAAAAAGAAAATTATAAGTATTACGTAAGAAATAAAATAGATACCACAATAGTGCATTTTGAATCCTAACCAAAGGTTAACATTTACATCGCTGCTTGAACAACCTCTGCTTCATCTCCACTTTAAAATTTCTTTTTCTTTTTAGAATTCATTATACCGGATGTGTTGGCAGTTGGTCTAACACTTTCTATCACACTTCTTTGAGGCAAATCACTATTTCCGAAATTAAATTTAAAATTCCCAATAGACTGACACCCAACGTTTTTCTACTGTAAATATTAGACAGAGGGCTAACGTAATTAATGCGAACACTAAAAGTAGTGACAATTATAACATTCACTCCCAAGGTAATTTTCCTAAAAAATAATTAACATTAATATATTAAATAGTACTGGTATTTTTCTGTCGCCTGCAATTCACATAGAGTGAATTCAAAAACAACATTGGCAAACAGTTTTAAAATATTTAGGTAACAAACCTACCCAATATTCACGATGTAAAACTGCCAATGCTTGGCCTACCTTGAAGCTGGATTGTACAAATAATTCCAAATTGATGTGAAAACACAACAAAGGGAGAAATAGTAAAAAGCTATTTTATGTCGAGCATGGTAGTATTCTTTGCAATCATCTGAAGAACCTGAAATAAGCAAAGTTAGCAAATAATTTTTCCACATTAAAATTGTATTTACTGTAAATACCCACAATAAAACTTTAAATTGATAAATTATTGGGATCACAGTTAATCGGGACCGAACTACATTTCTTTAATGTAATCATTTGGTTCGTTTAAATTTCTAAAATAAAATGATTTTAAATAACAAATTAATCCAATTAATGCAAAAATCTATGATCCATACTAGAAAAATTATTCACTTAAAGATATATGGAAGCTTGAACTCGGTTGTCATCAATTTATAACTTAAGGAAAAACATAACCAAACAAATTATGCATACAAAGGTATTGGTGTTGAGAATTATTAACATCTTGAACCTTGCAATTTTTTAATTAAATCCAACTAATGGTAGTAGATACTTATAATATATTAAAATAAGTGAAAACTATTTACCCCTGCGTACAAATGAAAAAAATCTGATGTGACATCACCTGACTTTCCCATTAACTGCTAGCTTTATTATAATAACTATAATTTAATATGTTTTAAAGTTTTTAATTTTAAAAACGTTATTTTGTTTCCAAAGCCGCTCATATTCTTTTAAATGCAATGATTCTATTTATGTATTTTAATAGTAATTTAAGAGAAAAATTTCAAGTGTTAATTTCAATTATTACCCATTATTTGTCGTAATCTGGTATCCACTCGGTTAAAACTGTACTACCTACCATTGATATTTCGTCAATAATTAAAAATTTTAAGTAAAATAATTTTTCACGAAAAGTGTTTGCTATGTCTGACGCCAATTCCGGCATATCATGGGAAAATTGTGTAACTGGCAATGCAAATGGAGTTTGCAATGTTACTCCGTTTATAACGAATGCAGCTTTTCCTGTTGGTGCACATAACAATACTAAAATTTTGTCTAAATTTTCTCCAGGGATATTATCAAAGTAATTGTTACTGTTTGATATATTGAATTGATTACTGTGCTTTTTCCAGCTCCAGCGGAGCCACTTAAAAAAATTCTCAAAGGTTTCTTCTTTAACTTGATCCAATTTAAAGTAAACATAACGATTTCCATCTGTTTTGTATTTAATTGTGCAAGTTGGTCTTTGATAAGTTTTTCTGAAGCTCTTTTTGGAATGAGAAATCTATTTAATTGCTTGTTTTTTGGAATTTCACTACCATCTTGTTCAAAATGTCAATTTCTTGATCTGTGACCAATTTATCGTTAATAAATTCATTCATTTCTTCATTTTCTTTTAACAAGATATCTTTTGAACATTTTTCCATGGCATTTTCTAATGTTTTTCACCAATAACGCAATACTTTTATCATCAACACTCGTTGATTAATTGGAGAAGTATTAATAAAAACAGATGCTCTGCTGCTTTTTGATAATGGCAATGACAAAACGTGATAAACCGCTTCTTGGGCTAACATTAAATTGGAGTTTATAAATGCATTCATGATTTTTCTAAATTTTTCTTTTATATTTAGATTTCCCGAATTTGCATCATTCCAGGATGCAAGCTGTACAGGTTTGGATCATCAGTCACCGGTTTATATTTCAGAGACAGCAACATCAATATTTATGTCGAACTTGCCACGAAGGACACAAATTTTGATACAAAAGAAACTATTCAGAAGTCAAATACGCTGCTATGCAATAATGGAAGCATTTTTGCTAAAATAATCACTCTTCCAACTGCAAGAACACTGATTTGCCAATTTTTACATATTCCAACTAAGATTCGCTGCGATTTTAATTTCAATTTCGTGATGAAGGTTTACAACAGATGGTTTGTTCACTATATTTTGTCGTTGGACAATAGATTGAAACATTTGATTATGGTAATCAAACCTAAGGCCTAAGTACAAGGTCTTGTCAGCAGTTTTGATATTTCTAATTATGCGATTACTATCATGTTTATATTTTATTTACAACATGTGCATTCCCTACCTGCCGTCATAAGTTTGCCAGCTGATGATTTGATAAATGTGCAGGAAGATTGGAATGTAGGTATGGATTATAATTCTCAGTTTACGTCACAATCTTTGAATGAAAGTACTGCGGATTTTTTCGACTACGATTGGGACATCATCTGTCCGTTTTTGGGGTATCCTTTGAGTAAACACGATTTCTTTCAGTTTGATATGGTGAAACAGATGTTCCAGATCTATAAGATGAACTTCACTCTTATGGCACCGTTGCAAGTGAAATCCGAAATTTGCGTGTAGGATCCGTTTGAGCATGTCATTAATGTAACTGCTCATGTTAAAATTGCCTGTGTTAAAAAGTTTGTAGCTTTATGTAAAGATGTTTGCTAAATTTTAGAAAGACGTCCTGTACATTGTAACGCACTTGAAGAATTATTCAAAACAAGCAATAATTCACTCAACACGACCGGGAGTTTCAACTAAACTATAATTATTGATAAAGTTGAAGAAAAGGTGGAATTAACTCCTAACCCCATTGAGAAAAAGGAAAAGCAAACAACTCAAAACAGTTCCTTAAAATTTCCAAAACAGTTTGGATAAGGTATAATGAAAAGGTGAAAGCAAATTCAATCTAGGCTCAGCATAAATTTGCATTCTACTGTAGCGACTTGAAATAGCTAACGCCTACTTCATCATTCAAATGCTATGAAATTAATCTCTTATTATTTTTTGTATTTTCATCCAATAAATAGAAAAACCTTTTGTAAATAAATTTCCATTCATATATGAATTTAAATACCTTATATGAAGTCATCATACGTATTATGTGCAAAAATGTAATATTTTATTTATATTTTAGTATACAACGTGTTAGAAATACGTTTTTTTGTGTGTTATTTTTTATTAAAACGTTTCAGAAGTGTAATTTATAAATATTCAAAAAAATGTATAGTTTATGATATTATAAATGTTTAGCACCGCCGATTTTACATGCTGTTTTTACAAGCACAACGGTGGTCCTAGGAAAAGAATCCGAAAAATGTTTTTATGTAGATTTCACGGACTCGAACCAAGTACTTCACGTAGCGTACGTCGCGGTAATTCTAAACTAGAAGACGTTTTATCTTGCATCGATATGATAAACCTATTGTCTTTGGTGTTCCTGGCATTTTTTTTTCGTCAATAAAGATGATTGGTATATCTGTTTTGTTGTCACCTGATTGGTTATTTCGTGACTTTAGCCTGATGTTCGCTAACTTGAAGATAACTATGAGTGAAGAAATCAGACATAAGTCGTGTTCTAAAGCGACCTTCAGAAGTTCTTCACTCTTCTCACAGCTTGTGCATCCAGCTGGGAGAGGGGGGGGGTCACCACAGGTGGCTAACGTATCCTTGCACGCCACTTCGCGGTGTTCCTTGCAGTAAGTAGGGATTTTTTCCGGAGGGTTGGAGGTGGACAACAGCCCTTTTTGCTGGTTACAGCATCCTTGTTTAAGTCCATTGGTGACCTAGAATCTTGTGTAAGTTGGTTTCCACATTAATCCTAGCTTTGGCATTGATTGTATTGCTCTTATAATGTTCAGACTAATGTGTTTTTCAAGGACTTATTGCAAAATATTCATAATTCTTTTCTCTGAGGTGTCTTTGGACCCTTCTTTATACTATCAACTTGCGATTGAAGCTGTCCAGCATTCTGTCCATCTTCAGACACGTACACATCTGAGAATTTTTACGATTCCGAAAATCGTGCGCTAAAAAAGGGCCGATGAGTACTGCTATGTGCGCGCACGAAAGCTGTAGTGGGCGAAGGTTATGCATGCACAAGAGATGTATGCTGTTACGGTCCTGTTTTTCCAACGGATAGTTTGAATTTTAAATTTAACTAGCGACCCGTCCCGGCTTCGCACGGTGCAATGCTGATACTAAATTAAATACACTACAGAAAAACTATGAACGTTGTATATAAAACATAGCGGCCCGCTCCGACTTTGCACGGGCATCACTACATACGCGCTATTTATAGGCATGCCTCCCGCAATGCCCCGTCCGACCGGTACCGCCCGCCGCAAACGCAAATTTTAAATTTGTAATATCTCCGAAAATATTTGTTTAATTTACATGCTGTAAGGAACCATATTGATCTATATTAATTGCACACTGTATTAAAGGTACTTAATTCGATAAGGATTAATGCCGTATTGCTTAAAATAGCTTCGTAAATAAGCCATTTTTCACGTAAAAGTAAACAATAAAAATGGTTAATGTGGGTTATCCTAAAAGATAAACATATACCATCGCGGACTTTTTGTAGACCTTTTATGGTGTACAATACTGTAGTACATTAATTTGATCTAACTCGTAGGGTTTAGGCAGCGTTTTGCTAAATTGCTAAATAAGCCCAAAAATTACGACATCACGTTAGAAACCTCTAAAATTAGCAATGTTGCCTTAGTATATGATGCATGTATTATACATATAAACCTTCCTCTTGAATCACTCTATCTATTGGAAAAACCGCATCAAAATCCGTTGCGTAGTTTTAAAGATTTAAGCGCACATAGGGATATAGGGACAGAAAAGGCGACTTTGTTTTATACTATGTAGTGATTTGCTAAATATTAGTTATCGCCAAGTGTTAGATTGAAAATTATCAGCTGTTGATTTCGAATTCTAAAAGTTGTACGTATTGCAATTTTGCACAAAAATCTAGTTTTTGGACGTTACAGTGATCCAATTATTGATTGAACTTCGAGTTTTTTTCAATCCAAGTTGTTTGGGATTTGTATTGGTCATTATCTGGGATATATTTTCTGTACCGGCTTTTATAAGCAATTTTGATGAAATTATCCGTACTTCGTTTGAAGGATTTATTAGTCCAAGTTTTGACATCCTGGAAGAATTAGAATCATCGCTGAAATTTTGAAACCCTCCAATCCACCTGCAGGTATGTTTGATAACTATTAATACCGTATTATGTTAATTCCGAGTTTTAGGGTTTTTTTTTGTGCCGGCGTTCTTTTGGTTCATTTGAGCTGGTAACGATACCGTCTTTTGGATCAGTATTTGGTTAGTTTTTGGGAATTCAACTGCTTCTACACCAAGACCGATATTATATTTTTGGACATTTTGGATTCTTGATATATTTTCTGTACCGGCTTTTATAAGTAATTTTGAGAAATTATCATATCTTCGTATAAAGGATTATCTGTCCGTTTTCACATCAAGAAGTTATTCTGGCTTACCTTTACCATCTTGCTTAGATCACCAGTACCATCTTTAGCGTACTATCGTCGTCCATGGTGAATGCAACGCAATCACTCGTTCCCACCGAGAAAGAAGACACCTTATTAAGCTAAGATCTTTGTTTGTGCCGTTTCAGATTTTATTTGTTGATGTTCATATTAACCTTTAGTTTTTTTTTATTTTGTCTAAAGTATTTTACGAGACGTTATTCGGAATGTTTTTGCTATATTCGCAAGAACAATAAGTACTTGTAAATTTGTTTATTTAAGAACTGTAACTTTGTTACACCCAGTATAGCTATACACGGTATTACATTGACAATAATTATTAACGTTGTAATTTCCTGAAGTATTTTAGAAAAAAGTAAATCAATATTGCGCCTGACCGTTTTTTTTAACTCAATTAATTGATCTGGAATTTTACAAATCAACCTTCTTGTACTTGCGGCATTAGACCCGGTTAGTTCTTTTTTTCAGTAGATACGTTTCGCAGTTTCTTGGTGTTTACTGTCGTGTTGTTTACAGGGTGGTTTTAAATTGCGTGGCGCCCAAACATATCTTTACGGCTTGCTCTTTGGAGCGTATCGCTTAGCACACCCTATATAATTCTAACCATCGAAAAGAAGAACCGGCTCAGTGCTTTATCGTTGGCGTCTGCGAAATTACTCAATTTTGGCGGTTGCTGTACAGATTTGCGTTACAATCAAAAAGTTTTTCTTGTGGTTGTCGCTCTAACCTGACGAAATTATTTCATTAGTTATTTAACCTTACACTGCAAAAATGTCGTCGTCTTCTGAAATATTTGATGAAGATGAACTTGATGCACTCACTGAAGTAGTTTCAGCCATTTGCACTTATGACGAATTAGACATGTTAGAAGTGTCAACAAGTGAGCTGAGTAACAGCTTGGATACATCTACGGAAACGGAAAATTCTTCTCAAGGATTTGATGACCCAGCAGTTGAAATTACTGACGGGATTCCTAATGAACATATGAGTGATTATGCAAACATTTATAATGGTGCATTTGCAGTACTTATTACTTATTCCGAACATGCGAACGTTGCAGTCACAGATGAAAATCGGGAAGTTATGTTGGAAGATGCTTTAACAAACACAAGTTCATGTTGTTGGATCAATTGCAATACGTACAACTTTTAGAATTCGAAATCAACAGCTAATAATTTTCAATCTAACATTTGGCGATAACTAATATTTAGAAAATTAAATTTAAAATTCAAACTGTGTTGCCGCATATAGGAGTTTTATAAAATTACTCTAAAGGAATTTTCAAAGTAATAAAAGTATCCGTTGCCAAAACAGGACCGTAACAACTCTAACGAATAATACATTACAAGCATTTAAATAAATATAAGAAACTATAATACTAATGAGTAGAAATACTCCAAAAACTAAATTTAATAAAATATTGCAAACTAGAAACAGTCGTAACAGTCTATTTTTTAAACTCGGACGAAAATATAAATAAATAACATGTTGTGCCCTATATAAACATAAATTTTGACTAAAGTTTGACCAAGGCACGAGTGGTAGGTACTGTTTTATAAAAATCTAACAAACTCTGTAATACCGGTGGGTATAAATACTCCAACGACTTCTTCTTCTTCTTCTTCATCAGCCCGTAGTCGTCCACTCCTGAACATAGGCCTCTCCCATTTCCTCCCAAACCTCTCTATCTTGCGCCTTCCTCAACCACTCCCAACCTGCCACCTTCTTTAGATCGTCGAGCCATCTTTTTTGGGGTCTGCCTCTGCTTCTCTTGGTCATTCTCGGCTTCCAGTTTATTATCTTTGGTGTCCACTTGTTGCAGTCCTGCCTCCCGACGTGCCCGGTCTAGCTCCACTTCAGCCGCCACACGTTCCATCACATCCGTCACCTTCGTTTTTCTTCTTATTTCTTCGTTACGGATGTGGTCTCGCAGACTCACTCCGAGCATAGGCCTCTCCATCGCTCTCTGTAGGTAACTACATTTTTTAAATATTACAAACTAGAAGCAGTCTATTTTTAAACTTGGACGAAAATATAAATAAGTAACATCTTGTGCCCTATATATAAATTTTGACTAAAGTATGACCAAGGCACGAGTGGTAGGTACTTTGTTACTCTACTATTAATAAAAAATTTTGTTATTCAAAGGCATTCCGTTGAAATCCAAAAGTAAAAAAATTTCAACTAAAAAATATTAATTCAAATTAGTAAAATGTAAATTTCTCTTTGAAAACGTAACAAATAGAGTTAGAAAAAAAATATAAGTTTGAGTTCTTTCTAACAGAGCCGAAAATCTTAGAAATTTAATATAATTATGTTAAGGTAAGATTTACCTAAGTAAAGATTAAGAAAATGTTACAGACGTTATAACATCTTCACGAGACGAAAATGTCAGTATGGAAATTATAAAGTAAAATTTAACCTGAACTTTCTGAATTATTTTCCTGCGTCTTCTTTGCTATCACCTTCATCTTTACAACATCCTTCAGAAGGGTTCGCATCTGCAAGATTCAAATTATAGCTTGGTTCTTCTTTTACGACAGTTAAAGCATCTTCCAACATAACTTCCCGATTTTCATCTGTGACTGCAACGTTCGCATGTTCGGAATAAGTAATAAGTACTGCAAATGCACCATTATAAATGTTTGCATAATCACTCATATGTTCATTAGGAATCCCGTCAGCAATTTCAACTGCTGGATCATCAAATCCTTGAGAAGAATTTTCCGTTTCCGTAGATGTATCCAAGCTGTTACTTAGCTCATTTGTTGACACTTCTAACATGTCTAATTCGTCATAAGTGCAAATGGCTTGCGAAACTACTTCAGTGAGTGCATCAAGTTCATCTTCATCAAATATTTCAGAAGACGACGACATTTTTGCAGTGTAAGGTTAAATAACTAATGAAATAATTTCGTCAGGTTAGAGCGACAACCACAAGAAAAACTTTTTGATTGTAACGCAAATCTGTACAGCAACCGCCAAAATTGAGTAATTTCGCAGACGCCAACGATAAAGCACTGAGCCGCTTCTTCTTTTCGATGGTGTAGAATTATATAGGGTGTGCTAAGCGATACGCTCCAAAGAGCAAGCCGTAAAGATATGCTTTGGGCGCCACGCAATTTAAAACCACCCTGTAAACAACACGACAGTAAACACCCAAGAAACTGCGAAACGTATCTACTGAAAAAAAAAGAACTAACCGGGTCTAATGCCGAGTACCAAGAAGGTTGATTTGTAAAATTCCAGATCAATTAATTGAGTTAAAAAAACGGTCAAGCGCAATATTGATTTACTTTCTCTAAAATACTTCAGGAAATTACAACGTTAATAATTATTGTCAATGGAATACCGTGTATAGCTATACTGGGTGTAACAAAGTTACAGTTCTTAAATAAACAAATTTACAAGTACTTATTGATCTTGTGAATATAGCAAAAACATTCAGAATAACGTCCCGTAAAATACTTGAGGCAAAATAAAAAAAAAAAAACTAAAGGTTAATATGAACATCAACAAATAAAATCTGAAACGGCACAAACAAAGATCTTAGCTTATTTATTTAAAGTTAGGTACAGAAAATATACATATCAAGAATCCAAAATGTCCAAAAATATAATATCGGTCTAGGTGTAGAAGCAGTTGAATTCCCAAAACTAACCAAATACTGATCCAAAAGACGGTATCGTTACCAGCACAAAATGAACCAAAAAAACGCCGGCACAAAAAAAAACCCTAAAACTCGGAATTAACATAATACGGTATTAATAGTTATCGAACATACCTCGCAGGTGGATTGGAGGGTTTCAAAAATTTCAGCGATGATTCTAATTCTTCCAGGATGTCAAAACTTGGACGAATAATGCCCAATTGCACGATCTCTCCTTAAAGTGTTAACTGTTCTTTAAAACTGTTCCTTGAATGGGTGCAATAAGTGCCACCCATTCCATTGCACCACCGAATTAAGTGCTCCTTAACCTCTTACGAACCACCTAAATTTAAGCCGACGAAATTTGCCGTTTAAACTGTTCCTTAACCTTAAATGACAGAAATTGATGAATAATTTTATGGTTATGAAGTAAATTTATAGATTAAAAACATTAATATTTCAATAACGTGTGTTATATTTGCGCAGAACATGAATGAAATGGAGCATGACTTGTTTGAAGACGATTTGGAAGTTTTTGAAATAATTAATTATGGTTTTCCAAGATAACAGGAGTATGCGATAGATTAATAATTCTGAGGAATTTATTAAATGAATATACAAATAACCATCCTACAATGAAAGCTATTATTCAACGCCGCTGGCGACTTTCCCTGGCTAAACCCCTTGTGGTCATTTTTTAGAATAATGATATCAAATTATTAGTTTTACCTTTTTGTTTTGCTTTAAATTTCAATTTTATATCGGCTATTGGTGGGTTATGATCTAACAAGACATCAGCTCCTGGATATGTTATGACTCCTTTGATACAATTTCCGAAACGTTTATTTACCAGTATATAATCAATTTCAATTCTTACGTTGTTATTTTAATAATTTTTCGGCGCCTTCCATGTATATAGGCGACGTTTGGACAACTTTAACCAGGTGTTTGAGACTACCATATTGGTATCTTGACAAAACTCGTATAAACGGTATCTTCTTTTATTTGCTACGAGTATTGTAACATATGTCCACCCTATATATAAAATAAATTAAAGTAAACTCACTAAGGTGGTGACCAGGAACAGCGTCATCAAATAGCTTAAGGTGGTACCATCAAGTAAGAACGGAAATGGAAAATTTCCATGAGAAAATGTATGATAAGCTAGATGGTTATGAGAACTAATGAATGGTAAAAATAAGTTAGTCGAAAGTTGGAAGTCGAGGGACGTAGTTGTGAGTCGTAAGATCTTGGGAGTCCCTAGGTTGCTTGAGGTGAAGGTATTAAAAAGCATGTAAGTAATAAAGTACCTAAATAATTTTATTATGTAAATATTAGTATATAGAAATTATATAGAAATGTTCTTTAATATAATTTAAGAATTGTTACCCAAACCGAGTTTAACCAATAAGCTACACCCCAACTCCTAAAATAATTATTATTGTGACACTATTCCCAACCCATAGCTCCCCACCAGATCTAATTGGCTTTTATGTCCAATCTTCGCGTTAGTCGCCAATCACAAATATTATGTAGGTTCTCTTTAACCTATTTATCACCGATTCCAATTCCTCATCGAACTAACATATTTAATGTAGTCTGATGGCACAATGCTTCCCACTCTATGCCGGTGGTGTCGGTCATTGGGGCTGCTGCCCCAAATAGTACAGGTTACCTTGTACATGTTTGCCAATGCCTGATTCCGGCCATCTTGCTTCACTTATGCCCAGTATGTTGAAGACATTCATCCTGACCATTTCATTTACGATATTGTCTTGTTTTCCGCCTGCATATAAGTTTTTTCAAATTCCACGTGTCTATGCGAATTTTTGATTTCACCATGTCCAGTTGGGAGATTCTTCGCGCCCCCTGAAAATAAAGATGTTTGCCCTGGAGAACAAACACTTTGCAGTGGCAAAATTTATAATTGTAACTGGGCCCTTGATGGTCAATTCAACTACCGTTTGCTGATAGCGGTGAGGTATGGCAGTAGGTATTGTATCTAAAAATGGAAAAGTACGAGGTTTGGCAGAAAATAAAACGTACAAAATTTAATTACGGAATAATTGATAAATTTCCGTAACACCCCTACCCATTGAAGGGCTGTCTGGCACTAGGAGCTATAGTATTTTGGTTTCTCTTCATATTAGTTTCCTGGGAAAATATTCACCGAGGTGGTTTCCCGATGCCTTACCCAGTATAGTTCAACCGCCCCCTAATATGGAGAACCGGCGCTATTTGTAACCGTCTACTATATATCGGTCGCTACTTTTCACCATATCTGGCTACTCTCACTTAGTTTAGCCTGCAGGTCAATGCAGTTTACCGGGGTGTGGCGCTTGGAGCCATAAGTGAGAGCTGGGTACCCTACGAGGCCCAGTCACCAACAACCATCTCCTGTATATTACACTCGATGTGACCGTTGTGGTAAAAGGTGCTACCTCTATAGTGTAGACCCCATACACCCCTCGAATGGACCGCTGAGTGGAAATCAGTGACAAATGCACTTACATCAGGAACAGTTCATTCTCCTGATCCAAGGTATATTAGCTTGGAAGACATTCACATTTTCATCTTGGCCCATATTATTAAACGGCCAATCATAGTATTGGCCCAAGACTAAATCAAGAACTTACGGAATGAATTTATATCACCTTCTAATATTGCCGGCATATACATTCCATTTGAATGCCCAGCAAAGGAAGTATCTAAATGCACACTTTTGAGCTTTCACAATGGTCATTTGGCACCACTTGTTTATATGGATACCAAGGTTAATCAAACCGAAATGCTAACTTGCCTCTTACCGACAGTAGATCACAATGGCGATTTATTACCATTAAAATTCTTCATAGATCCAGGAGTAACATTTAATTGTGCTTCAGTTGTACCTGAGAATATATTCAATATGCATAATTATGGATTATGCAAAAATAATCAAGAAGGACTTTAATGTTACAAATTGCGAATTCTCGATTCAAAACAAAGATCGACTTTTAGATTTGAAGAAAGTGAAAAAATCTATATCTATAAAACACATGGAAATTATCAAGAATATAGGAAGATTAAAGTTAAAAGCAAAGTAGTCCAAATATGAAGCTGCTCCTTCATATTTACTTGATGCAGATTTAATTGAAATTGTTGTTCAAAATCCAGAAAATTATGATAAGATTTTATCCAAATATCGTGAACTGGCAAACGCTCGACATATTGCTAGGTTATCCAGAGAATGCTATCGATACTCGGAAGAAACTTACATAAGCAATCCCATAAAATTATATAAGAACTAGAAAGACCATGGATTTGGTATTGGGAAATCCGGGTTTTATTTGAATACTGATCGTGCAACCTACAATGCAATCAAGAATATCCCAAAGTTGTCAGTACCACGAGATAAGACTTTATATTTATCCAAGTCGATTTTTTCTGATAATACTGAATATGTATTAAACTCGGAAAGAGATAAATTGAAGAAGCTAGGTTGAGTACCTAAATTTCCTGTCGAGGAATGTAAAAAAATGGCTAAGTTTGACTATATTCCTTATGTTGATGATAATAATTGTGACTCGACTGGTTTTGGATTACCAAAATTTCATTTGATGACATTAGTTGTACCATATTCTGTTATAAAAAATTAGAACTTTTCGGGTAGAAAGTCGACGAATCAAATTGCAGAGGAACTAGCCAATGCAATTTCACCCAAATTAAACTTGATAAGATTTGATTTCAATAATTTCGCGATTTTGTGGATCAATTAAACATTCTGAACTTCACCGAGGCGCATCTCCAGAAGTCCATTTCAGTGGCATTTAAGAGATTTTGGTTTCGATCTTTTAACGGCCGTATTCGCCGTTGTATGTAGTTATCCTCTTCACTACTTTGTTATATATTAACCGTGTGTTTTTCTGGGTTCTCTTTCGATTCCACAATATACTGTTTATCAGTAATATGGCTTTTCTTCCCAAAATGCTTTTTTCTATTATAGCCTCATCCAGTTTCCACCCCACGTGATCTTCAATCCCACATATTTGTACTCTCGGTTTCAATGTGCATATAAGTCGGATATAATAATAACGACAAGATAATATACAAGGAAACCCAAGCTGCAGTAAAAAAGTATTCCAAAAAACGAGACATGGGAAAGAAGGTGCTCCAGAATAAATACTTTCCAAGGGGGAAAATAGAGTACACTTGTTTGCACGAAAAATGAAGCTGTCAGTACCATCTGAATGAAGTACCGACAACTGGTTACTTAAATTAATTATTAGTATCATAGGTGCAACAAAGACAACCTTAAAGGAATGTGTCTTAAGCGTCTGATTATAGAAATCTTATACGTCAAAATTATAAATATGATGCTCAACGCATACGATAGAAAAAGATAGCTACAATAGCTTTTATCTTGTATAATAATTATTATAGAAGTAGGATAAAATTGACTTGCGTTGTACTTGTTGGATTTTGGCATGGTAATAAATTTTGTTGATTCTGCTGTTTGTAAGGTTTTGTTTTACTTGTAACTTTTACATTTTATAGAGTTATATAGTTTCACCTATTTTATGTAACCCAGCTGATTAGTTTAATCATTATAAGAGCATTACAATCAATGTATGAAAATGCCAAAGCTAGGATTAAAGTATTACACATAGATTCCAGGTTCCCAAGGAACTTAAACAAGGATGCTCTCAAGACGTGGAAGAAAGAGGGTAAGAGAATGGAAATACCTTTGAATCACAGCATCTTATATATTTACGATATGTCAATGACCAAATTGTATTAACCCAAGATTATGATGATTTGGAATACCTGATTTATAAGCGCATTGAAGCCGAGAGTGCAAATATTAGGGATTGAAGAACACGCGTGCTGGAAACTGGATGACCCTATAAGAGAAAGGAACATGTTGGGAAGAAAAGCCATATCACTAAATAACAGTATATTTTGGGATCAAAAGAGAACCAAAAAAACCAAATGGTTAATATATAACACAATAGTAAACAGCATAACTACATACAGCTGCGAATATGGCCGTTAAAAGACCGAAACCATAAAATCTTAAATGCCACTGAAATAATTAACATGTAATTAGAAGTTTAATTCACTCAAAAAGTAAATTATTAAAATTCTTATAAATTTTATTTGGGTGAAAGTTGCTATTCCTTGAACTTGATTATAATTTTCCAGAATTCCAAATCTTATAACGAAATATAGAAACAAATATCATCAAAATGAAATTTGGTAATCAAAACCAGTCAAGTCACAATTATTATCATCAACATAAGGAATATAGTTAAACTTGGCCATTTTTTTACATTCCTCGACAGGAAATTTGGGTACTCAACCTGGCTTCTTCAATTTATCTCTTTTCGAGTTTAATACATATTCAATATCATTAGAAAAAAATCGATTTGGATAAATACAAAGTCTTAACTCGTGGTACTGACGACTTTGGGATATTCTTGATTGCATTGTAGGTTGCACAATCAGTAATCAAATAAAACCGGGATTTCCCAATACGAAATCCACGGTTTTTCTAGTTCTTATATATTTTTATAGGGTTGCTTATGTAAGTTTCTTCCGAGTATCGATAGCATCCTCTAGATAAGCTAGCAATGTGTCGAGCGTTTGCCAGTTCACGATAGTTGGATGAAATCTTATCATAATTTTCTGGATGCTTAACCACAATATCAATTAAATCTGTATCAATCAAATACGAAGGAGCAGCTTCATATTTGAACTACTTTGCTTTTAACACTAATCTTCATATTTTCTTGATAATCTCCATATGTTTTATAGATTTACATTTTTCACTTTCTTCAAATCTAAAAACTTATCTTCGTTTTTAATCGAAACTTCGCAATTTGTAACATTAAAGTCCTTGTTTATTTTCGCATAATCCATAACTATGCATATTGAATATATTCTCAGGTACAACCGAAGCACAATTAAAGGTAACACCTGAATCTATGAAGAATTTTAATGGTAATAAATCGCCATTGTGATCTAATGTCGGTAAGCGGCAAGTAAGGATTTCGGTTTGATTAACCGTGGTATCCTTTTAAACAAGTGGTGCAAAACGACCATTGTAAAAGCCCAAAAGAAGTGGGCATTTAAATACTTCCTCTGCTGGGCATTCAAATGGAATGTATATGCAGGCAATATTAGGAGGTGATATATGTTCATTCCTTGAGTTATTGATGTAATCTCGGGCCAATACTATGATTGGCCGTTTGATAACATGAGCCATGATAAAAATGTGGATATCTTCCAAGCTACTGTACCTTGGATCAGTAGATTGAACTTTTTCTGATGTAGGTGCATTTGTCACCGATTTCCATCCAGCGATCCATTGGAGTTCCGATCATATTAAATTTGTTCGTCCATGATTCTGGGCCAGGGTTAATCGCCAGCGGCGTCGAATAGCATTCTTTGTATGATGGTTATTTGTATATTCATTTAATAAATTCCTCAGAATCTATCGCATACAATGAAAAAATAAAACACCAAACAAAGTTTGACACTAGCACAACTATTGAATATTGATGGCTAGATATATAAAAACAAGTTAAACGAGAAAGTTTACCTAAGGGTAAACTTCCATGAGTAAATTACAAACCCCACTATATTTTCTTTTCAATTGAGTGGCTCTGTGGAATAACGAGGTAAGTCTATTAACCTTGTTTTTAAGATAACTTGCTCAAACGAAGGCAAATACATATGCCTAGTTACCCCCAAAATATGAATTCATAGAAATAACTACAAAGTGGATTTTGAATCATTTTTATATAGTGCAGTTTCTTATTATATCCGGTAAGTATCGGATTATAGAATACATATGTAGTTATTAATAAAAAAACTATTCTAAACTATTCTTGGGAAATGCGTTTGTTATGAAATATAAGACTTTATAAAAATATTTGGTATATATTAGTAAACATATAAAAGGTAAAGTTGTTACTCAAACAATTTAATTTTATTAATTTGTTATTAAATTTATTAATAATTATAATTATATATTATTATTTATATATTATAATTTATTAATAATAATAATTATATATTATTATTAATAAATATAGGTATAATTAATATTAATATAATCCCGAAGATTATTATTGTTCGAACGTCTTACTGCATAGATAGTTTATAAAATAATTTAAAGAAAACACACTAACAAAAAATTAAATAAAACTGTTCTCATTAAATTAAAATTTCAAAAACACAAATAATCAAAAATTAAAGGAAAGTAATAGTACAACAATGTTGATACATTGTATGCTAATTTAAAAAACATTAAAAATTAACCGTTGTTATTTAAAAAATTAACAGAATTAGGGTTATAAAAATAAATAATGGTTACTGAATAATAAAATTCCCAAAGATTTATTGTTCGAATCTTCAAAGATATTTCGTTTGATCTTCAAATAATAAAACAAAATCGAAAATTTAACTTGTTTTACACTAAAATTCAAAGAATATTTTCCAAATGTTGTACTTAAAAATGATACAAAACAAAATTATTTTAAAAATGAGTGGCATTTCAACTAGTGATAGTGATTTTAGACTATTAACTTGAGCAAGTTATTGACGGAAGAAGAAAATTAAACAGTCCATTTATGTTTCTAAAATAATAAAATCTGTGTCGTGAAAATTAAATTGAAAGATTTGAAACTATTTAGATCCTCCTGTGCAAGGTATTTCGATGAGCAAAAAAAAAGATGATAAACAGCTTCATTCGCTATATCGAAAATAAACATCATGGGTTTTATGAAAATTTAGTTGCCTCTGAAGCAAGTAACTAATGCAGGAAGAAGATATGATCACTGATTCTGATTAAAAAATGTTATTTGTATTGTGCCTTATCAGTAATTAATTATTAAATAAACGATTAAAAATTAATTCAATCTATTATTTTAGTAAATAATAATAAAATTAACTGCAGGTATTTGGTATATAAAAGTGTACATCTTCACTTTGGTATTGAATATTTTTGTATGGGTGGAATAACGAGGTAAATCAACTTTGAGAAATATATTTTAAAAGCAATAAATATTTTAAAATAATTTGATTTTATAAAAGATTTCAATTTACAACAAGTTATTTAACACAAAAAAAAATGTTCTGATAAATAATAACATTTCCTATTCTATAATAAACCCCTTTGAAACCTTTAATTGCGTTTATCTCAAAACTATGATTTTCTACTTACCTCGTTATTCCACAGAGCCACACATTTGTAGTTTTAATTTATGGTTTATTTACTTTCAACAAAATGAGTAAAAAACAAAAATGGTAGAAATAGCCGTTAATATTTCAATAATGATTAGTATTAGGCCAGAGTACTTAAATTTCAATTAGTCTGCATAATACCTGGTATAAAAGAAAAAATAGAAAGCAACAGCTGGGATGGTTTGGTCACCTGAACAGGATGAAAGCGGAGATGCCAGCAAAAAAGATATAGGTAGCCAGAGAGGAGGACGACGCCCTAGGGTAGACCTCTGAAAAAATGGAATAATGTCATACAGAGTTGCTACATAAGAGAAGTAACATGGAGTACAGCTACAGAAATGACCATCGATAGGAAGAAATGGAAGGAATTTATAGATGTTAAATGATGTAATGTATATGTGATAACTATGTACCTCAACACCTTAGGGTAAAATGAGGATTTATTTTGATTATATTATATTATTATAAGAAGTAGTAAATTTAAAATTCTAATTATTGAATTTGTTTTATTAGTACCTCCCCCTTCAATAAGTTCCTCAAAGCAATTTGGTGAATTCGTTCACCAAAAAAAAATTAGAAGGGGTGAATGTTCGCCGCCATGGATGTCAGTGACCACAGAATGCTGCTTGAATATCTCGTACATTCATGTACGTTCGCACATTCCACATAGCCGTCGATTAACAAATGAGCCCTTTTCGGGGCTAAAAATGATTAAAAATAGGGTATTTTATTGCGTTAGCATATATTTTTAAAGAAAATCGGATATTTGGGGTGGTTGTGTTTTACCCTTAACTCCGCTTTAAAAATACTTTCTATAATACATATTTACCTAAATCTTTAAATATCCTATCAAAGAAAGTATCAAGATATGATTTCACATTATCAAACTTCAAAACTGTAGTCGTTGTTACATGCTGTTTACATTGTTTACATGCTAAACGACCGCTACCAGCTTTATTTTTGTAAATTAAAGAAATCACGAACTTGCAGTTTCTGTTTATTATTATAATCACTACAGTTCACAGCATAACGAAATTCTGGTAGAATTACGTCAACTTAATCATCTAAACTTAAATGCTAGTTATTTCTACAGCAGATGAAGATTAGAGCGGCTGTGCCGCCAAATGCAACGTACGCTCGATGAACTTATGGTAACTTCGAAGAAGATTCCTATAGTTGTCAAATCAAAACCATTACTTGAGTGGAAATTAGTGCTAGTGCTATGATACCAACAGATTTAAGTAATGATTCCTGAAAACAAAATCGAAACCACATAAACTTGAGTCCAAAATAATATTTAGAATACCCTTAAAAGGAATAAACCAACTTTGAAAGAATCAGAAGCGACATAATTATTAGTAGCCCTAGAAGCCGTAATTAGAGACCTTAGAATCTTTTCCCTCAAAATTTCTCCTCCTAAATAAAATCATACAGCATTATTTTTTGCTGCTGTTAGGTTCTTGCCGAAAAGTATTTTCACTAATACAATGACCAATTATTACATTTGAAATTATATTTTGCATCAAGGCAGAAATAAAATGATGATCTACTCCAAGTAGGCCTTCCCATTGTTGCTGTGGAGCAGTTCAGAAAAGGTGCATAGAAAACACCCCTTTCACTTGTCCAGGGTTCTCTTGAAAAAACTACGCAGGTAAGACATTTTATATGAAATTTTCGAAACAATATAGAATTGTTAAGTATATTGTTTTATAGCTCAAAACAATGCTTTTGAGCACTGCAGAAATGCAATCTCATGTCATAGGTGCCCATGTTCGGCCACACCCAAAACAATTGCTATTTCCATGCTAAAGAAACTGATGCCTAATTCTTTTTATCTGTGACCTTAGCTTTTATTACAAGAAAAGTTGGCCTTTGGTGAAACCAACCCTAGAAATCCTTTAGAGATCAGCAGATCGCAAGTCGTTGAGCAGATCACCTTGGCCTACAGCAAGGAGTCGACCAATGAAATTTTTCAGAACGTGTCGAAGGCCTTTCAGAAGACCTAACGTTGAAAATTTTTAGAGGAAAAAGAGGACCAAGTTGGTATAAACTCTGTTCATCGAGTCAAGGCGTGTTAAGGTTAGGTTATATTGTGATCGTTAATATGTTTGATTGTTTGTTTTCATTAATATGGCGACGCATGAAATATGCTTAGAAACCGGAATAATTTCACATGCGAATACCAACAGAGTAGGTTAGTAACTTCAAATAGTCGAAAACCTAATGGTAAATACTGCAATCTAGGAAGTTCTTGTCCTTAGCTGTGGATTTTGGCACATGGAATTGGACAACAAAAGCTCTGAATTAACAACATTCATGACTTCTTTGGTAAATTTTAATTCAAACTTGTCCGGAAATGTTTTGGAGGAAAATGGTGCAAATATTTGGTGATATGCAAGACGTTGTGGTGTACTTGATGAAATTGGAATTGCTGCAAAAACGAAGTTGAGCATGACAAAACAGTATCATTGGTTATTGAACGTAAGAACAATTTGGCATTAAGTTCCACCAAAAAAATTCAATATAGAAAATCTGAAGTTCTTTATTCTTTTAAACTTTTAACAAATCTATAAACTTTTAAATTAATTAGGAAAACAAAAATATTTGTAGCAAAACGTTAAATGCAATATTTTAACTTAAACGCACTTCAAGGAAGATGAAATATGATATACCACCTTGTATCAACAACAGACATTTTCCATTTCAACTCGATAGGTAATTATTTTCAGTAATTAAATTATACAATTACTCTTTAGCCCGTAATAAATTATTACAACTTAATAAATTTAAAATCAATAAAATTATGTAATCATAAAGGTATTCAAAAAAAAAATTGCGAAGAATTGATATAATTATATCTAATATATTTTGATCATGTGAATATTTTACAAAATTAAAATCATAACGTTAATTTATTAAGATAGATAGAGGTAGATGACCCAAGAAATGTGATGGGATCATTCAGTCACGCCGTCGGGTAATACGAGCCACACCTAGTCATGAGTACCAGCCGTAAGTAAATAGTAATTAATAATTTTAGTTTAAATTGTTTGGTGGATACACAACAGAAATTATGGAAATTTATTAACGTTATCAACTTCTTTTCATTCAAGGTCAGAAATTGTTACTTACGATAAAAATTTGCGAAAGCCTTATCTTTCGTTATTGTATTGTAATACAATGTGTTATTGTTTGTTATTGTAATTTAGCTGATAAAGGCATAATATAAACCGGCGGTGTCCGATTCCACCGATGGTCAAGGGTTTTTATAATCCCACATGACGATTCCACCGCTGCCATCGGGCAGGTAGACTGGTCAGAAATGTAATCTTTTAATTTTTAAGCCTATAAGCCCTTAAGTAGATAAGATATATACAGGGTGGCGTATGAATCGTAGGGAGGTGGATCAAAAACCTTATTAGAGAAACCATAAAAAAAGTAGCGATTTTTTCCACAATGCCACTTTCGACCTAATTAAAATTCTATTTTTTCAGAGTTTATACCAAATATAGGTGGAATCTGCACGAAAAGGTAGATTGGGCTGTAGGTTACAGTTGGTTTTTTAAATTTTTTGAATTTGAAACCAAATAGGTGGAATCTGCACCAACCTAAGAAATTAGCGGTTTATTAATTATTGAACAAGCATTATTTAGGTTGTATTGTGATATTATATGTAACTATGTGTTGAATAATAACACATCATAAAGATACTTAAATTATATAAATTTAATTTAATTACGAGCCACACCAGTCATCGGAGTACCAGCCGTAAGTAAATAGTAATTAATAATTTGTAGTTTAAATTGTTTGGTGGATACACAACAGAAATTATGGAAACACTTCGAGAAATTTACGGTAAACGCGGAAATGTGCTATTAGTGCGTAGTGACTTTAAATTCTATAAACAGTCTGAATTGCAAAATGGGCAGGTTAAGTGGCGATGTTCTAATAAAACATGTTCGGCTAATATGTACACCATAGGAAGCGGGGAGCAGAGGATAATTGTTAGTGAAAATCCGCAACATAATCACGAAGAAGATGTACAGCAAATAAAACGACAAGCGGTTGCCGGTTTTGCTAAACGAAAGGCTCTTGAAGATCATTCAAAAAAACCATCGGATATTCTTGAAAGCGCCATCACTGCTACTACAGTTGACCGAGTGGAAATTGATCGCCACGACGCTCAATTGATTACAAAAAGTATTTATTATGCAAGGAGAAAAGAACTGCCACCTTTACCGACCTCAGTGGTGGACGTTCATTCCGCGTTAGATTCCATCGTCGTTGAAACAGAAAACAACGAAAACTTCTTAATGCTTAATGACAGCCAAAATAATTTAATTATTTTTTCCTGTCTTACGAACTTACGATGTTTATGCTCTGTAGACAATATATACGTGGATGGTACTTTTGAATATTGTACCAAATTTTTTAAACAACTGTTTACAATACATGGTTATGCAAATGGGCATTATATAGCATTGGTGTTTTGTCTCTTAAAGACAAATCTCAAGAAACTTATCAGCGCTGCTTCAAATCATTAATAGACATTGCCTCTCAAAATCAATTAATTTTTCGACCCAAAACTGTTACTCTTGATTTTGAATTGGCTATTCATGCCAGTCTTAAACATGTTTGGCAAGACATCGAACTCATTGGGTGCCGATTCCATTTGAGTCAAGCCTGGTATAGAAAAATACAAAAACTGGGCTTGGTTCCAGAATACAGAGATAATGGGTCCGAAATTGGCCAATGGTTGCGATATATGTTCGGTTTACAATACTTAAACGCAAACGAAGTTGATGCCGCTTATAGCGAAGATTTAATTGCAATATTGCCAAACGATGCAAGGCTAGACCAGTTTTCGGATTATATATTTCGAACCTATATCGATGCTAATTCAATGTTTCCACCTAAGCTCTGGGCAGCGCACAGCAAGTATGTGCCGGACAACCAATGCTTGCGAATCATTCCATTATGTATTTAACTCAAAGTTTTACAGCACCCATCCATCGCTATACATATTTTTAGAAAAATTAAAGGGGGTGCAAATTAATACTTATATGAAAATTAATAGTATTGAGAAACCTAAGCCGGACAATACCGATACCATCAGGAAACAACGACGCTTGCAATATTACATTGCCTCGTACTCTTCTAACTCTATAAATAGATTAGATTTTTGGAAAAACATTTCGAATCATTTCACTCATATTAATGATCATACATAATTCTTTTTTTGGTTTTTTTAACTTTATGAATAAATTACATAATGATCATACATAATACTTGTATTATTTCTTATACATTAATCCTACTAATACCCTATAAGCTGACCCTCATCGGTGGAATCGTCTACTCCTCAACGTTGACCATTTTGGGATAGGGATTAAATTTTGACCGTCGGTGGAATCGGGCGGTGGCCATATAAACTCTCCTATGATTAACAGAAAATTAAAATTCCACCTCATTTTTATCAAAAATTTGCTTTCTCAAATTTTTTATAAACACAAACGCGAATTATTTAATTTCATAGGGAAAAGCCTTAAACTTATTATTCGGTACATTCGATGATTTATTAAATTAAATCAAGCGTTTCAATCTATTAATTCAAATGAAAATTAACACCTTAATTAAACATTAAGAAAAACAAATCCCACGATAATAAAAATATTAAAAATTTCAAATATGGAACTACACTGTTAAATTAATTAATATGATTCGAACTTCTGCAAGTCGAGTATTTTATTTATCAGATACGTACTGGAAATATTTTACCAGCTCGTATTTTGATATCCTGCCACATTTGAATTTTGACATTCAACACAATTTATTTAAAAACAGAAAAATTTTTACCGTTTGGACTTAAGATTAGTCCTAATAGTTTTCAGAGAATGATGTCAATGGCATTTGCAGGTATAATTGATATCATTTTCACGCAAACTTCTCCTGTGCACAACATAAATATATCAGAACAGCCAATACATCATGGAAGACGCGAATTCGGCTATTCGTTATTAGCATTTCACATGATCCTCGTAATTGCATACTGGATCTTTAGTATAAATCGTTTCACACAGCCCAAGGTAAATTATTAACAATTTGCAGGTAAAGAACTATAATATAAAGAAGTTTTAGGTCAATATTCTATATTAGCATTTCCAAGTTGTTGGTAATATAAATCCATTATGAATCATTTATGAATGTAACTTGTTTGTGAAATTTGCTAGTTCAAAAATGTTCACATAAAACGTATTTTAAAACACATTTAAGAACTTGCACCGCTGAGTCTAACACAGGTAGGTTACAGAGATTCCAATCAAAGTGCTACGCGACATCAGCGACTCCTTGGTACATTCCCAACACAGTATTACACTTAGACCTGCGAATCAAAACAGTAAAGGAAGAAATTTCAGCCATATGCTCCAACTACCAGACAAGATTAGCAACTTAGCAGAAACATTAAAAGAGTCACGAAGAGATAAGAACCAACACGTAAATCGAATCTCTGCAGAAGTAGAACAGTATGCAATACAAAATAGCACCCGAGACCTATATAAGAAAATCAGATACCTGTCCCGGGAATTCAAGCCAAAAACCCAAATTATAAGAGATAAACATGGAGAAACAAGAACCAACATAAAAGAAATAGCTGAAGTCTGGCAAGAGTACTGTTCGAAGCTCTATAACGATGATGATGTAACATCGGATGATGGAGAGGATGAGAAAATAGACTACGAACTTGAACCAACAATCCTAAGGAGCGAAATAAAAAGGCCATCGACAAACTTAGAAATGAAAAAGCATCTGGCTCGGATGACATCACGGCAGAGATAATAAAGGCAATGGGTGAAATGGGAATCGATAGTACGACAAAAATATGCCGATGCATATGAATAAACGGAAAATAACCGAACCAATGGTCTTCGTCTATCATGATCCTCACACACAAAAAGGATCAACTACCCTATGCAATAGGGTACAGAACAATTGCGATAATTTCTCATGCCATCAAAGTGCTCTTTAATATCTACACGAAATACATAAGTGCTTTTAGATATTAGGAAATCTAAACATTTATATAAAATACATCATTTTATTGTTGTTGACTTAAAAATTTTTCAAAGGCTTACGATTCTGCAAAGACCCAGTAATCTAAGGTTTCGGTAATTACCAACTCAAAATTTTTTGGGAAACAACAGTTCCAAGTGATTCTATTAACTCCTACTAATGAACTAAAATGTAACTCATTTAATTTTGACCGAGTCAAAGACTGCAGATGAAAAATCAAAAATACACAGTATATATTAATTATACACTGAAAAATTATTGTGGAAAAACGATCAAAATTTTTTGACATATCATCTAAAAACTATCATTGATTTTCAGCCTTCTACTTCAATTGACTGTAACGTCTATTCGCTAATAGGTGAATTAGACAAACTTATGTTTAGATTTAAGTTAAGTTATCTAATAATTTAATAAATCTAACAATCGACGCCATGCTTACGAGTGAGAAGGCGTGGGAAGCTATCGAGGGAATAATCACCGATATAATGACCGAAAAAGAGAAAGACGAGAGAGCTCGACAGCAAGAAGAAGCTTAAAACCAAGAGTCTGCTGACACCGCGAAGAATTGTGTCAACATCCCAGGGTCAGCAGATGATACAAGTAAAGGAGTGGGGTTTTAGTCGGTAAGAGTCCGACACTACCACCCCAGAACATCGGGGTGGTGTCCATGAGGATTTCCCCACTCCCAACGCTACAAAAAAAAAATCTAACAATACGTACAGATGTTTTATACACTTTAAATAGGTAATTTATCTAATAATTTAGATAAATAATATAAGAGGATATAAACGTTTTATAAAGAATTTTAGATAAATCAACTACTTTCTAGATAGGTATAGGTTTACAAAATTGGTTTACAACAACCTACCACAAATACAAAGTGTGGCCAATTTCGACATAGTCAATAGCTTCCAATATCTAGGATCAAGGATAGATAGCACGGGTGGATGTGAACTGGAAATAAGAAGACGACTGGCGATAGCCAGAACAGCTTTGACGAAACTCAAAAAAATATGGACAGATCGATCCATAACAGTTAATACCAAATTTAAATTAGTGCGATCCTTGATCTTTCCCATAGCAATGTATGCATCAGAGACTTGAAAATGCGTTATTTAATGGATCGTACCGATGTGCAATTTAAAGAGTACCCCTGCACCCAACCTTATTTTCTGTTTATAAAACCTCTCCACCGCTTTCGGGATCTTTATCCGGAGCATTCTGAGAAAAAATAACTTATTATGGATAATTTTTTTATCTTCGCAATGGATTGATAATTCAGTATGGATGACGAATTAATTCACCTTGGTGATTCCCTAATCGAGTTAGCAAAATATTGCAAGGATTTTACAACTGTAAACCGTGATAATTATTATGATTAATTATCATAATATCTTATCCACCAAAGAAAAGCCCCGCCTCATTATTAATGAGAGTATTAATTAAACCGAGAATAAATAATCAAACCAATGTCTTTTTCATACTACTTCACCTTGGTGATTACCTAATCGAGTAGGCAAAATATTGCAAAGATTTTACAACATTAAATCATAATATGTTTAATTATCATAATATCTTATCCACCAAAGGCTCTGCGTCATTAATCATGAGAGTATTAATTAATACCAGAAAAATTAATCAAACCAATGCCTTTTTTATACATTTAAACTTCCCCTTATAGTTAGTTAATGTGTTCTACCTGTCGAAGTCAAATAGTAGGCTTGCAGGTTGCCACCAATGCTACATTTTGGCATTCCAACAATGTCATAACCCAAACATTTTACAAGTAGCTTTTATCTGAAAACACTCACCTTCCAGCAATATTGTACTTGGACGGGCAAAAGTACCAGAGAATTTAAATTTACGAAAAGTTTTGCTGAAAGAAGGCGGTGCTTTCTCTTGACCACACTTTATGTGATTTTCAATCTAATCAACTAGATAATAACCATCCAATTATATCAAATCCACACCTGCAAAATGCATGGTTTGGATGACGAATTACTTCATCTTGGTGATTACCTAATCGAGTAGGCAAAATTTTGCAAAGATTTTACTACAGTAAATGGTGATAATTATGATTAATTATCATAATATCTTATCCACCAAAGAAAAGCCCCACCTCATTAATAATGAGAGTATTACTTAAACCGAGAATAAATTTTTTTTTTTTTTAATGACATCTAAGGTAATTTACAATCTGTTTCACAAAACATTCAGTAAATAGATTAACAAGACTAGTCATAAAAGTTAAAGTCCAATGACTTTACCTTTACAATATCACTCACATTTATATGGTATTATTGAATTTTATACACAGATTAATTCTTTTACTTAAACAAATCGGTTTGGGAGCTCTCGAGGATGATACCTTTTTAATCTGCGAGATGGTACATTGTTCTGTAGAAGATTCATAGCTAGCTTATTCGGTGGACACTTAACTTTTTAAATATTTTTCGCTGTAGGATTTTATTTCACTTTTCACTAGATTTATGTGAAGATCGTTGTGTATAATCTCATTTGGCACGTACCATGGGGCATCAGAAATTGTGCGGAGCACTTTCGATTGGTATCTTTGCAGGATTTCGATGTTAGAATTGCTGGCTGATCCCCACAGCTGGATACCATATGTCCATATGGGCTTAATGATGCACTTATATAAAAGAACTTTGTTTTCCAGGGTGTTAGAAAATCTAACGCTTTCGACAAATTTCTTTTTCCTAAATTTAAAATTATTTTAATAATTTTGCATTCAATAATTTTACAAAAATTATTTGAGTTTAAATTGAATATTTAGGATTTTTATCGTCGAACCTTGAGAAATTTTTGATATTACCACCACATGCGGTGCGCTGGAGCCCGAGCGCAGGCGTAGTAGAGAGATAAGAACGTCGGGCGAGTCCAAGTACAGGTCTAGCGCGGGTCTTCAAGTAGGAAAGACGTGTTTTGAAAAATTGTGAAGACAATTTTTTAACAGTCGCTAGATGAGAGTGTCACAACCTACGGTAGTGGGTAAATAATCGTTGGACGCATTTTGGTTTCCGATCGCGTGGGCGGATCATTTCCATATGGAAAGTGGAAACGAATTCTATGGTGAAAATTTTGATCTGGTTTAACGCGCCATATTTGACAGCTGATTGTCTCGTCGTGCGCAAATCGCTGCGAAACCCTGTTCGTGTTTGCGCAGCACATGTTTACGATCTACGTCACAGTAATAGTAAATTATTTACACCAAGTTTTCCTGTTACGATCGCGGTAGTAAATTTTATTTGGATTTTACCACGACGGCTATTGATGGGTGTTTGCCATCAGTACACTCGATCTTTCCTTTGTTTTCACCGAGGTTCCAAGGAAGAACATTCAAGTGCACCTTCGTCTGGAGGAGATCGTCTGGCAGCTGGTACCATCTCGATTGGAAGTGCTCTTCAAGTGTCTTGCGTAGTGTGTAGTGCATCAATTTGTGCGGGGTTCAGATCCATAAGGATTAGTAAGCAGTTTTCAAGGGTCCAACCTGTCGAAGTCAACTACTGTAAACTTACGTTTGTGCAAACGGGTAAGTCATTTTTAATCACCTTTGTTAACTGCATTGCCTCCGCTTCAGTTGTTTTGAGGATCCGAAAGAATCGGATCGATAGTACTAAGTACGCACTGCGTGATACTGTCGATTTCAATCCTGCCAATTTGCAAGGGTTGGTGTTGTAAATTATTTGATCTCAACGATCAACTGTTGATTTTGTTATTAAAACTTTAATTGATTGTTCGACTGGGTTTTATTTTGGAGAATCCCAGAACCTAAGACTCTGGCTACCGCTGGAATAACAGTTAGTTTTAACATCGAGGCTTTTCACAAAATAAATTTGTGAAAGAAAGGTTCTTGCCCTTCCGGCAATTAATCTTTTCTTCAAGGGATAGTTGGGATCTGCGTCCCAGGAGCCAGTACATTTCTCTGAATTTAAGCCCAAGTTGTTTTCTTTTTGACCATATGTGCTTACTATATGTGAGCCGCCTGTCTAGGTGTATGCCAAGATACTTTACATCGTCAGCCTGTGGTAACATACAATTGTTTAGAGTTACTGGTGGACAATTTCCCTTCCTCATAGTGAATGTGACATGCACCGATTTGGAGTCGTTTGCTTTAATACGCCACTTTCCCAACCAGCTCTGGATCTGATTTAGGCTCTCCTGCAAGTCCTCTGATGCTTGAGTTGCACTTTTATGTGAGGCAATGACCACAGTGTCATCTGCGAAAGTGGCGGTAGATGTAAATCTTGTTGTTGGTAGATCCGCTGTAAATATGAGGTAGAGCACTGGCCCCAGGATACTGCCCTGTGGTACTCCAGAAGCTATTGGAGAAAGACTCGAATATGTTTCCTTACACTTTACTCGAAACATTCTTTCAGTAAGGTATGATTTCAAGAGTAAGTAGTACTCGGGTAATTGTTTTCTTATTTTTATTAGAAGACCCTTGTGCCAGACCTTATCAAACGCCTGAGAGATGTCGATGAATGCAGCCGTACAAAACTTTTTATCTTCGAGGTTTTTTGCTATCACCTCTACAATACGATGCACTTGTTCGATGGTGGAGTGCTGCCTTCTAAAGCCAAACTGATGTTCAGGTACTATATTTTTTTTTGTTATGACAGGTTGCATCCTTTGCAGCAGCATTCTCTCAAAAACCTTCGACAGGATGGGCAGAAGGCTAATTGGTCTATACGAGGTGGGATCTTGAGGTGGTTTACCAGGCTTTTGAATTAGAATTATTTCAGCAACCCTCCATTGTGGCGGAAAAACATTCAATCGAAGAATAGCATTGCAAATATAGAGCACAAATCTCACACCTTTATCAGGCAGCTCTTTCAATACTTTCCCAGTAATAAGGTCATACCCCGGTGCCTTTTTGGGATTTAGGTTCTTTATTGTTTCTTCGACGTCACCTATCTTAAATGGTTTATTAGTTTGTTGTTTGTTAGGTGGTTCTTCAGCAGTATTTTCATCCTCATCTTGGAATTCTTGTGGAAATGGTTGAAAAACTGTAGTTAGGTGTTCAGCAAAGGTGTCTGCCTTCTCTTGGTCGCTTCTTGCCCAATCTCCATTCGATTTTCTAATCGGGGGTACAAAAGACGTTGGTCGTTTTAGATGTCTAGTGGCTCTCCACAGTGAATAATCGGTCGATTCTGATGGTGATAAATTTGCAAGGTAGTTCTCGAACGATCTGTTTTTTAATTCATTTAAAAGTGTTTTTAGATCTTCTGTTGAGCGGTTCAGTTTAGTTTTGTCGCTTGGATGCCTAGTTATTTGCCATATTCTTCTGAGTTTTCGTTTTTTGGCAAGTGCTTCTTTCACTTTAGGGTAATAGTTTCTTCCTTTGTGGATGAGTGCACGGGGGTAGACAACCAGGCAGCACTCTGGATAGTAGTTGTCAGGTGTTCTACGGCTACCATAAGATCCGCTTCTGATTTTAGTGGCAGGGTTAGGTCAATATTCTCATTTATTAGGGTTTTAAATAAATCCCAATCAGTGCATTTGTTGCATAACGATGGCGGTTTGTCTCTGCTTGCAATTTTTGTGTTAAGTTCGATCAAGACTGGAGAGTGATCTGACGATAGGTCCAAACAAGGTTTCGCTTCCAAGTAGTTTTGTTGATACCTTTTGTAATACAGATATCTAGAACATCTGGATTTTTATTCCTATCTGTAGGCCAGTATGTAGGGTGTCCTGTTGACAGGTGGTTTAGGTTTTTACTTATTACTGTTTTTAATAATTCTCTACCACGGGGATTCGGAGTTTTGGAGCCCCAATGTTGATGTTTGGCGTTATAATCACCCGCCGCAATAAAACGGCTACCGAGTGTTTCGAAGAAATTCGAAGCTATCTTCTTTGATAATGTGCTTTGGGGGGCAGTAGATAGCCGATAAGTTTATAGGACCACCTAGCTCTTCAACCATAATACTCGCGGCTTGTAGGTGCTCGTGCTGGTATTTTGGTAGTTCATAATGTTTCAATGCGTTTTTGATAATTATTGCAGCACCGCCGTGGGCCGTGCCATCCGGATGACGTGAGTGATAAATAGAGAAATTTGGGATTTTTAAATAACTACGGCTAGTAAAGTGTGTTTCGGATATAAACATGATGTCGATTTGTTGGTTTTTAATAAAGGTTAATATCTCTTGTCTATGTTGGGACAAGCCATTGGCGTTCCATAAAGCTAGCTTTAACATTATGGCATTTTCATCACGAGCTTCATTAGAATTGATAACATTTGGTCCATTTTTTTGCATTAGGTTGGCCATCATATTTTCTAGAGAGTTGGTGTTTTGGTTTGCGGTCAACTGAGATTGTGGTTGATTGTTAGTTATGTTGTATTCTGTTGTTCCATGTGCCACGTCTGCATACGATACTCTTGAGCGAAAAAATCTTGTTTGTTGTGCGGGGGGAGGATTTGGTATTGATATTTCTGGACCAGTTGCTGATGGTTGATTTTGTTGTTTTGGTCTCAAGGAAGGGTACTTTCTTTCGCGAATTTCTTTATAAACCGAGCAACCCTTATAGTTTGCCGGGTGTTCTTCCTCGCATAACACACATTTGGGCTTTGCTTCTTTATTCTTCTTGCATTCCTTTGTGTAGTGATTTTGGGCACATTTAACGCATCTAGGAGCGCGGCTACAGTAAGTCTTGGTGTGTCCATAGCGCTGGCACCTTAAACATTGAACTACTTCACGCTTCGTGTACGGTGGCTCTACAATAACAACAGAATTTAGCAGTCGGTTAATTTCGTATATGCTTTTATTATTTCCATTTGGTTCTAATTCGACAAGGTGCATTGACAAAGGATACTTCGTTGTTTTCTGCAGTATGTTTGTAACACGTGCTACCTTATGTCCCTGTGCCTCGATAGCTGCTTTAATATCACCTAATTTGGTCGAAAAATGGATTCCTTTTATGACTGTGCGAAAGTTTCGTTTTCTTTTAGTTGGAAAGTATGACTTTCAACGTTTTTTTTGTTTAGCGCCTTTAATATGGCTGAATAATTTTCCCCGTTTACTGGTTGGATCTTGGTATTATCCCTTCCGATAATTTTTATACTATACCCATCTTTGGCTACTTCATTCAAGATATCTTCTAACGGACGGATGTCCTGGACATATGGTACAAATATTGGTGGTGGTTTTGTTATCTTTGGCTCCTTTTCGATTGTTTCCTCGTTCTCTATATTTTCAATTGGCTGAAAACGGTTACTGGTGTTAAATTGCATTGTTTGATTTGTAGTTCCGTACTCCGTAATACGCTTTTGACGAACGTTTCTAGTTAATTGGTCCGGTGAGCTCCGCCTATGTTTTTTTGAATTCACCTGTTGCCACGGTGGGTTTTGAACTTCCACTGATGGCTCTAAAATGCGACTTTGGTCAATTAATAGTGGATTTTCGACTACTGGAAGAGTATTTAATAATTGAGCGTTTTCGCTATTGATAGTTTCGCCAGTAACTTGTGGCGAGTTTGAGGTTATGTTTTCCTTACTACATTTAACACAACTCCACTGGTTTATTTCTTCACTGGCTTTTAATTCGCATTCGAGAATAAATAATCAAACCAATGTGTCTTTCATACATTTAAACTTCCCCTTATAGTTATCTGTGTGCTACCTGTCAAAGTCAAATAGTAGGCTTGCAGGTTGCCACCACTGCTACATTTTGGCATTCCAACAATGTCATAACCCAAACATTTTTCAAGTAGCTTTTATCTGAAAACACTCACCTTCCAGCAATATTGTACTTGGACGGGCAAATGTACCAGAGAATTTAAATTTACGAAAAGATTTGCTGAAAGAAGGCGGTGCTTTCTCCTGATCACACTTTATGTGACTTTGGATCCAATAAACTAGATAATAACCATCCAACTATACCAAATGCACACGTGCATAAATGCATAGTTTGGATACAGAACTACTTCACCTTGGTGATTACCTAATCGAGTAGGCAAAATTTTGCAAAGATTTTACAACAGTAAACCATAATATGTTTAATTATCATAATATCTTATCCACCAAAGAAAAGCTCTGCGTCATTAATCATGGGGTATGAATTAGTACCAGAAAAATTAATCAAACCAATGTCTTTTTTATACATTTAAATTTCCCTTATAGTTAGTTATCTGTGTTCTACCTATCAAAGTCAAATAGTAGGCTTGCAGGTTGCCACCACTGCTACGTTTTGGCATTACAACAATATCATAACCCAAACATTGTACTAGTAGGTTTTATCTAAAACACTCACCTTCCAGCAATATTGAACTTGGACAGGCAAAAGTACCAGCACATTTAAATTTACGAAAAGTTTTTGCTGAAAGATGGCGGTGCTTTCTCTTGACCACACTTTATGTTACTTTCGATCTAATAAACTAGACAATAATAATCCAACTATACGAAAATCGCACCTGCATAAATTTTTGAAAATGGTCAACCACAATATCTATTACAATTTGCTAATACGATCGATAGCATCTCAACATCAGTTACATTTATCCTAAATAGTCGCAAAAACGTACACACTTGAAAATGCGTTATTTAATGGATCGTACCGATGTGCAATTTAAAGTGTACCCCTGCGCCCAACCTTATTTTATGTTTATAAAACCTCTCCACCGCTTTTGGGATCTTTATCCGGAGTATTGGTGTTTACCTAATCAAGTTGGCAAATAATTGCACTGATTTTACAACAGTAAATCATGTAAACTTTAAATATTATAATCCAACTCCATAATAAATGAAATAATACCTATCCAGAAAAATAAATTAACCTTCATGTTTTTACCAATACCAATTCTTTTATATTTGATGTTTTGCTTAATATTTTGCTGTTGCATTACGTAAATAAACTCTGTATTCTGCTATTATTATATATATATATATATTTCGGGCTTCCTTTTTATAAGGATACGATTTACGTCGTTTACCCGTTCCCTTGAGAGGATACTTGAGCAATTAATATCTCAAAATGTTGCCAGCATCTTGTGAGTGGGCCACCGTCTTTACTTGCCTTCCGAAGCACGGAGACGGCCTTACAAAGTGAGCCCTACCCGGATTTGAACCAGGGCGCCTTACATTAGCAGTTAATCATGCTAACGACCAGGGCAGTAACTGTCTGATTCTGCTATTATTATAATATTAAATAATGGAATTTGAAACAAAAATTCACACTTAACGTTTTCAGTAATAATAAAAATGACATAGAAGAGTGAAATCCAAAATTTTAAAACTTAAAATAACTATAAAAATTTAGAATTTTAGGGCAGACATCGTTGCCCGTTTTTCAAAATGCTCTAAAATCAATATTTTCAAAAACTTTTTTAAAGTATGTGATCTTACTCCTTTTAATGGTGATAATATCAACTCTCATAAACTTTTACTAAATAATATATAAGGAATAAATATATATAAATTATAAATGTGTTGAGTTGTTTGGTAAACAATTCTCCAATGTTTACTCAAAAAATGATTCCACAACTTATAATTATGACACAATCAATGTAATCAACTGTAACTCCCTTTCAGTTACAGTTCATGATGTCTTCGAGGCAATTACTAGCTTGCCTGACAACATGAACAGTGGCCCCGATGGAGTCTCGGCATATTTCCTAAAGCAATGTCAGTACTCGTTAGCAACCCCGATTACTAAGATGTTTAATTTATCCCTTTCCAGCGGTTGTTTTCCAAGTATTTGGCGAAGAAGTTACATTACTCCAATATTTAAGAAAGGTAAACGAGCTGATATCAGCAACTACAGAGGCATTTCAATTCAATCCACCTTACCAAAATGCTAGACAAACTAGTTTCAATACAACTATCTAGTGTCAGTAAAATTATATTGTCGAGCATCAACACGGTTTTTTCCGGGTCGTTCGACATCAACCAACCTGTTAACGTTTGTTACTTATATTATTTTTAAATATCATCGGCATGTCGATGCAGTGTATACCGATTTCTCCAAGGCATTTGATCGAGTATCTCATCCTGCTTTATTATCTAAACTAGAATCCCTAGGCTTTGGACCGATTGTTGTGAAGTGGCTGCGTAGTTATTTATGTAATAGAATACAAAACGTCAAGATTCAAAACTTTGTATCTGATAACATAATGGTTCACTCGGGAGTTCCACAAGGCTCCCATTGTGGACCCATTTTATTTCTGTTATTTATTAACGACATTGGGAGTTACATAAATAACAGTTCTTATCTGTTATTTGCTGACGATCTGAAGTTATTTAGAGCAATCAGCTCAATTGATGACTGTCGGTTATTACAATCAGATTTGAACAACCTAAACAAATGGTGCATCGATCTTGAATTAAATTTTAAAAAATGTTCGACAATAACGTTTAAGAAACATCACTGTGAACCATTTCAATATAAGATTAATGAAGTTAACTTGGATCGGATAACTGAGGTGGATGACTTGGGTGTTTGCCTTGATTCAGGCTTAACTTTTAATAGCCATATCGCTAAAATTTGTAACAGCTCGTTTCGATCATTGGGGTTCATTCGTCGCCACACAAATCATTTTATTTGTTTCTCATTTGTAAACGTCAGTTTCAAAAGACAATATTAATCAAGAAAGTTTATTTTATCAAGTCACTAACTTGTAAACTGACAGTTAACTTCAAAATTTTTACAAGTTAGTAGTATTATTTACATTAGAAAATTTGATGTTCAAATTTCATTTGACGTTCAAATCATTGATGTTCAAATGACATGTTCATGGCAACGCTTCCATAGCTTACGACATTTGCGACAAATTATTGAGATTTTTGGAATTTATCTAACCTTTTACAAATGAGAAACAAATAAAATATAAAACAATACACGCAGGTAAAGGGTTTTACTGGCTCAAGAGGTAACTGACTCGCCTGCGGCTCGTCAGTTATATCCTCCATTCGCCAGTAAAACCCTCTTACTGCTAGTAATTTATATACTATTTCTGCTAACGCAGTTAAAATACTATATTACGCTTTAGTGAGAACTAAACTTGAATATGCGTCGTGTGTTTGGGCGCCGTACTATAAAACCCATATTTCAAGACTAGACAGGGTGGAACGGAAGTTCCTTAAATATTATCACTACAAATGTGGATTGTTAATGGATGATTTTTCGTATAATGAAACTCTAGATAAAT